>JAQPZY010001694.1:11497500-12097500 GCA_029931535.1 Margaritifera margaritifera
TTATTGTTGAGCTTTCAAAATTCGGAAAATCGTACCATTCGAAGGTAAGATTTATAAGGGTACGTGGAGGTGATCATGGTCAGTTGAAACTGCCTTTTACATAAAAAAAGTATTCTTTATATTCCTTGAAAAACAGAGAAAGTTTCCCATTTTAGGCAAAAGGAACCACGCAATACTTAAAAGCTATACCTTTTAGAAAACATTCTGGATTCGCCCCCACTCTAAATCTGTTCAACAAGAAACCTTTCTTATGTCCTCTATGTTCATTTCAGTAACCTGGATTGCACACTTGACTGTCTGAGATTTGCAACAGAAGGATTTAGCTGTTACTGATGTGTTGAGTACGAAATCACTACGCTCATCGCTCTCTTCCGCTTCCTTTGTGACAATATGATCTGTAAGTAATATTCTTTGGTCTTGTGATATACTAGAACACCAAATCCTATATTCTCTAAATACTACTCTCTTCCGCATCCAATGTGGCAATCTGACTCGTATGAATTATTATTTAATTTAATATTATAATAGAACACAAACTCCTGTATTTGTTAAATACAACTACTTTCCGCCTCCCCTGTCACAACATGACCTGTAAATAATATTCTCTGATCTAATATACAAGTATTGCCCTTGTTTGAGGTTGTATGATGCATAGTCATACCAGTCGCTGGCGTTTTAAAAGTGGTACAGCCATTCGAGCGGCGAACTCGCAAAAGGATGCCGAGGGGAGGAGGTGGGAGAGATATAGCATACCCGCGGGAGAATTTGAGGAGATGGACATTTTCAGGAAATATAAAGTATTGTCAAATGTCTTTGAATTTCAACCAATGACCAACTGGATTCTAAACTAATGTATAATAATTTGATAATTGCACACCAAGTCCCGTATTCTCGAACACCTGTAACAAAATTACTAACAACCTTTATCCTGAAATCAATGTTTTTCTAAATATTCAAACAAAAAGCAATATAGTATGAATACAATGGAGAGAGAAAGAACATGATAGCAATTCGGGTGTGTGTGTGTGAGACAGACAGACAGACAGACAGAGACAGGGACAGAGACCACAAGCGCAAAAAATGAGTATATAATAAGTGTCATTATTATATACTCATTTTTTTCTCCATTAACTTTGCATTGTCAGAATCGTGCAGTATTTCTCCATACTGCACGGCTTCATACTGCACGACACGTGTGTCCAAAAATAGTAAGTGTCATTATGATATACTCATTTTTTTCTCCATTAACTTTGCATTGTCAGAATCGTGCAGTATTTCTCCATACTGCACGGCTTCATACTGCACGACACGTGTGTCCAAAAATAGTATCGCGTGTTAGGAACTACTTTTTATTGTAAACAAACAATGTACGCAAATGTAGCAGACACCGGAGCTTTTGCTTTATTAGATTTGTATGTGGATGAACTAAACAAGCTGTTTGAGAGTAGAGATGATAAAGCTGACGATGTGGATGAATTCATTGAGTCACAAAAGAATCTTTCAACCAAGCAAGTGACTGAACGTGATATTCACAATGTACAGCGGTGGTTTTATGCCAACAAACGTGAGGCATGCAGTATTGAAAATATCATTCTGATCATTTAAAGACTTATTTAGCCGATGGTTCAGACTATGAACCGTGCTAAATCATAACGCGAACGTAAGGACGTTTTGGAAGTTCTATGGTTTGTTTGTATGAAGATTGTTTTTAAATTTTGTTTTTGTTGCAGTTTTTCAACGGTACCATGTGCACATTCTTGCACTGTACGAAGAAACTGTATGCGCCAACCCTGGATGGTAATGAAATGTACATGGAGTGTTTGATAAATCTACCGTTTTTCAAGGTCAGATTTTAACAACCGCATTTTATTTGTACCAATACAATTACAGAAAATGAAATTTGAATATCAATATGAAGTCTTATCGCAAACTATCGTAAATCTAAAGAAAAACACATCAAATCGAGCGATTCGACTGTCGCTTTTTTGTGTGCTTGAAATCCTGTATGTGAAGTAATTCCACCCCTGAGTATTACACTACCATATTAAAATCATGTGACCTAGACCTACGTTTTACGCTTGTATGATTTTTAAGTTTGAACCTTAGCAATTATTGGTCCTACATTCATTACGTTTTACACTTTTGATGTTTGTTCTTTGTAGGTCAGTTCCTTATCAACAGTATTAGTGTTTAGAGGGAATCTTTTGACACTTTATCCAGGGATTCGCGTCCGGGTAAGGTCAAAAACTAGAACATGGTCAACTTTTGGGCAAGTTTCTGTTTACAGACAGGACTGTGGTGTAAAAGTAGGATCAACTGGGCTGTGTCAAAAACTCATACATGGCCGAATGGCCGCACACGAGTATAATCCAACTAACTAACTAACGCTGTATCATTTTCACTCTAGCTGTGGCAGTTAACAGACATCTCAATAGACACGTGATTGGTAAATTATGTTCCTAATTGCTTTGATAGCTCCACACATGTGCAGGCACAACCACCAGTGACGGATCCGGAAATATCGTGTGTTTTTGTGTTTTTTTGTTTTTTTTTTTTTTTTGGGGGGGGGGGATAAGCAAGTAGGCGAGGGATCTGTGGGACGTAACACTGGTGTGGGCCCAGGAGCAAAGCCCCCAGAAGCCATGCTTTTTAAGCGTTTCCAGCGCATAATTGCAACCATGATACTGTAAAGAAAACTTACTTTACGAAACTTTCAGGCTGTTTCGCGCTCATTTGTTTTGGTGGTGGGGAGGAGCCACCGGCTCCGTCACTCCTCCCCTCCCCCTGATCCGCCCCTGACCACCCAGTTTTTAATTCTCGTCTTTAACACATGTATATCATAGTGGTTCCTTTTCCTGTTGTCACTAAACTATACGCACGGAAGCATCGGAGTAGTTCTAGGCCACCATACCATTCAGGTCAATTGAATCTACTGTTACTATAATTTCGGACATTTAAGAATCTTGAACAGTTCTTTTTTGGCCATATGTTAAGTCACTGTCGCCTATTTATTACAGTTCATGTGGCCTATTTATTACAGTCCATGTGGTCTATTTATTACACAGGATAAACTTCTTTGAAAATGCTTTCTGAATTTATTAACAAATATTGGTTCTGTAGTAATCAAAATTTAAATGTGGAAGAATCAGTAGAACTACATTACTAGTCAGCATAACCTAATGTTTCTTCGACCATTCAAAGAAAAGAGACTGTGTTTCACTGTCACATCCGTGTTATACGAGTGATAAAAGCAACACAGAATTGAATTCGGGGCACATTCTGGAAGAACATCTGCAAACTGTGTATGCAGTTCTCGAAGGCTTCGGTGGGAGAAGAAATAATTACACTAGTGTCCTTGTTATACTTCTACATATATAAGGAGTCCAATAGTCGAACTGTGCTGTTATCCGACAACTCTTGTTTCGATTGGAACATTGCGGGGGGATTGGGGGGGGGGGGGACGCACACGAGCAATAACACATATTTGTTTCTGTTCTTGTTCATCACATGGTACATTGTATCCATGAAAGCAAGCAGCAGCTGATTTCTTTTAATCCAGTTCTTGTGCCGCAGAAAACAAAAAACTGGTGACTACAACGAAATTATCTAAGTGTTTATTTGCTTAACCCATCAACCTTTCCTGAAATATTTATCATTTCAGTACACTGTACTTACTCACGGGTTTCACTCAACAAATGTTTGCAACGCAATAATAACGATCGTTAATTTTAGATTAATGTTTACAATGTTAAAAAATTATTGAGAAATGTCCTTAAAAAAAAAATTAAATAACCGTGCTCAGTCGCCAAGTGCAGTGTCAAAATCTGACAACATGACGTCGTGAAATGTACAACCTGCACGAGTCAGCCTGATCATAGATAACAACTTGTTTGAAAATGTCTTTATCCTGGTCTTATGTTCCTTTTAGTGATGTGGGGTTTTGCCGAAATTTTACTCTCCAGACGAAGCATATTTTCGAAGAATTTATTAAGAAAGGAACTATCTATTGGTTACTTTGGAGGATGCTACATAATCCTTGCCGGAAATGTGTGCCATGTGTCAATCCATATAAAACCATAATGTTATCAACGATTAGATATCTCGCCTCTACGAAGTTTTCAGCAGTCTCCCGTAGCCGATGTAAAAATTAATTATTATGCAGAAAATAAATTCAGACCAAAGTGATCTTGACAAAGAAATGTTGGCCCCTTTTCTAATTAAAGTGTTTGTTTTTTTTAGTTTCTTATCTTTACAGTTTTAGAACTTACCTTTAATTCGGCACTATATAGTCAGGATTGTGCTGACATGCTGTTATAGTATTGTATATACGACATAAGAGAATAAAATATAAACATTCATTCTTTTCCATGATATCAAAGTAGAGGTACTATAGGTATTTGATAAAAACCATATCTGATTTAGACACTAGTATCATTGACGACCACTAGTGTGTATCATTGACGACGACTAGTATCATTGACGACCACTAATATCATTGACGACCACTATAACCAGATTTTACTGGGTGAAAGTCACAGGCTTAGCGTAACCTTGAAGTTACAACCAATATTACAATCATAAGTCATGTATCAATAATTAACTTGATTAGCCACTACAGCTAAGGTCTCACACCAAAAGTATGCAGAATGAACACAACTCATCTAATACCTATACTCATTCACATGTACAATACACTGTTAACCTATCGCATCACAAAACGTATAGTCATTATTAATATGGAAAGTTTACAACTGAATCAACATATTTATTCCAACTTCCAACTGCGCTGGTCAGAAAGGGCCTCGTGTTTAAGTTAGGATGTATACATCATCGAAATATCTATGCGGTCATGAACTAATTACAAATACTTAAGATATGATAGTAAAGTGTAAAATGTTATTCACAGTAACATTCTTTGCTTGCAATGTATGTCGCATTTAGCTTCTTTGCTTGCAATGATGTAGTACGAACAGATATGTATCCAATTAGAATGTTTCATGATTAGAATATAAACAGCACCCAGCAAATGAAAACACATTTCAACACAATCATTGAAGCATCAAATATAGGTCACACAGACCTCTTTTTGCAATAAGAGTGTAGTACTTATCAACATTCGTCCCCTCACCAACTATAATGATTCTAGGTAGGATAATATACGTATAGCATGCCAGAAACTCATGTGGTCATGAGCTAAATGCAAAAAATCACCAAAGCCAGTAAAAGATAAAATATAGGTCACGATAAGCTTCTTTTGTAGTAAGTGTCTGGTACTAACAGAGATGCATACCATCACCAATTTCATGTTTCTAGCATGAACAGTGCTGGCAAATCAACATCAAACACAAAATGTAATCAAACTCAGTGAAGCATAAAAATGGGCCATAATCACCTGACACTGAAATGAGGGAGTAGTGCTCCTCAAGAATGCATTCCCTAACCACTCACTGAGTTTCATGATTCTACATAGTATAGTATATACACAGAAAAAAAGCGGTCCTGAGTTAAACATAAAACGTTTACCAAAGCCAGAAAAGTGAGAAATGAAGGGCACAACGACCTTTTTGGACAGGCGTGGTATTAATAGAAATGTTTACAGTCATCTAGTTTAATGATTTAAGCATGAATAGCTAAAGCACAAAATTGATCCCAAATCACTTAAGCATGAAATATAGGTCTTTTTGGACTACTTTTGTAATGAGGGTGTAGTACTCGTGAAGATTCATCCCCTCACCAAGTTTCATGACTCCAGGTATAACAGTCTGTATACATGATGCAAAATAATTCTAACACAAAATATGTGGTAATGAGATAAATGATAAAAATTCACCTAAGTCAGTAAAATGTGAAATATAGTTTACAGCGACCTTCTATTGTTCAAAGGGTGAGGTACTAATATAGATGCATACAATCGTCAAACGTGATGATTCTCACATAAACAGTGCTCGAAAAATACACTTAAAACACACAATTGTACCCAAGTCAGTAAAGCGTGAAATATGGGCCATCGTGACCTATTGTTTTCATGATGGTTTAGTACTTATAATGATGCATCGCCTCTCCAAGATTCCAGATTCTATATATAACAATATATACAGGATGCCAAAACAATATTTGGTCATGAATTGAACACAACAACTTAACCTAAGTCAGTAAAATTTTGAATGTAGCTCATAGTGACCTTCTTTTGTTGTAAGGGTGTGGTACTAATAGAGGTGCATACAATCATCTAGTTTGATGATTCTAGCGTGAATAGAGGCTGAGAAAAAAACTTAAAACACAAAATTTAACCAACATTTTCTCATTTCACCAGACTCTAGCGACTTAGAGAAATGTACGCCAAGCGAGAACCTGGAATATTTATATACAACTGATCCTAACTCTCAAAAAGAGGCTTACCAAGAATCAACCAAAGTTAACTTTAGGAAAGCAGGTATAGATGTGTGCATATACATGCATGTTTGATATGACCAAAATAGTCCTTCCACACCTGAACGTACGATGCATTCTCAGCAACATCTATTGCTCAAGTTTGGTTGGGCCTAATTTTAAGGTAAACGGCAAAGTCATAATTATCAAGTTTAAATATGCACACTGATATATATATATATATATATATATATATATATATATATATATATATATATATATATATATATATATATATATATATATTACAGAGAAGACGCAAAATTTGAAGAGACGTTAGCCTAGGCATAAAATACTTGCAAATCCTCAAAATATTATAAAAAATCATAAATCGAGGAGCAACACCCATCGGAAAACAAGCAATTTTACAAATGTTTATCATGCGTCCGCGAGACATAGATCTATCAGAGGCACACACACAAAAAAAAAGCCAACATCAAAGGCCGGTAACTTCTAAAGCCTCTGTCTTCCGATTAGTTAGGTAGGGATGTCAATGTAGAACGGATATTATCAATTTAGGGTTTCCATCACTCTCTTCACAAACGCTTAAGACATGCAACAAACAATCTCCTGTAAGGAGAGTAAGTTTCTATCCAAATAGCACACTTGGCTCAGAGCCAAAATTATATGCGTGAATCATGGGAAACAAATAGTTTGTATCTTTCTTCTTAGTTTAAAAAAAAATGGCGGTTGGTGTATGTATTTGCGTTTCAACAGCACCAGAGATATAAAGCGGCTGTCAGCGAATAAGTAGGAAAGAAAAGGAAATAGCTCCAAGACATTAGATGCTATGTACAAAAAAGTGTGAAGTAAATACAAAGAGAAAAAAATAAAGACAAATCCTCGGGTCGAAAGGACTGTTTAATTCGTCTTTCCCAACGTTTGAATAAGAAACGCTCTCCTTCGTCACTGATGATTACATATGGATTAATTTGTAGATTTATCTGTAACGATCCATTCAACTTCTGGATACAAAACATAGTGGACTTATAAAATATATTAATGTTCCATAATCAAGAATAAAAACGCACATGTTTTGATGGAGTATCATAATGGATCCAAGCTTATGTTTTCAAAACTTCACTCATTTTATTTGTCTATATGCTTATAAATCTTGTCCATACAAGTAGAAGAAAAGGTACCGCATACCGGCTTTATTTATCTGATATCTTCTTGTTGATCCAGTCGATCAGCTCTGGAGTCAAACGTACATAATACCCAGGGTTGTCCGGTGTGTAACACTCTTTTCCCCAGGATACAACGCCTAGAAAATGGAAACAAAAGGGGTAAGGTTTTGTCCTTGTGGTAAGACCGGAGGGAAGTACCGATAAGGTGCACAATTATTGTATACAGGCGCTAAATGACACGCAAACATTATTATTGTTTTATAGTGAAAAGTATTTAATATAATTTAGTATGATGTCCACAACAATGACAAAATAAAAAAAAATTAAAAAATTAAAAAAAGACAAGAGTAACGTTAACGGGACATTATACGCCCACGCTGTGTTTAATAGTCCTCTACGTAGATAACTGAATTTGTTTATGCTGAAACCATTTTCCTTTTTGTAGTTATAATTATCTTGATTTTTGACCTTTTGGACCCAATATCGATAGGTTTATTTCCTGCCTTGAATACAAGATATCCACACAGTTTGATCCAAATCAGTGATGTAGAACTAATGTTACTGTGCGGGAATCATTTTCGTCTTTCAGTTGCAGTGACCTTGACCATTGACCTTTTGAGTCCAGAATCAGTACGCTTCTTCCCTACCCCAAGTACAAGCGATCCACAAAGTTTGATCTAGGTATGTAGTGGACAACTGATGTTATTGTACGGAGACAATTGTTCTTCTTTTAGTCATAGTGGCCATGACCTTTGACCGTTTGACGCCAAAATAAAAACGCCAAAATAACAGTTTTTTTTTACTTTCACCCTAAGAGCAGGCCATCTACAAAGTTTGGTAACCACAGATGATAGAAGACTGAAGTTATTGTGAGCAAACCCTTTTTCTTCTTTTAGTCACAGTTACCTTGACCTTCGACCTTTTACCCTCAAAATCCGTAGGATTCTACCTTACCCCAAGTGCAAGCCAATCACAAAGTTTGGTAACTGTAGATTCTGGAAAACTTGAGTTATTATGCGGAAACGAAATTGGTAACGGACGGACGGACAACATCACAACATAATAATGGCGGGCGTATAAAAAAGCAATGAAATGCAAGCACTCTGTGTATCACCTGTGGCCACGTGTAAAGTGCCAAGTTATTTTATATTTGAATTGAAATGTGAGCGCACATAGCAGAGTGGTCCACAGAGGTGCTCACCTGATTATTAGACCAACGGGCTTAGCAGCAATATTTAATGATGAAAACCTTCCATAAAACAAAGGATTGTGCTCCATGTGTGTAACGGCATGAGTTTCTGAAAACCCCCGTCGTCACACCCCGTAAGCACAGAAACCCCTTTTAGCGCGGCTGAATGATTGGCATGTATATCAAAAATATTTATAAGAATATTTATTTTTCTACTCTTGTCTTTTCTAGCTTTTTATCGGCTATACCACCACCATTAATAATTTGTATTTGTACTTCATTTCATATATCCATTGTTAGATCTGAGTTGGCAATAACGTTCTGTTCGGATAAATATCAGGTCAGTGAGGTCGACAATGGACAAATAAAACAGAGGGGCGAAGAGTGGACGTATCATATTTCATGTCCAGGGAAAAAATAATTAGATAATTTAAAAAAGACCAAGTGAACAAATGAAAGCAAAAAACTAATATCCAAAACAAATAAATACAACTTAAACTAGAACATATTTATGAAGAAAAATAAATGAACATGACATACCAACCGCAGTTCACAATTTCAACATTCAAATAATGTCCGGAGATATTTCCGCGATATAATATTAATAATAATAATAATAATAATAATAATAGTATGTTATTACAATAAGAGGGTTTTAAATGCGTGAGTGTTAGAAATATTATGGAAAATAGCATTTCTATAGGAACCGATTTTTTTTCTTCCCACTAACGTAAAACATAAATCCTTGCATACTGATTTCATATTTTTAAAAGTAAACCTTTGTTGTCAGTATATTAAGAGTTGCCGTCATCATTACAAATTATAACTTTATATTGAAAAAGGACAGCATAGATTCATTAGTGAATCCTTCAATTCATCACGATTTTCTAGACTATTCCTGCATTAATTTCATCTAAAGACTACTAACTTTACTTTTCACCAACCAACGAGCCTGATAAATAAATCAGATTGGTGGATCGTTCATTCATATCTAGTGTGTCGTGTACTTTTACAAAACCATGTTGTAACTGTTACACTCTGTCACAACTTTAATGGGGCATGCATCACAAACACGTGCAATGTGACAAAGATACACGTGAAAGTGGTCAAAGAGGATAGCAAGAGTGTTGTCATCTAATTCTGAAATTATTCATTATTATTGGACAGTTTCCTGTGAAGTAGCTGTAGGGAACCAGTAATATTAATGTTTGAAGCGTGTGACATTTGGAATGAGGCAAACTGCGAAAATTTAATTCCATCCTGTATGAACTTCCTTGGAACTCCAGCCTTTCATAGTTGTGCACTAAATGCGGTTGAATAGACTACACCAATTGTTCTAGTAGAAATCTATCCTCATTTTGAAACATCCAGTAGGTTTAGAAACCTTGACACACGTACATCAGCACTGCCCAGTATACCAAACCTTGACACACGTACATCAGCACTGCCCAGTATACCAAACCTTGACACACGTACATCAGCACTGCCCAGTATACCAAACCTTGATTCGTGAAATATGCACGACAGCATAATCTAGCTACATAAAATGCCACGCGACACAGAAAACATCAATGTGAAACTTCGTAATCACAAAATATTCTTCTGTGGAAAAGTGGTTTTATTACTCTTCCATTGACCTACAGCACCTCCGCAATTCTTGAAGAAGGGATGACACACGCCTTGACATGAACTACATCTATTAAAGGTTACATATAGATAACAATACAATTTTGGTCTCTTATAAAATAAAGTATAATTGCAAATAATCACCATATTTTCGATTTATTCTTCCTGAGACTGTGCACAGTGAACGCTGACAGATGCAAATATGCCAAGCAAAATAATTACTTAATACGTCATTTTACTCTGTGTTACATGACCCACTTTTCAGGGGTCATGGAGTAGAGATTGGTGTGATGCAGCTGATATAATGTAGGAAGTAAAATTCTAATGGGAAATATATATATATATAAGTTATCCTTCTTCATCCAACTGAACAAAGTTTTGAAATGGTTTTAAAAACTAATTACTTAATACGTCATTTTACTCTGTGTTACATGACCCACTTTTCAGGGGTCATGGAGTAGAGATTGGTGTGATGCAGCTGATATAATGTAGGAAGTAAAATTCTAATGGGAAATATATATATATATATATATATATATATATATATATATATATATATATATATATATATATATATATATATATATATATATAAGTTATCCTTCTTCATCCAACTGAACAAAGTTTTGAAATGGTTTTAAAAACTAAATTTATTCGACTCAGAAAAATAATATCATTCTAGCTGGGTTTCAAACCCTATCTATCTAATATGGATGACACGCATGTCTCGTACAGATTACATTACCACTCAGTTACAGGTACATGCATTGTGATTCGTTGCCATAACAAGCAAAATAACAGTTATGCTCGCAGACCGTCAGGTGCTCAGAAGAACCTCGCTCGCTACGCCAGCTTGGTTTACCTGTGCACGTGCCGGGTCTGCCAGCACCTTGAAGACCCACAAGTGGACCGGTAACTATTACTTAGCACCTCATTACCAATGACCAATGCAAATGCCACCAGCCGTTGCCTGGCGTGACTGATTGCACAGTACTACATATCCACGTAAAGATGAGGGAGCAGAAAATGACAAGGTCCCACAAAATAAACTAAAATATAGAGAATATATAGAAAATGCGAAATGTGATAACTCTAAAAGTATTTGGAGGAGTTAGCTAAAAACTTTTATTAAAAGCAATATGGCTGTACATCTTTACAAACTTTGTGTTTAGTTAAAATATTCCGATGCAAATGGGGGGGGGGGGGCAAATAATGTAACTATTACTCGGGATTAACCTCTGAAACCTAAAGAAGCGGGATTGACTCCGTGCCTCGGTAAATGTGCGTTCCTTTACCCACGCCTTGTTGAAAAATTGTAAAGAAGAAGAACCCATGGGTCTCTTTAACCTGAGCTGAACTAATGGTAGGCCTTTTAAGAGAAAGGCGACTAAGTGGTGGCCTTCCAATTGCTGTTGAACATAATGTCAGTGTCAGTAAAAATACAAGAGAAAGGACTATAAACAAAACCAGGAACAAAGCTATTAACCTGCATAAGGCGTATGTATATATGTATATATGTCTGAATGTATGTATGTATGTATGTATGTATGTATGTATGTATGTATGTATGTATGTATGTATGTATGTATGTATGTATGTATGTATGTATGTATGTATGTATGTATGTATGTATGTATGTATGTAGGTAAGCATGTATGCGTGCAAGTATGTATGTATGTCGGTAGGTAGGTATGCATGAGTGCATGTATATATGTCTGAGGTAGGTAGGTAGGTATGCATGCGTGCATGTATGTAGGTAGGTAGGTATGCATGAGTGTATGTATGTATGTTTGAGGTAGGTAGGTAGGTATGCATGAGTGCATGTATGTATGTCTGAGGTAGGTATGCATGCGTGCATGTAGGTAGGTAGGTAGGTATGCATGCGTGCATGTATGTATGTAGGTAGGTAGGTATGCATGAGTGTATGTATGTATGTCTGAGGTAGGTAGGTAGGTATGCATGCGTGCATGTATGTATGTCTGAGGTAGGTAGGTAGGTATGCATGCATGCATGTATGTATGTAGGTAGGTAGGTATGCATGAGTGTATGTATGTCTGAGGTAGGTATGCATGCGTGTACGTATGTAGGTAGGTAGGTATGCATGAGTGTATGTATGTATGTCTGTATGTAGGTAGGTAGGTATGCATGCGTGTTTGTATGTATGTCTGAGGTAGGTAGGTAGGTATGCATGCGTGCATACCTGTAGGTAGGTAGGTATGCATGAGTGTATGTATGTATGTCTGTATGTAGGTAGGTAGGTATGCATGAGTGTATGTATGTATGTCTGAGGTAGGTAGGTAGGTATGCATGCACGCATACATACATGCACGCATACCTACCTACCTACATACAGACATACATACATACACTCATGCATACCTACCTACTTACATACATACATGCACGCATGCATACCTACCTACCTACCTCAGACATACATACATGTATGTATGTAAGTAGGTAGGTATGCATGAGTGTATGTATGTATGTCTGTATGTAGGTAGGTAGGTATGCGTGCATGTATGTATGCGTGCATGTATGTATGTATGTATGTATGTATGTATGTATGTATGTATGTATGTATGTATGTATGTATGTATGTATGTATGTACCCATTATGGAATTATTAATCCAAATCAAAAGCGCCAAAAAAGGTTGTAAATTTTCACCAGATGAGGAGGACAAATGTGAAGAAGACACGAACAAATTGACGAACAGCAGACGGAGACAAACTGACACATATGATAGATATAAATCGTAATAACTGAGCATAAAAATGTACAAATTTAGTCAAGCCAACACATATGCAGTATAAAGACTTCGTAAAATTCGTGCAAATTGTAACTGTGAATTATACGGTACATTCACCAAATTGTAACTGTCAATTACACGGTACATTCACCAAATTGTAACTGTCAATTATACGGTACATTCACCCAATTGCAACTGTCAATTATATGGTACATTCACCCAATTGTAACTGTCAATTATACGGTACATTCACCCAATGGAATTCAGGATAGTTAAGCAGCAGAATGAGTAGCTGGTAGTTGATGAACAATAACCTTTTGGGGAGTTTTGAGGTGTAAAAACACAAAGCAAAAAAAAACATACATATATACATACATACATACATACTCATTCTGAACACATTTCATTTACGTTGCTCACTACAAATAAACCCTTCACTTGCGATGCATACCTTCTGTGAACTAGTTTCGTTTAGCTAGACTACAAACTACTTATGGTTCATATTCCTTTTTTTTTTTTTTTTTGGTCATTACACAATGAATTTTGTCCGTATGACTTCAAAAAGAGCACAGCAGAAACTATACATTGCAATTAATTCTAACTGCTATGAGTACCTAGATTACGTGATACTAATTACTAATAAGTAATAATATTGAATAAACTGCCACTGAAACAAACACTTTATTTTGTTTTTTAATTTTTTTAAACTTCATTAAAAAATGACGAAGTCCAAATATTTAAAGCTATTTTGAAACAACCTGTATACATGTATAAGAGATCATACTATACTATTCATATACATAAATGTCTTCATACCATACCGGTTATAGGTTGTACCAAAAGGGTAAAAACTACCGTTGCAAAGGCAGATTGGGTTGCAACGGTATCCAGTTATCGTTGCAACTCTGAAATTTGTTTATGCCATGGTAATTTTTGCCCTTGTAAGAATATCATTTCTTGCTGCAACTGTATTTTTAATACTGGTGTCGTTGCAACGGTATTTATAATCACTGCAACGCTATTCATATACCGTTGCCACGATATTCACGTACCATTGTAACAATATACAAATACCGGTGGGACAGTATTGTTTGTTATTGCAACGTTATATTTTATCGTTACCACTGTAATATCACTGCTGTAACGGTAATCTGTATCGTCACAACGCTAAATTTGTATTTTAGGTTTGCATCGGTAATGTTGTAAGGCTAAAATTACCTATGCAACGAAAAAATAAATGGTTACAATAATAATAAAATATCGTCGCACTGTTATTTTAATATCGTTGCAGTGTTATATGTATACCATTACCACAAATATAAATACCGTTGGAACAACACCAATGATGAAAATACTATTGCAACAATAAATGTTATTGCTGCAATGGCAAATATCACCGTTGCATCAGGAAAATATAGTGCAGCAACGACAACTGGATACCTTTGCAACGATATTTGTATAACGTTGCAACGGTACTGGTAGATTTAACCCTTTTGGTGGACCATTGTGGTCACGTATTCAAATCACAGAAGTCACTGATGTTACGGGTGAATGATCTCAACTTTACAACTTTTTAAAGGGTCAATTAAAATATGAATGTGAATGTTTTGGACTTGGTAAATTTTTGGTGAAGTTTTTGTGAAGTTATGGAAACAAACAAAAAAGAAGGATGCTTGTTCTAGTGGAAGTGAATTCAATATTTTTGCCTATTTGTAATTACAATATGTAATGAAGGTACTCCTCGCAGTTAGAATTAATTAAAATGAATAGTTTATGCTGTGCTCATTTGATGTCGTATAGACAAATTATAAGGTGTAATGACAAAGGTGGAAACATGAATCTTAAAACATATCAATGAACCACTTTATTTTTTGTTTTTATTTTGGACCATAAGGTGGTAATAAGTGGCAATATCCATAAGGTGATAACAAGGTGGCAATATCCATTAGGTGGTAACAAGGTGGCAATATCCATTAGGTGGTAACAAGGTGGCAATATCCATTAGGTGGTAACAAGGTGGTAATATCCATTAGGTGGTAACAAGGTGGTAATATCCATAAGGTATTGATAATGTGGTAATATTCATAATGTGGTAATAAGGTGGTAATATCCATAAGGTGGTAATAATTATCGTTTCTGCACAAAAAACTCGCCAAGAATCAGACTATGACAGTCACTGTGGCACGTATTGTACACTTAATGCTTCGTTACTACTTTCAACGACATCTAAAGTACATAATAGGCTTGTTTACATTTTTCGACTGTACACAAATAGTGTAGATGGATATACATGGTGTATTTTGTTCGCACTACAGGAAAGAAAGAATAAACAGTCAAATTTAGTGACTTAAAGTTCCTCACCTGCTATGGTGAAGTCACAAAAGTTCTCAATAATGAAACCTGAATATCACCATTAAGACAGAGCTGTAAGGTCACTGAGCAGATATTGAAAGTAACCAAGTTTCATTGCCCTATTAAAAGGGCATTAGAGTAAAAGTGCTGAAAAGAGGGATTTAAAATATTGATCAATGACCTAGACCTTGAAGAAAAAACCTTGACTGTGATACATGAGATGCCATCGAATTTATAAGCATAGAGGTACTATGGTTATCCCTCCGCCTCAAAAATCATTAATAATGTAAAGCGGAAAGAAATGAAACCTTAAAATATTGACCTGTAACTTTGCCATTGAGGATAAAACCTCAAATGCACAATGCAACACATCCGCTAGTGACAATATATAACTATACCAAGCTTCATCCATTTATCTTAAAGAGCCGCTAAGTTAGACAGTTGTAAGGCAAATGTGACTGAAACCTAAATTATTAAGATATGACCTTGACCTTGAAGACAGAACCTCAAATGTGGTATTCGACACGCCTTCCTGTGATGATATATTGTTATGCCAAGTTTCATAACTTCATCTCAAATGGCTCTAAAATTTCAAAAGGACAGTTTAATGGAAACATTCAGCATACAAAACCTTGACAGTGATCTTGAAAATATCACCTCCAATGCGGTACACAACACACCCTTCTGTGATAATTTATAAGTATACAAAGTTTCAACCCTTAATCTCAAACGGCTTTAAAGTTATAGAGCCGAAAGAAAAGTGTGATGAAAACGTAAACTATTGAGCCGTGACCTTGACCTTAAAGATAGGAACCTTCTAGTGATTACATATAAGTATACCAAGATACATTGCTTCTCAAACGGCTTTTTTTGGATACTTGTTTGATTCTTTAATCTCATCTGACTTTTGAAAAAAATTATAGAGCTGAATGGAAAGTGTGATGAAAATGTAAAATATTGAGCTACGAACTTGACCTCGAAGATAGGACTGGTAATATGGTACGTGACACACCTTCAAGTGATGATGTATAAGTTTGCGAATTTTCATTCCTTAATCTCAAACGGATTTAAAGTTAAAGAGCGCAAGGGAAAGTGTGATGGGAAAGGTAAAACACTGAGCCGTGACTAAGATCTTGAAGCTTGGACCCCAATGTGGTATGCCACACGCCTTCTAGTGATGATATACAAGTTTATCTTTAATCTCAAACGGCTTTAAAGTTATATAGCAGAAGGGAAAGTGTCACGGACGGACGGATATTATGTCCTGCTCTTCTTTTGCAATAAGGTGGGGGACACAAAATTAATGAGCGATACCTGTCAGTCACAATCTGTCATACAGAACGTAACCAGACTCTCGCTTAGCGTAGATCGCTCTAGAGTCATGCGAGAGTCTAGCTGAATGAGTTTATCTGAAAAGACACTTCTCTAACGTTGCACGAGATATTTGTATATGCTTTGCAATCGAGCAAATACACGTTTCAAGTCATTATAGCATACAACATTGACGATTCGAAGTTAGGTATGTAAGGTGTAATTGTTATGCACCAACTTGCAGGGGTTTGTTTTCCAGACACCTCATACAACGAGGTGTATAACTTACACCCAAAGTACAAAATAATAATAATAATAATACATCCACGTACTAAACAATACTACTTCGACTACTACTACCTCTAATACTACTACTACTAATAATAATAATAAAAAGAAGAAGAAGAACAACAACAACAACAACAATAACAGCAACAGCAACAGCAGTAATAAGAATAACGACAATAAGAACATCAGATTTAGATTACAAAAGCTCTGCTACCCTCCTAGGATACTACAGAGAGAGAGAGAAAGAGAGATAGACAGAGACAGAGAGAGAAAGAGAATACTTACCAATCTGGATAAATACGGATTTGGTCTTTTTGTTTGAATCAGATTTTTTCACACTCACTACAAAAGGACCCCCGCTATCCCCTTTGCATGAGTCAATAGCCTTGTCACCTGTGAAGGTAAAGATTGTATGTATGTAGGATTGTAAGAATAGGTAAAAGCTTTCCAAAAACACTATGCTATCCAACGTGTTTTAGATATTGCCTATGCTTATGTTTTAGAACCCGTCCATCTCAGAAACTATGGATGAAATGCTACAAAGCTAAATGAAGTACTGTGAAATATTGGCAAGTTTTTACTGTAAACATTTTGCACAATGGTATATTTTTGACATTTTCTTACGTTGCTTTACAAATTTATACATAATATACAAAGCCACTCTGCACCGTCGCTTTTAAGTAAAACGCCTCTGCTATCTGGCGATCCACTAGACAATTTTATATATTATCCCAAAGACTGCCATTGTTGCAAGCCACGGGCAACTATCCGCTACGCTCCTTTATCACCCGTGGCTGCCAATGGGACAAGTCGAGAAAGAAACCTCAGATGTAATTCGCCGCCATTGAGAACTATATTCTGAACTACTTTTGTTCACATGGCACAATATCGAGGCGGAAGGAGACAAAGTCACAATGAGAACATTCTCTACCTTTTCTTTCGCAACATATGTGGTGCACTCCTCTAGAGGGGAGTCACCAAACCCATCAAATGTATCTGTATTCCTACAGCTACATCCGAGGTTATATCTCAACTGGACGGAAATGACTGAGCGATGTTCCGATCGCCGTGGCTGCAAATTAGAACATTGCTGGACAATGTGATGGCTTTGGTGATCTAGGTACTCCAATCAGTTAAAATTAATTATAGTGTATAGTTTATATTGTGCTCCTTTAAAGACATACGCTTCAAAATACATGGTGTAATGACCTACAATGGAACATAAACCTAAAATGGCTTCATTTGACAGATCAATCATGATTAAATACTTAACTGTTACACCCAAATTGCCTTGGCACATTGTGTATCGCTTGTCAGTTATCGGATTAACAGGTTGACACGTCTCACGGTGTATGATTTTTACAAGTAGCAAGGTAAACACATCCGGTTTGGGGAGGAAGGTTTACTTTAATTTTGCAAGAATGGTTCTGAGAATGTCTCCGGAATTCGGAGGGTCCGGTTTGTAGAGGCTTTTAACACAGAATGTATAAGAAAAAATCCGTTACCAACCAAAATGGTTGGTTTATAGAGAATTCCGGATTGCAGAAAGTCCGGGTATTAGATGTTTCACTGTGTATGTGTGTGCATATATATATATATATATATATATATATATATATATATATATATATATATATATATATAGAGAGAGAGAGAGAGAGAGAGAGAGAGTGAGAGAGAGAGAGATATATATATATATATATATATATATATATATATATATATATATATATATATATATATATATACTTACACCTGAGCATATAGAATTTATTTTGTTTGGAAAGAATGAGATTAGAACTCTAATTTGATGAATTTTTATTTTTTCCTATTATCTGCTATATCACCTATTGACTTGTGTATATTGCTTTAGAAAATGCTGTGAAAGAGACATGTGTCTACATATATCAGGGTGTCTTTGAATGGTTTAATGTTTTACGGCACAGCAACTCAAGTAGGTTGTTTAGTTCCCTAGGTATTTGGAGTAAAGTGCCTTGCCTAAGGACACACCACAGAAGCCGACTTGGGCTGATCCAATGGTAGGACTCGAACCCGCAACCTTTCGCTCGCGGGTCCGGCACATTATCCACTGATCCACCGCGTCTCCTGCTTCAATTAGTTGCCTCTTACGACATGTAGGATAGCGCATTGGGACTATTCTACGTCCCAGAGTCCACGGAGGGGGGCATGTTTTGATGAGATTGCATGAGAGAGTTGGTTGGTTGGTTTTTAACGGTACATTCATCACATTATAGGCTATATCATGCCGAGGAAATGGTAGTTAAGTGCCTTTCCCAAGGACACGCCAAAGCAGACCACCCGGCTGGCCCCTGTGAGTATCGAATCCGCGACAGTGGATTACGAAACCGACAATCTACCAAGTGAACTATTGCTGCTCCCTTGAGTTAGAGACAGACAGACAGAAAGAGACCTCGAAAAACAAGGAGGTGTTACCTTGACTTTTTCCCAGGGCACAAAAATTCACATTCGTATCGTATCGTTTGTTGTTATCCTTCTCTGCACATCTGATGTCATCCATAATATGTATTTGTTTCTGTTTCAAATTATCGGATGCTGCTGCCGCCGCATTATTTTCTGTTTTCCCCCACCCCGTCACCACTCCAAGTGAATGATTTTTAAACAGATCTTCATACATAAAGGCTGGAAAATAAATCTGGATTTGTTAGTCTGCAGAAACTCAAAAGATTACTTCTTTTGCATGGATACGTGTTGCTAAACAACATTTAATAATGTAAAATCGTGTGTCACCATAGTGAATCAGAGTACAACTCTAGATGCACTAGCATAGCAGCGTCGGTGGCAAAAGGTGCAAAGTGATTGAATTTGAGCCATGTGGAGTATACTACTGAAAGTATGTCACAGAGCCCCATCATTGATATGTAACAAACTTTTTCACAGAAGTCATAGCTCAGAAATCGGAAACAGACGAACCAGTACTAAACTAGAAAGCAGTTTCACCCTTGTTAAGATGGATATGTGAGAAGGGGTACGTTGTTCTACAGCTGAGGAAAGGGACTTTTATTTTTTTTTAAATTAATTGGGTGTTTAATGACACACCACAACAGATGACCCAAGCTGGCTTGGGTAGAAGTCGAACCCGAAAACCACAGATATAACCACTAAGAGTGGGTCAAAATTTCGTTTTTAGAAAACTCCATAGAGGTAATCTAATCTTTTAACGCGGAATAACTATAGGGGTCTATATTCTATATATCTGCAAACCAATTTCAGTTATGAGAAAACAAAATTAATTTGTAAGCAAACTATGAGAATTGGGACAAGAAGATCAATTTGAAGTGAATTTTTACAAATTCAAAGAAGACTTAAACTTCCTAATAGCTATGTGATTGATGTTAACATCAGACTGTAATCGATTACAAACAGTACTTCGGATACACAAGAATAACAGGTCTTATTCGAAAGTTCTGTGGATTGTGTACAGATACAATTTTCAACCGCAATAATTATATCTGACGGAAATAAACAATTTTAGTTATATTCATCTTCAGCAATAAAGGGGTGAATTTAATGGTCAAAATAAGAATACTGTGATAATGGTTCACACTGTTTCTCACACAAACCTATGCAAAACAGAAAGAAAGACCGCTCTCATTGATCAGTAATTGGAACACGGCGGGCTATCTCGGCCAAAATTCGGGATAATCCACAAGGTGGCTCTTTGATAGAAAAGGCTCGAGGTGTTCCGATCCACTGATCAGTTGGACTGAAGATCATTAAACTCTGAGACTGAGTCACAGAATCAGTTTCCACTCGCAACCAATCGAAAGTGACGTTTTAAAAGTGTTAAAACACATTTGTGACAAGTTGATACAAATCTTGAGTTCAAACTCAATCTCAAATGTTTTATAATCTCCAGATTAAATACTATTCACGCAATCCGATGTACATTTAAAAGCATCTCTGCGAGATCCAACTGTGTACAAAGATTGAGGAAGAAAGACTTATTGCAAATCGATCAGCATATCATTCTTATTGGTCTGAAAAAGAAGGCCTCTATCATATTTATTACATGTAATTACGTGAAGTAACACAGACTGCAGGCCAACCCCATGTGAGGATTGTTCCGTACCTAACAGAGTTTTAATCAGGGTCTGAGGCACCCGGGGGCAATCTTCTTTAATGGCGCCACCCACCCACCCCCTTCCGAGGCGCATGGGGCAATGTTCTTTATTGGCGCCCCTACTTTGCCACAGAGAACAGTTTTATGTCAGTTGCCAACCTCCAACCCCCCCCCCCTCTCCATCTAAGCCCTGAAACCGGGGGCTTAGATGGGGGTGGGGGTGCAACAAAACAATAAAACTCCCAACGACGCCCCCTCTCGCCTGGCGCCCGGGGACAATTGCACCCCCCACCCCCCGCACCGCCACTGGTTCTAATGATAGATATGGAAATGTGGACGTACAGATCCAGAAGTGTGGATTTTTCATCTAAGCTGAAAATGTCCTCTAAACAGATAATTTTATCCTTCAAAAGCTTTACATAATATCCATTATCGTCAGAGTGAAGTTTGGAGATTGTGAAAAATACAGACTCAAGGTGAAAAATACAGACTCAAGGTGAAAAAAGTTTTCTATCGGTAGAAAGTGACAACTGCTCAAACTTCTGTTAATTTTCTGTATGTTTACCTTTGTCATAAAGGTGCGGATTTTGTACCAAGTTAGAGGACAAAAAATGCAGATATTTTGCGAAAATCATGTCGTCAGCCTGAAACTGTGAACCACATTTGGACTGAGACGCACTTGGAAGTACACTGTTGTCGCGAACTGTGGATATGAAGATTTATTTATTTGGTGACGGCATATCAAAATATGAAAGGACGTATCGTGCCGAGACAACTGAGTAAAATGGCTTGCCCGTAGACACTCCACACCGGTCTACCTGACCTGGTCTGGGTAGGATTCGAATTTACACCCTTTTGGCCGCGAGTCAGGCACGCTAACCACTGAATCAGCGTGGCAATTGTGGAGAAGATGCTTTAAAAATCCCCAGTACTTGAATCGTTATCCATCTTGCTTCTGAGTGAATCAGATACACGGTTGGGAAAGTCACCTTTTTCTTTCCTGATTGTGAAATTATTTGCTTTCCGTGTGATTGTGGAATAGCAATATGGCGACAGACTTTCAGCCAATACAAACAGAAGCGGAATTCTGAGTCCTTTGTTTTGGTGAACACTTTACATTAGACACATACCATAAACCATGAAAAGGGAGACAACTTGTGGATGTATGCATCTAAAGACTAGTTTTTCGATCAAGATGCATACCCGTTATTTTTTCTTCACTTAATCGCTGAACACTGTTGTGATTTGCCTAAAAGTATGCTTTTTCTTGGGCTTAACGTACATATTTTTCACTCTTAAACATATTGTAGTTTGTCCAAAATGTGAATCATCAGTTTGAGTAATTATGACAAAACAGCTAGCAATCAACAGCGCATGCAATTTGTTGTTAATGCATAGAGACTGACACATTTCCTCATCTAAAAATACAGTAAGTATTATGTTTGACTTGGTGGCAGAGAGAGAATGGTGTTACTACACACAAACACTTTGAAGGTTATATCGTGCCGAGACAAGTGGAGTAAAGTGCTTTGCACAAGGACAGACCACGGTACCCCATCCAGGCTGATCCGATGGTGAGAATCAAACCCGCACCCTTCTGGTCACGAGTCAAACACCTTAAGCACTGAGCCACCGTGACTCTGTAAACATGATGATGCGTATGGAGCCTTCCACATTGAAAGAAAACAGAATTCAAAAATTAGAAAATTCCTAAATTCTTCTTAAATAGTCCACTCCAACAGTAATACCCTAAGTGATCAACCTTTAATTACAACATTAAAATCTGAGAGAGAGAGAGAGAGAGAGAGAGAGAGAGAGAGAGAGAGAGAGAGAGAGAGAGAGAGAGAGAGAGAGATTTGATTCCTGTAAATTCATATCCTATAATTACCGGTAAATTCAGTGGCGTTGTATAGGCACACTGGAGCAGCAAACGGCTTTTCCCTCTTATATAAAACAGGGTTGGCCAGTTTGACAACACGTAGATCGTAGTGCATCGTTGTATTTTTATATTTTTCATGAGCAACGGTGTGTGCCATAGAGGTTTCTATAAAATCAGCTCCTTTGTCTGATCTGCTTGTTCGACCTGAAGAGATTTTGTTAATAATAATAATAATAATAATAATAATAATAATAATAATAATAATAATAATGATAATAATAATAAAAATGATAATAACAATAATAACAGCAACACCAACAACAACAACAACAATAATAATAATAATAATAATAATAATAATAACAGCAACACCAACAACAATAATAATAATAATAATAATAATAATAATAATAATAATAACTTTATTATTATTATTATTATTATTATTATTATTATTATTATTATTATTATTATTATTATTATTATTATTATTATAGACATGAAACAATAGGCCAACAGGAGCACTTGGAGATTGCTCCAACTCGGAGTTCTAAAGAAACATAAGGATTGGTAACGGCAGCATAGAACGAGGCACTCATGGTAAAAAAAAAATGAAGACATGCGTGCCAAATGAAGACCTCTCGCCATTGTGCAGAATGTGCAGCGAGAGCATGAGATTGTGAATTACCTTATCAGTGAGTGCAGTAAGCTAGCCCAGTGCGAGTACAAAAATTGACACTCTAAACTAGCCCTAGCTGTACACTGGCAGCTGTCAAAGAAATATGGCATTGAGTACACAAACAACTTGAGTGGTGCAATCACAAGGCACGGTAGGAGGTTGAAAAACAGCGAAACTTAAATCAGTGGGATTTAGACATCCAGACCGACCACAGGATAGGTCACTTAAGACAAGATCTAGTACTGTAGGTCACAGAAGACCAGACATAGTACTGTAGGCAACAGAAGGCCAGATATATTACTGTAGACAAGGTAACAATGTACAGTGACCTGACTTAAGAACTTAGAGAGGTCTGAAAAATGCAAAGAAAGAAGCATTGGGAGTGATATACCATAAACTAGGATACACCACAAAAGAAGCTAGGATTAGTGCTAAAGCCAGGCCTGCTACAGAAAGTGGCAATCCTCGGAATCACCAAGGCTATTGCGGTGGTGCTAATGTAAAAGGAAATATCCCAATCTAACGTAAAACAGACCACCCAAACGAACACCACCAAGAGGCTGTGAAAGAGGAGTGAGAAGAAGAAGAAGAAGGATGTTAATTTTAATAATAATCAATATAATGAGCATGAGAAGATGAGTGTTTTGTGTTAACAGCACAACAAGAAAGATTATATCATGCTGAGGCAATTGGCATAAGATAGATTGCTTAGAGACACAACGCGACTGCCGACTCGACTTGGTCTGGACAGGTTTTAAACCCGCTCCCTTCTGGTCACTAGTCTGGAACGCTATCCAACTTAAACACAGCGGTTCCAAAAGAAGAAGAAGGTATTTAAAGAAACAAGAGAACATAATATTACGCTATTTTCTTTCTAGACACAAACGTATACATTATGGAAAGATTGATCTATATATTATGGAGTCTATCGAAAAAGACCAAATCTTTCTACATTTAACTGACCGATGTAAATCTTCCAGTCAGGTTTAATGTCGCAGTGTGCAGCCGTCAAGATCCAATTTTCGTTCAATAAGGTAGCGCCACACTTATGAGTATTCGCCTGTAAAAGAAAACGAGAAGGTAATTCTGTTTGCAAGCAAAAACAGATGTCCTCTCCAACCACCAAACAGAAGGTCACTAAATCACAGTGAAAATGGGGTCAGGGTTACCAGAAGCCAAAAAAGTCTTCACAATCCCAAATCATCTGCTTTTTAAATCTGGTCTTCAGATATTCGAGATATCTTGCTTGCAAGTACTGGCATCTATTTTCGAACGCAAAGAGTCACCCTGGGACCTTGAAAATTAGGTCAAGGTCATCAGGATCTAATCTGCTCTTTGACCTTCTCAATTTGAGGCAACTGTGTAACCAATAAAGTCTGCTTTTGTTCAATAGTTCGTCAGTTATATTTCTAGTGGATAGAACAGCTGACTCAAGCGAGAAAATTTAAGTATCCCTTCTGTTACCAAATGTTAACTTTTCTGCAACATTTTTGCAGAAATCAACCTGTCGTGGCAGTTAAATGTCAAGAAAAGCAAGATTCCCACCCTGGAAGCAGTTTTCTCCCACCACCACCACCTTTACGTACCTTGGGTTAGACCAGAAAACTACAATCCTGCGTTGTAATTTATAGACACTTTTCATTCAGATTGTATTTATCTCTTTTGTCCGCCATGTCAGCGCCATTTTGAGAATGTTTACAACTAAACTTTATAAACTCCATTGTACACAACAGAAAATTTACAGTTGCAATTTAAATTGATAGTTTGTTCATCTATGCTCTCAGACTTAAAGATCTTTTACACACTTGAATGCTTATAGGATATTTTATCTTTAAGAAGACATCTGATATGAAACTCTAATGAAACTGCAGATATATGGGTATGGACCTCCAACACAGACGAAAAATGAAAACTCAAATCAAAATGAACCTTTATGAAAAGAGCGTATAACAATACTATAGTCTTTTTTACAGTCAGTGAGTCATGTTTTTAATTCCCTGGCAATTTTGTTTTATGCACTGCCTAGTTTGTGCAAGAGCTTCTCCAAGAACTTGTCTTACCCATTTGTTATGTCCCTATTTTCTAAGAGCTTGAGTTACCCATTTGTTATATCCCTATTATCCAAGAGCTTGTGTTACCCATTTCTTATATTCCTATTATCCAAGAGCTTGTGTTACCCATTTGTTATGTCTCTATTATCCAAGAGCTTGAGTTACCAATTTGTTATGTCCCGATTATCCAAGAGCTTGTGTTACCCATTTGTTATGTCCCGATTATCCAAGAGCTTGTGTTACCCATTTGTTATGTCCCGATTATCCAAGAGCTTGTGTTACCCATTTGTTATGTCCCTATTATCCAAGAGCTTGTGTTACCCATTTGTTATGTCCCGATTATCCAAGAGCTTGTGTTACCCATTTGTTATGTCCCGATTATCCAAGAGCTTGTGTTACCCATTTGTTATGTCCCTATTATCCAAGAGCTTGTGTTACCCATTTGTTATGTCCCTATTATCCAAGAGCTTGTGTTACCCATTTGTTATGTCCCTATTATCCAAGAGCTTGTGTTACCCATTTGTTATGTCCCGATTATCCAAGAGCTTGTGTTACCCATTTGTTATGTCCCTATTATCCAAGAGCTTGTGTTACCCATTTGTTATGTCCCGATTATCCAAGAGCTTGTGTTACCCATTTGTTATGTCCCAATTATCAAAGAGCTTGTGTTACCCATTTGTTATGTCCCTATTATCCAAGAGCTTGTGTTACCCATTTGTTATGTCCCGATTATCCAAGAGCTTGTGTTACCCATTTGTTATGTCCCTATTATCCAAGAGCTTGTGTTACCCATTTGTTATGTCGCTATTATCCAAGAGCTTGTGTTACCAATTTGTTATGTCCCGATTATCCAAGAGCTTGTGTTACCAATTTGTTATGTCACTATTATCCAAGAGCTTGTGTTACCAATTTGTTATGTCCCGATTATCCAAGAGCTTGTGTTACCCATTTGTTATGTCGCTTTTATCCAAGAGCTTGTTACCCATTTCTTATATTCCTATTATCAAAGAGCTTGTGTTACCCATTTCTTATATTCCTATTATCAAAGAGCTTGTGTTACCCATTTGTTATGTCCCTATTATCCAAGAGCTTGTGTTACCAATTTGTTATGTCCCTACATCCTCTGAAAGCGGGAATCTCTTGTTAAGATCATCCGTCAATTTCTCAGTGTATGTGACCGTATGCTCTCATATTCTTGTAATAATTCACTAACCCGACTGACTATTTCTTTTTTTGGTAACTTGTAGTATAAAATTATAACATTTTCTCCAGTCTCCTATATGATAGTCATCAAACGAGTGACGATATGAGGGTACATGAAGTCTGGATGGATGTATTTATACAAGTTTTCAATGTAACGTCCATAAGCAAATCCTTTCATAATAGAGTTTGCTGTTGGTAAGAAACTTATGTTCAACACATAGGACTTTGAAAACCAATTTTGTGATTTAGGTTCTTAAAACCCAGATATTTTTTTTCTTCTATAGTACACCTACATAATAACACCTAATGGCTTCACAAATGACGTCATGACGACGTGCAAAATAAAGTCGTAATGTCCGAAGTATCCCTATTTACATAAACGTCAATTCGCTATACCATTCGGCGGTTTTATTAAATACATTTAGTATTTACAGAATGTGATAGAATCATGCATATGTGCTCAATAGAGTCATACATATGTGCTCATTAGAGTCATATATCATATCTGTGCTCATTAGAGTCATATATATGTACTCATTAGAGTCATACATATGTGCACATTACAGTCATACATCTGTGCTCCTTAGAGTCATACATATTTGCTCATTAGGCATACATATATGCTCATTAGTCATACATCTGTGCTCATTAGAGTCATGTATATGTACTCATTAGAGTCATATATATGTACTCATTAGAGTCATACATATGTACTCATTAGAGTCATATATTTGCTCATTAGTCATACATATGTACTCATTAGTCATACATATGTGCTCATTAGAGTCATACATCTGTACTCATGAGAGTCATACGTCCGTGCTAATTTCAAATGAAAATGATGAAGTTTGTTGAATAAATTCATTTGAAATGATAACTCATGTAATATCAGGAGCAGATCCAGGGAGGTTGAAGCTGGCGCCCACTCCCACCCCCCTTCAAAAAAAACAAGTGCGAAACAACCATAAGTTTTCTTTACAGTTAGATGGTTAAAATTATGCCCTGTAAACGCTTAAAATGCAGGAGCTTCTGGGGTCTTCTGTCACACAGACCTCTGGAATATTTATTTATCACCCCCCCCCCCCTTAAACTCCCCTAATTGATCCCTCAGCCACAGGTGACATCTTCCAAGGAACCATCGCATAACATATATTCTAATCCATAATTGTATCATCGACATCATCGCGGGTATTAACCAATCAGAAGTTGTCTTTCATTCATTTGAGTATTGACTAAGTTATGGATTGACAGCCAACCAATTCAATTGTCGTCTAGATGTGAATCATGATATCATTAGGTGGCCTTACTTGAGCTTGCTCAACCCTGTAAGAAACCTGGAGAGAATTTACATTATAACACACTGTTTATTGTACCATATCGACTCCTTTTAAGTTTTTTCATCCAATTGTCAGAAAATTGTCACAGCATGCTTTTGAGTTCTATTTTTTTAAATAAATATGGAAATTTTGTAACGAAAAAATGCAGATTTTAAAGAAATAGCGATACTATTGGGTTGTCGGAGCTTTGCCCTGTCTTTCCAGCTCAACTCAACTCAACTTCATTTAAACTTAGGTCAATGTAATATTGACATATGAATCAATTACAAAATATAATTACCAGTCAAATGCGTGTGGAGAAGATACATCAATTGCACTAATTTATATAATCATGTAAGTAAACAGTACAAACTAATTACACCAGCCTTTAGTTTACAATGGAATAAAATGTGTAAAGTATAATTAGTATAAATCTGCAAATCTTTCTAAACAATTTTTCATTTGTACTTTGAAACAGGTCACGTGGCTTCAGAACATCAGAGCATTTGCAATACAATTTATATAGTTTTCTATATGTGTTATAAAGTGAGAGCATTCAAGCAATTAACGAAATTCATTTCCAATACTGTTTACATTACACAAGTTACGCAACCTCTCTTTCAAATCTAAATTACACAATCTTCCCTTTTCTAAAGGCAACCTATGGTTTGAGGTCCTTAATTTACCGAAATGTTTTTGTTATTTAATAGGCAAATTTTTAATGTTTCGAAAATACGATGCAGTTTCCCTTTAGAAGAACCGTCAATATCAGAAAGCCACGTTTGCAATCTAGTTTTAATTTCACTCGTAGATATATTCTAATTATTAAAAACTGGATTATTCCATATAAAACTGGATTATTCCATATAAAGCTGTAATCAGAATTATTCAATTATGTTCAATACACGTTGTCCATTTACCACATAATCTACCATTTCTATTCAGTGGACATAAAACGCTGTACAATTATTGTTAACAGCTTCGTATCTTTCCTTGGATTAATTTCCCCAATGGGTTAAGCAGATCGTATTCATGGCATCTATCCAAAATGAAACTCCTACTGGTCTTGAACACAAATTTGCATCAAGTGAACAAGCTGTCATAAATTACTCGTTTGTCACTCCAGATTTTGAAGTTTAAGCTGGATCAAATTTAACACTTATGTCTCTAGATTAAAAGTTGCATTTTTTTACCCCATCTTCCAGGTTCACCATCCAAGGCCAAGCCCCCTCCTTGGCATTTACAATCCTGTCAATGTTCTCATTTTGGTTCAACTCCGTTAAAACAGAATATTCACCGCACTGAATGGGATCTGCAAAGACGGAAAAAGTTCTGAGAATTTACCGGCAAAATTGGAATCGACTTAAGAACTACTAGTTATTACTGCATGAAATTCGTCCTACACCTTGCTCAAATGTTCATGAAATATGTCCCAAAACTTTCAGTGCTTTTTCTGAAGTAAGAAGCAGTAAATGCCCTTACCCTGTGCGGCACTAGCGGCCACATTTACGGCACCAAAATTTAGATACGTGAAGAATGGTCTAGATGATTCATCTCTTAAAATGATGTCGTGAAATCTGATCCACACGTTGGCAATGCGTTGCTGTTTTTCCCCTCGCCTTATCGAAAAAATGAGTTTCAAGATCTGCAACAACAACAAAACCAACAGCAAGAACAACAACAACAACAACAACAATAATAATAATTAATAAAATAATAATAATAAATAATAATAATACTAAATACAACAATAAAAACAAAAATCTTTAGTTCTCATAAACCTGTGTGGACGCAAATACAAATATGATTTGTAAAACTGTAATTTTCTGTATGAGAAAGACTCTAATTATTGAAAACATTTTAATGCTGATTAGTCATTGCTAAAGAGCTCAAGTTGCATAAACAGGTCCGTTTGACATCGGCATTTAGTAAGCGTGCATTATCTTCCAATGCTAAAACGCCAAAATCTAGACATCTGAAATATCACACGACATTCAAAAATGGATGGAAACAGAAATTTCAGTGGTTGCAATCAAGTTCAAAGAGACTCGAATGAATGTGCATTCTGCCATTCCTGTAATGTCAGTTTTAAAAAGAACTTCCCAAATCGACCCAGATAGCACCAATCTTGAGAAGTTCTGGCAGGCAGGCAGCAACCTGAATCTACTATCAGGCAAGAAACAATTTAAACTCCTTGGTGGACTTGATAGAATTGTACTAACATTTCCACATTCCAGTGCAGACATTGAAAGGACATTTTCTATTCTGAGTAAAATTCAGACTGACTCCCGAGGAGACCTGGATCCAGTAACGATACACGATCTCCTAAGTTTTGAGATCAACAAAGATGAGTATTGCCACAAATATAATCCAGGCAATGATCTACTAGAAAGGCTAAATATTCTTGTGCTACGTATAAGGACAGCATGAAAGGCAACAAGTTACCGTGATAGGACTGACGTTATGAGATGATGTGTATATTTTAATATAGAAAAAGGAAATTTGTTCAATAGATGACGTTTTTGTCCACTTGCATGCTAAACATCGGGTCGATGAAAATCCTCCTGATTTAAAGTCAAAACTCCTGACCAAATTTTGTAAATCTCCTGATCTGTCCTAAGCTGACCTCTCTTTTCCGTCACATGTATGACGTTTATGTACTGTCACATGTATGACGTTTATGTACTGTCACATGTATGACGTTTATGACTTTCAGGTTAAATCTCAGGACAGTTCCTTTTGTTTCAATGAATGAAAGAAAGTAAAAAATATGACACCCATTAATTACTTGTGTTGAATCGAATCAAAACGGTGCAAGTTGCGAATCTGGCGTTTATCCACACAAATGTAATAACAGGACATGTTCTGGATATCATACAACGCTTGATCTTGAATTAGAGACTGAATCTATTTTCTCAACAAATAAAAAGTGACTGTTTAAAGGTAAAATTACTTGTTATTGGTTGATCTGTAGCTCTAATTCAAGCATACACAAATTTTATAATCTCAGGGCCTGGATCAGTAAACTTGGCTCTGATACACTATATATCGAACAATCATTGAAAACCAATGGGAATCAGATCAAATTTCAATGATCGAATCAAGGTCCATTAATTTGCCCACATCTTGTCTCGCAAAACCAGGGTAATTTTTTTATATAGCCTTAAGTCCGAAAAGAAGAAATGGCACATGACTGAATTTCTATTAAAGTTGATCACATAGATTGTAAAAGATAAATTGGTCATTTCGTTTAAACTGACCAATTTTCAGTCAAATCGATAATCGGAACGGTACTACATTACATTTACTTCTACCGATCTCAACCGTTATTTCAGTGAAATCCGTCTGCAAAGGACAGTTAATTGAGAATGTATAATCGAGGTTCAGAAACAGGCGTCATGTTTAGAAAAGAACTGTATATATTGTGTAAACAATATCTTGTACATAATCGTAATTGACATCTGATTAACCAGACAGATGTCTATAGTCTCGAATAAGCATAAGCGGACAACTGTTTATAAGGGACAGAAGGAGTTAGTCCCTTGGTTATGTATATGATTATATTGTTTTAAAGTACTGTAATACTTTCCCCAGAATTACCGTAGATTATTAAGGTTAAACTATAATTCTGTGTTTTGTAAAACAAGTATCTTCGCGTTTCCCTGTCTGAACCCTCTACTCCGAAGTTTGAGCCTTTTGGGTAGGTTCCTTAGGGAAAAGACTGCCAGAGAGTCAAATGTCCGTTGGATATGTGCATTTGTCTTTTCATGTGAGCAAATATGTATATAGTTGTAGCCTGACTGGGGATCTCGATAGTTTTCAAGCTATGACCGCAGAGACTAAGTCCCTTCGGGGGTAAGGATGAACCCCTGGGTCAATGTAAACTGCATGTATGTTTTTTCTCTTTATGGCCAGTAAGTGTATATAGGGTTATAAGGTGGGGATCTCACTAGTTTCCATGTTATGATACAAGGACTAGGTCCTTGAGGGTAGGGATTGACCTTGTGGTCAATGTCAGTTACATGAATAAATTTGTCTTTTATATGGATATTGGGTGTGGATTTCAATAACACTCAACTTATGATATAGGAGCCTAACCCTCTTGGCGAAGGGATGGATCGAGTGGTCAATGTCCATTCCATGTATATTTTTTCTCTTCATGGATCGAGTGGTCAATGTCCATTCCATGTATATTTTTTCTCTTCATGGCCAGGACGTGTATATACAGTTATAGGGTGGGGATCTCAATAGTTTCCAATTCTCAGACATGTGAGACATACAAATCAAGAGTTATTTGGAACATGTGTATAGTCAATCCTATCCCACAAGCCCCAACACAAGGGCAAGACCAAAATTCTAAAGTGTTGGCACAATCCACACCCATAGGACCATCACTGACCAAAGTTTCATGTGTCTACTTGAACGGTCTAAGAGGAAATTAAGAACATTACACGTGTACGTACACCAATACATTCATACATACGTACGTACAGACGGACTTAATGTATGACAATTTGCTTCTTAGATATCCCGTGTATAATTAAAACAGATGATTTCCGAGGGTTGACGAACGGAAAAGGAGATATGACAAATAGTTCAATGGTAATTATGAAAGTTTATTGTGCTACAAGCTATCCCAGAGTTGACCACGCTCTGTTCTTTTTACCTCATTCAACGTCTCATGTATTGATTGACACGTGACTAATGGCTGATCCCGACACACACGGCAGGGTGGAAGAATGTGACCTAAATACTTCTATTTGCACCTCCCAAAAATAGTTGAGCAACTATTACGTCAACAATAAATCTGAACTGATGAAAATGGCACTAACAAATAAAAAAGATTTGGAAAGAAAATATAAATCAGAAAGAACAATAACCTTAAATTCACATCTCTGAGTTCGCATTTTGCAAGATTATTGCAGTGACCGTGACGTTTACAGGAGTAAAAGGACCGGAGAGCATGAGCTCTTATATAGAACGATGACCCTAAAAGAAAGTTATCCATGCATAATTTTAGCGTTACCTTTCACTGTGGTCATTTGTTCGATTATACGCTGCAAACTCGCTTCAGAATTATCAATGCTAAAGATGTGCACATCGTTTTTGTCTTTCGTGTTCGTTGAAGCTAGGGTCTGCATCAGTTGGTATCCAAGCTTTTCCATAGGGCCCCTCTCATTTTCCGGTTTTCCCACAAATATAGAGTACGTTTCTGCCTTGCTGTGAAGATCATTGATCATATCCTGTCCCGGAAACCCTTCCATGTTATTTTGACCTGAGCAAAATATACAACTAAATGATTGATTTATGATTGGTGTTTAATGGCAAATCAGCATATGAAAAGATGTTTCGTGCCGAGGCAATGGAAGTAAAGTGCCTTGTCCAGAGACACATTACGGCAGACGAACAAGGTTGGGCTGGAAAGGAGTTGATGCAACCCACTGAGATCGAGTCAAGTTCGCTAGGCACTGAGCAAACGCGACTCGGAAACACAATGGAACAAACCCGGTCACATTCTGATTTTGTAAGTTTATATCTACTTTAAGTTATCTGGTAAGTCAAGTGCTGAAAGGCGATATGTTTTACCAGGCATCCACCCCACCCACCCCAACCCCTGTTATGAAACCAATATGTTCGTATTTGGTGAAAACATTATATTTCATAGCATACTCAACTGAAATTTTTTAATTTCTTTATTTGTAAAGTACGATGGAAACTGGCCTTAAATTTTAGTTTAAAAACACAGGCAGTTTTTAGTTGTGAGATGAAAAGACTATCTGTAAACTTGACACAATAAAAGTATCATTGAGGAATTTAAACAAATGTGTAGTACGGTATAATGCTCGTGAAAAAGGAATCTTGCCTAGATAAATGCCTTTTGTTTCTAAGAAATAAATAGAAGAAAGAAAGAAAGAAAAATGAGGCAGAGCTTACCAAAATTTAGCGAACCTGAGATTACTTTTACTAGTCCAACTGCAATACATAAGTAGTTAGACAGTCGCTTGGTACACATGTGCCACCGGGTTCGCCCTCAAACCGTCACGCACAAGATGAAGTGGTTTGCAATGAAAAGTCGTTTGGCACCCGCCTTACAGAGGGTTACTTGACTTTTCCAGGATAACATTATTACCATACTGTTATAAACTGATGGTAAACAATGCCACCTGGCGAAAACAATACTCTTGTTCAACTCGAACAACCTAAATTTGAGCTGTATTTTTGCGATCTTTTCTCATATGCTGCCTTGATGCACATTGTGAAGCTTTCGCAAGAAAAAAAATGTAGAAGAAAACCTCCCGGGATTCTTGACTTGCACAGATGGAATATAAAACTGATGACATTATGAGGTAGCGCGTGTGTAGGCATGAAGCTACTTCTGAGGTAATAAATTGGCGCCTGTGAGCCGCCACATTTGTCTGGTTTCTTGTTCGTTATTCTCGACAGAATTTATTTTGTGCTATCGGAAGAACAGCAGGATAGTAAACTAATCAGCGGATATGAGGGACTATGAGTTAGATGACCTAAGGGTCAATGTTTTGTTTGCTTTGTTGGTTTTAACAGCACTTTCAACACATTATAGGCTATATCAATGCGAGGAAATGGGAGCTAAAGGCCTTTCCCAAGGACACATCGAGGCAGCCAACCTTGGCTGGCCTGGGCGGGTATTAAACCCGCGACCCTTGGATTACATATCTGATGCTCTACTGACTGAGCATCCTCGGCTCAGGGTCTAAGCAGCATAAGACAGCAATAGACTTTGAAGGAATGTGAGGTGCGAGTAGCGAAAATCGGTGATTTTATCAGGATATTATATTATCACCATTTATACAAAATGATCGAAAACGGATTGGCGAATCATTCAAGCAAATCATTCGATACACCCCACCTCTGATGGGTAATATGAAATTTGGCATTTAATTTGATAAACAAAATGGCGACAACAGCTCTTGAATGGAAACAGTTATGTTTGTTTTCAAGACACTGGAGGCTTTGTGCGTCATTCACATTTGCATACATAGCCACAAAAAGACTACAAGTATCATTTGAACCTTAAATTTTTATTTAAATCAGAAAACTTACAACAGCGTGCGCATTTCATATGCCGAACCAGATTGTTGCAGGTAATTTCAATGACGTAAGAGCATGACTATTTGCAGATTCAATTCAATTCAATGTACATGACGAGAATTGTCTCTACAATAATGATACTTGATACTGTTGTTTGTATCGAGGATTTCTATAAATGGAAATGCATTCTTACCATGGTGTTTTACCAATGCGAATGGAAATATTTGGCTCAGGCTGCAATGAAAACAAACAGGTTGGAAATTCCCATCCACTTTGATAAAACACCATGTAACTAGTATGGTTTCTTCCACCTAGGGGGAAAACAAATGTCACTACAATGACCGTCAAGGATACTTGACACAAGATGATAAGAACTGTTGAACAAACGACGTAAAATATATAAAGTTAAAGACAAAAACTTACCATCACTAATTACAATCAATGCTATACTTGGAGAATAGCCTTTGTGGTCGTTAATTAGTTGTCTTGTGCTGATTTTGGTCCACACAACCTTGAGAGCATTTGGGATGTTTGTGTCACCCTCTATAAAAAAAAGTATTTCAAAGTAAATACACTGTATTAGACTCCAGTTTAAAGTCTGAAATAATAACATCATTCTGATTCTGAGATGAGCAATACGGGTATTAACCAATTATCTATAATGAGACCTCTTTTGTATATTATTTATGTAGATGATGAATCTATTCTCTTAAAGAAGCTTAAACAAAACCTATACGCAGATGATACTGCATTTACTTTGCTGACAAAAAATGTTGACAAACTAAGATCAGTTCTGCAGCCTGAGTTTGCTAATGCCTGTGACTGGTTGAATGCCACCGAATTATATCGCCACATTGGCAAGATTAATTCTATAGTCCTATGTTCTACCAACAAATCTGAACTTGTTGACACTAAGCTATATATATAAAACTCAAGAAAGGGACAGTTTCAAGAGTCGGGAACTGTGACTACTTATATACTACTTTAGAAAAGAACTTTCAAACAACAACTATAGTAATTGGCAAATTAATTGGATCTATTGGGATTTTCAATATGTTCCTTCTTTCATTCCAATCCACACTAGGAAAATCTTGTATAACACTAACATTCTTCCCCATGTCAACAATTGTTCTAATATTTGGTGTAGTCGGCCAAGGACTTCCGATAATACAAAAGCGCAAATTGCGCATAATTTTAAAATGTTATTACCGCACTCGTTCTGTTCATATGCTCAATCAGATCAATTGTCAAAATATTTCAGAACAGATTAACTGGAAGGTCAGATGGCTTGGCTCCCGAACACTTTACAGACCAATTCACATGAAAGTCTTTTATGATTTGCACTGTACTAAACTGGATGTGTATATTGGCAGAGTTCTCAATAATTCGTTAAAGTGTTTGGGTCCAGGGCGTGGAATGACCTCCCATTTGATGTACAAACCCAGTACCAACTTTCAAAATTTTAAGACCAAAAAACAAAAATGTTTTCAGTATACAAAATCTCAAAGAGATTCATCCTAATGTTTATGTCCAATGATAAATGGTGTTACATGTTTTAACTGTTTTTACCCCTTTTAGTTGTTATATATATATATATATATACTTGTTTTATGTTATATGCTTGATATGTAATACTGTCTAAACATTATCTAGTCTGTGCGTACGTATATTTCATTACAATAAATTTTACATACGCAGTATCTTAGTGCTTTTTGTCACCTTTACTTTCACATTGTATCTTATCCACCTTTGTCCACTATGCTGTACTGGGTAGTTATTGTCTACTTATTCTATGTCCATTACGTTATATTTCTCTTGTACTGTTGTCATGAGTATGTATTACTTTTAAATGCACTTGGTTTTATAGAACCTTTGAAAGCAGTTGTTTTACAACTGACAAGTATCAACAAGATTCTCAGTTCTCAATTCTCGATACAGTGGGTCTCGCAACTAACATGCATTCTTGGAAAGGGAAAATGGTCACTTCGTGGAGGATCGTCTGGAGTTCATTTCTCTATTGCCAACGAGTAGTCCTTGAAATAGTCATGCAGGTGTAATGGAGTCTCCAAATGCAATCATTATCATAGTAATATGGTATTTCAAAACAACTTTTTTTGTACCCATTTAAATTGTACATCAGTGCCCATCTCAAGTTTTATTACTGGCATATGTTGACTCATTGCCCAAGCATTTAGGTTGTTAGCGTTTAGATACATAACGAATGACCTTGACCTTCACCTTCACCTTTCACACTCGCCATCAGACTTTGTCTCTTCATCTTTATCCTAGTTGTAATCATGATTTGCTTCGGTGAATGTAAGCGGTATCATGTTTCACCTCTTCGCTGAATTGTCAAGAACATGTCATAGTCTGTTACAAGTTAAAGTTCTATACCGTATATCTTTAAACTTGCATCATGAACTCGTCCTGGTGCACAGCAGGGTCTAGTTTGTAATTGTTAATGCAAATGTCACATAACATCAATGTCTCCTTCTTTATGTAACAGTTATGAAGGTCATCAATTATTTTCTGGTTAACATCTTACATGGCATCACGTATATACTGGTAATGGTCATTTAATATGTTTGAATCATTCAGTGATGAGCAAAACGTTTCTATTGGTGGTATAGCTTTTTCATTAAACTTTTCAAAGCTATCGACATACAGTGCTCCGTTGATTACCGGCCCATTTTCGTACAAGTAGAAAAATGGCGGGTGATCAAGTGTGGCGGATGATGGCGGTTCGTCTGATAGATATATAGATAGATAGGCAGACAGATATATGGATAGACGGTTGGAGAGAAAGACAGACAAACACATGTAATTTTTATTAAATTAAACTTCTTACACATTTACAGAAAATTCAACTATATCTCTCACTGGTTTTACAACTCGATATGAAGAGGACAGATCTGACACTCCACTTATAAGACAATGATTTTACTAAAGTTTACATCGCTTTTTACGTAATATAATTGCACTAGTTGTGATCTTTATTCCTTACATTATAGTTACACTGGCTATTACTGTGAATGGTGTTAAGGACTGTCAGCCGAGACAGTCACCGGCGGTAAGCAGTGTACCATGTACTACTGGTTTCTCTATGTAAGTAGAAACCAAGTTGAGTTATTACTCATCACCTTAACTGGATGCGGTCAATAGTTGAATTCACTAGTTGAATCGTTCCGCCTGACAAACATGGCGGATATTCGAAGTCTATGATCATTATTTACATTTCATTTGTACATTGATATGGCTTGGTGGATGGCAGAGGGCGAGAGTGGCGGATAAAAGGGGGAATTAAAGAGCATGTCAATTGGTACAGTAAAATTTATTGGCAATAACTGAAGGTGGCGAGAGACCTGTACACATATATGCGTAATTATCATTTCTCAAATATTTAGACTCCATATTTGTAAACTGTTTCATTGCTTCTGTGAACTTTTCATCACTCAGATTTTAGCTATCTGTTCTATTGATTTTCCCATGAATCTAAAGCTGTCTAAAAGCCTGATTGTGATTTTAACTATTATTTCTTTTCCTTTTTTCAAGCACCAATCAATTATACAATTCTTACTAAAGGATATGTATTTCTCGTCGTAGTTCGGTATGATTTTATCTCTTTTTTAGGGTCATTTTAAGCAACGTCTTGTCGAGTCGGTGACTGTCATAGACGGACAATTTATGAACGAACCAATGTATATATATGGGGTATTTAAAATTCAAACTACATTCATTATGTGACGGAACTCTATAATCTCCTGCTAAGTGATCATGATCGCAAACTTTGTTTTCAGTTATTTCTCTCAAATGTTTGTTAAATTGAAATGTTTTCATCTTTCTCTGTGAGCATTCTAGGTTTTGCATTTTTAAGTCTTAATTCTTCATGCACTAATTTCGCGATTTTACTGAAAGCATAGTAAAATAATTAAATACAATCTGTACCTCTGTAAACTATTGGTTTATATTTATTTATTGTGAATTGATTTATGATATAAACAAAACCATGATGGGGTGTGCTCGGTTGTTTTGATTGTGCAAGAAGTACTCATAGCCTCTAGCGGGCTTGTCTATGATAATATATTAAGTTCTGTTCATTTCCCTTCTCACACGGGCAATGATACTTTCAAAATTACAATAAATAACATACTTTTAATTGGCGTTGATAATGATTTTTAAAAAAAATACAACTGATTTCTCTTCTGGCATTATATCTATTGAGTTAACTGCGTTGTTATATTGTCTTTTGTGTTCGAATAATTTCTCTGGCATATAGAAACAATTCAAAGAGATTTACAAATATATTCTTTACCGTCATGTTTCTTTATTCGTGATGATACCAGACCTTCGTTTTTATTCCAACATAGTGATACATTCCATTATAGCAGTCATCAGTACCATCATATTAAAATATTATTACATATCTCTCTCTCTCTCTCTCTCTCTCTCTCTCTCTCTCTCTCTCTCTCTCTCTCTCTCTCTCAGTTACTACAACAATATAGATGTAGTTACTCTCAGTTGCAGTTCTGCTGTAACCATTTATGATCATATCAAATTCATGTTAAAATTTCCCAAAATTCGCCATTTTTACCGGACATCTATGACGTAGTGAATATATCTTGATGGTATCTGGAAAAAAAATCTGGGTTTTTTTCTTCTTTTTTTTTTTCTTTTTTTTTTCTTTTCTTTTGGGATTCCAACGCATACAAGAAACATGTATTATCCGTATTCTGTTTACGTTAATTCAAGCCTTTGTTGTTGTTAACCCATTCAGGCAAATCTATGTATGAGCTTCTTCTGAGCGTTGATATCTATCTATATGCAATATTATATATTCAATCCTCTTTAACATCCATCTTGTATTTTCACTTATTCCCTATCCAAATTTGGTATGTAAAACGGCTTCTGGGGCGGGCTCACATGTAACCGTTTCAACTCCCTACGACCACTGAAGTTATGGTTACAACGGAAGTTAGGCAGTACCCCCTAAGTGCTTGCCGATTCGCCAGAATCCGGAGACCTTACAGGTGACGAACCCACAAGACCACCAGACATTCTCACAACTAATCCATACGTCCACGATTTATATATAAAACTGTTGTGCTGAAGATTATGTTGATGGTTTAGGTCAATATTAGTATATATTGTACTGATGTTATAAATAGCCGTAATCCAAGGCAATAACACTGCAAATTACCCGTTTACTAATAGGCGATATTTGGTGTTCGCTGCGCTCCACCTGCATCAATGAATATTGATTTTTGTAACCTAGTACTGCATTTGTGAATATTGATTTTGTTTTCTTCTTTTCGTGTTGTCCTATCCCTCTGCAAGTGGGTTGGTGTAAAAGATTACTACTCGTTAGAACTGTCAGTTGTGTTCTTTTATTTTTCGAGTTGTCGTATCGCTGAGTGAGTGGGTTGGTGCAGGAAATTACTACTCGCAAAAACTGTCAGTTGTGTTCTTTTTTTGTTTTAGTGTTCTCGTATTTCCCCTAAACGTGTTGGTTGGTGCAAGAAATTACTACTTCCTAAAACTGTCAACTGGATTTTTTTTTATATTTTAGTGCTGTCGTATCCTTGAACAAGTGAATTGATGCAAAAAATGTCTACTATATTAAACTTATATATATATATATATATATATATATATATATATATATATATATATATATATATATATATATATATATATATATACATTCATTCCTTGATCCATGTAAATGACCTTCAAATAACAACCATAACGATCACATTTTTTACTTTTCTTACATATGAAAATGTACTTTTTACTTTTCTTACATATGACACGGATTCCTAAGTTAACATCGAGAATTAAAGAAACTTTGCTTTAATATTCAAAAGAAACCTATATATCAAGCAGGGACAATAACTCGGTCAAATCTTCACGAAAAAATAAATTGAAATATTATCCATGTCACCGTAATATAAAGCCTTGAAGCAAATTGGGTTTTAATCCTCTAGGGGGCGCTCTACAGATAATACATGCTTCTGAGAGAGTGACAGGTGTAAGATGAAGTATTTTGCATTTGCAACATGCACAATGGAAAGAATGTTGGCATACCTCTATGTTACTTTCATGTACTGTGGCTGAAATTTCTTTACATATTGTACTTGTGGAAACTGGACATGATCTAAGCACACAGCAGACAAAATGGCCGCTCCAAAGTACTCGAAAAATCAGCCTGAATTAGTCAAAAGTGCACTATTTTCAGCAGTTATTAAAATAGGGAAACGAATTTTGCCAGAGCAGGCATTACCAGCCTCTGAAAGTACTATGATTGAATTACAAAATATCTAAAAAGTAAAAAAAGTTATCGGCTCTTTTTTTATTTAATTTACCTTTGAAGTCCAGGAAGTGAACATGACCAAACGGAGCTAGCAGTTTTTTTTAGAGGTGCACGTCTTAAGTAAGACCAAGCTGTATACTCTATAACCCAAATTTCACCCATCAATCATACACCAAAATAAAGGGAATTCAAAGTTCTTTTAACAATACCTAAGATATACAAGGTCTTTTTTAAATAGCCAGGACAGCCAGTGAGGAAAACCTGGGTAATTCTTTTTCTTTAAAAATCTGACTTATGCAAAGTACGAAACTGGAGAGTGTTGAGGGAGATAACACTCGTGATGCTATGAGTCAATTTCTAAGTCAAACAGGGGCCATAACTCGACCAAGACTGAATGAGTAGAGTGAAAATAGAACTTTACCAATGTCTTTTTGAACTAAAACCTGATCGAAAATTTCGATTTAATCAATGAAGTATTTAGAGATGAAACAAAATTCGTGACAGACCGACGTAAGTGACGGACTGACACGGACGACGAACGCAACGGACTGACACGGACGACGTAAGTGACGGACTGACACGGATAAGGCTATTATTCTCCTCTATAGAAGTCGGCAGGATTTTTTTAAAAAAACACCCGACCATGATTCGGAATTGCCTACATACTTTAAAAATACTAGCTGTATAAAAAGCGTATATAAATACAACACCGGCAATGAACTAAAATATTGATATTACCTGTCCAATTTTTGGCATCGTCTCTGGTTATATTATGATTTTGAAACTGGGATGGGTTGGTGAACAGGAACTCATCAGACACTTTTTTTCCAAAGTATCGTAAAAACACTTCAGTGCCAGTTTTGTCTTTTGCGGAGGTGAATACCTAATAATAAAAATAATAATAATAATAACAACAATAATAATAATAATAATAATAATGAAAACAACAACAATAACAACGGCTCCACGGTTCACTATGTCTCGCCTTTCTTGGCATCGCCAGTTTTCTGTTGGCTGCTATAAAGAGAATTCCTCTTTTTGTGCTAAGTAAGTGGGTCTGGGGTGTGGGGGTGTAGTATATATATATATATATATATATATATATATATATATATATATATATATATATATCGACCCATAGGCGAGTTCCTAGACCGTATTATAATCTCTTGATTGTACATTGAGAAGAGCGTAAAAATAAATAAACAACTTTAAAAAAGATAGATAGCGATACAAACAGACCAAGACATGTGGCCCAACAAAAATCAATAAATGCCATGTGATTAAGCATGAGGCAACGAGTCATCCATACCTCGCAGCTTACATTCCAGATAACATTGCTTCTTCAGTCAAAATCGGCCCTGTTTCAGAGCAACAAGGCTTGACCCGAAGGGACAACGACGAAATTGTTATAGAGGATTTAAAAGTTTCACCTTAAATTGGTAAGTACAACTAAATTTAAGTTACCTTGTCTATATCTGTTCAACACTGTATTTAATTCTGGCCTGTGATGTCACGAAATTGCGCCCGTTTCAGATCCCTAAAGCCTTTATATGAACAGACATATGGTGTATATAGTACATGAACATGTATTTATAATTTATCAAAGACTGTTAGGTTATCATGTAAAACAATGTATGGAAATGAATTTATCCATTTACACAGCTGATAACGCTTGATAATTGTTTAGCACCTGGAGAGCAGAATTCGGTTCAATTCACATCAGCCAAATGTATTAATGTTTTTGTTGTTTTTTCTCGAAGTTTGTGAAGTTATTTACCCAAGAAGAAGAAAGAAAGATTGGAGGATATAAAAATCTGATGTAATTGCATCCCCAAAAATAGAAATTTTTAATATAAAACTAGAACATCATCACGAACAAATATAAAAACTTCAAGAAAATATTATGAAAGTAAAACATTATCATGAAGATAATACATTTCAAAATTAACTAAGCAAAGTTAAAATTATGCGGTCGGAACTAGTTGGAAATGTCGAAAAATTTGACAATATTTACATAGTACAATGAAAGATATGATAGAAAGAAAACTTCGCGGAGAAATACTAAAACTGTTTATCAAACAAAATGGTGTAACAATAGTTGATATGGCTACAGCAATAGCAATGACAATATCAACAGTTGCTCTGTCTATAGCAAATGTGGTGCTGGCGGTGGTGGTCCGCCTTGTTAGTATATAAATGTAGGGATCCTGGACCACTTTTGTGGTCGTTCATGGCCATGCTCTATCACAAAAATGTTCCAATCCCCCCTACTTCTATATACTACACTAACTTTATGATGACGTTAAAACTTGCTCGCGTTCTTACCTTTATATAATGAAATTACACAAAAACGATGCTTACTTTCTACTTCAAAAGATAAATTGTACTTATATATTATGGCTAGGCGTTATCATCCCGTCCACAACTTGGAAAAAACTAAAATAACAACGGCTATACTCTCATCGCGGTATCTGGCAGGGATAAGTGTCAGAAGTATTAATCACACATCGTTTTATTTTCGCGTGTAGTAACGGTGCCATACTAAGGGATCTTGTCGTAGATTTTATCAATGGCAACAAGTCTGACAATAAAACAGCTAGTTTAGAAGCGGTTACGCGACAAATAAATAATTTGAAGTCGACGTTGGGAAGCATAAGAAAAACAGTGAGACCAGTAAGAGCAGCCAACATCGAAACAGGCGACCAGGAAATATTTAGTTATTTATACCAAGCTCAATATTCTGATGCTTATTCCGATGTTATCCAAAGCATTACATGACATCTTTGGTATACTTTAAATCGACAAATCAACAATTTGATTCTTTTGAATGTTATTTTTTAAAACAACTAACTTTGATCACACTTTTATCCCGTCCAAACTTAAAAACAAGTGCACGTTATCTCTTGATACCGAGATTGTTACTTTGATGTTAAACTCGTGAAGTATTTACGTCACCTCTCTGAACTATGTTAAATCTGTCAAAACACAGACTTGTGCCATTATTAATGTTGTACTAATATTCTCTTTAAATATTTTCATTATACTATATATATATATATATATATATATATATATATATATATATATATATATATATATATATATATATATATTGCGCTTTCCAAGAGATTATAATGTGGTATATGAAATAAAGTGTATTTTGTTTTATATAAATTGTAACTGTTCTTGAACTATGGATGATATACTGGGTAGTTGCGAAGTAACATCAGCGTATCCCTACAATGGGTGGTTGTGATTTGGAAATGTATACGTATTCTCTGGGTATTCTCCTAGCCCTACACAAGATGGCAATAAGTTTACAATTGTTCTCGCAGTTTTCTTGTAGGCCTACACGAAATGGTAATAACTGTGTTCTCAAACTGTCACCCTCATACTACTCACAGACCCAGTAACAAATGTCGAGTGAATACATTAATTCACCTTGTAATGCCAAGTACTTTTAGGATGGGAATATGAACATTTTCTAAGTTATGACCCATGAACATGTCTCCAAAGGGTAAATAAAGCCTAACTAATCAGAGCTAGTTGCCTTTTTCGCGCTGAGAAAGTCCCACACTATGGCTAATGTTGGAAATCTCAGTGGTTTCCAAGTTATGATACTGGGGCTGGGCCCCAGAGGTGAGACATTTACTTGCCTCCTTGTGCAATATTCCCAAGATAAAATCATACAAATATGCATTGAAGATTATCGAAATATGTACAAATAAATGGTTAATCATTGACGTTCCCAATTCTACCCTCATGTCTGGTAGGATTCACTTTGATGAAATAAGCAATCCCAATTCCCTGAAAAGCAAGTGTAGCAAGCTTAAACTTCATTACATTATTAAAGTAGTTTGAGATTTATAGATTTGTACATAACTTTAGCATCGTGTTGATGCCAGCGCCGACAACCCCGACGCCAAAGACATCTGCATCACTATTCTCACATTTATTTCAAAATAAATGCATGATATATGATGACTATAATAATAATAATAATAATAATAATAATAATAGTATATAATGAAATGTACGATGCAGTAGGTAAAAAGGTATAGATAAATTGTTGATGCCTCGCAAACGTCTGGACATTACCAACGCTATCTTTTCGCTTTGAATCTTGTTTTCATTACTTCAAACAACTTGTGTCTCCTATTAATGTTTGGATGAACTCCATCATGTCTGTAAATATCAGCAGAAAAGAGTTTATTCAGCTAAATGTACCTCCAGAGACACGTTGAATGCTTTCTATATATATGTATGTATGTATGTATGTATGTATGTATGTATGTATGTATGTATGTATGTATGTATGTATGTATGTATGTATGTATGTATGTATGTATGTATGTATGTATGTATGTATGTATGTATGTAACTCTACCTTGTCAAGAAGCATTCTGAGGAATTTTTTCATATTCTCAAAACTCTCATTCGTGATGCTGCCAGACGTGTCAACCAGTAAGTATAATTGTAAACTGTTGTAAACATCTATGCTTCTTTCCGATGCCATATCACTCTGATTTTTCTCCCATTCTTTCTGACGCTGTTCTGCTCGTTCTACTACCTTCTCCAAGGTCTGTCCAAGCAACTTTCCGACCATCTTTTTCGTTTCTAAAAAAGGGAGAAAAGATACCGCATTTTGATGAATTTCAATAACAAAGTGAAAGTTTGGGATTTTTATTGTTGAACTTTTGACCCTAAGTCACAGTATATATCTATATATCTATATCGACATCTATGTATCTATATCGACATCTATGTATCTATATCGACATCTATGTATCGATATCGATATATATGTATCTATATCAACATCTATGTATCTATCCAGGCTTGCAAAGAAGCATGGGATGGTCTACCTGATCCTTCCCCTCCTACTGACTATTTGGTCAAACACTTAACCCATGTTCTTACGTTGAACAATTTTGTGTTCAACAATTAACATTTCTTGCATGTCAGTGGAACTGCAATGGGTACTAAAATGACACCTTCGTATGCTAATATTTTCATGAGAAGGCACCAACAACGGTTCTTCAATGAGGTACCCCATAGACCTCTAAGCTAATCTAGTGCAGCTTCACTGACGATATAGAATCAACATGGCTCGAAACGGGCGATATTTTCAAAATATTATTTGAATTCGCCCATGACTTCAACTGTGCAATTACATTTACGTCGGAGTTATCAAACAGGTCCAATGTTTTCTTGGACACCCAGTCTATGGTCTGGAAGGAGAATATAGAAACTGACCAGTACTGCAAACTAACTGACCCTCACCAATAACTGCTTCCAACCAGCTGTCATTCAAGTCACGTTATAAACAAATTGTATCTGTGTGGCCTGTATGTTCAGACCAAACGCATCAACGCATCATCTGCAAGTGCTCTACCCTTGAAAAAGAATAGAAGAGCGTAGTGTGTATATTAAAAGGAGAGGATACAGAATAAAATATACTGAAAAGGCTATGAACAAAACCAGAGCCCTAGATGGAAATGCTCCCTTAAAATACAAAACCAAGAGAGCCAACAAAGGCATCCCCTTCGTGGTTACTTACCACCCCGATGCCACAAAAATACTATATATCATTCGAAAGCGTTGGCACCAGTTCGAATCTTCCAAACCTCTAAATGGCATATTTCAAGAGGTTCCTATGGTTGCGTACTGTAGACCCAAAATATTCAAGGATCATCTGGTATGTGCCAAGGTAACATCGAACGGGAGAACATATGCGAGCACGTGCAATTCCAAAGACAAGCGCTGCCTAACCGAAAGGAAACGCCAGAGAACAAATCGTTCCGAAGATTGCTTACAGTAGTTAACTCTGCTATCAATCAGAAGTTAGCATGTAGAGCAAAAACAAGTAATTTATCTCTTGACACGCTAATTCTGTGCGATTTAATACGCTGACCAAACCGTTAACTTCCGAAAACGCATGAATAACAACCAGAGTCACATTTGCAATAAAATCAATGCGAAACTCGTCACCCGCTTCAGTTCAACGGGATATTCAGTAGAGTCCCAAGAGCTGCTACCAACTGAGTATAACCCGCGGGGTGGTCCGATATATAACGCAATTCTGTATAACCCGCGGGGTGGTCCGATATATAACGCAATTCTGTATAACCCGCGGGGTGGTCCGATATATAACGCAATTCTGCATAGAGGCTGTATTAGTTATTTATTATTTACCAGGGATAATTTTCAACCTCATCCACCATTTTAGATAAGGAATTGCCGTACCAAAAGAAATTCTGAAGTGTGGGTGGCTCTGGTTAAAAGAAAAAGAACTTACCTCTCTCTCTCTCTCAATTAAACATTATTAAATCTTCATTGAAAGATGTTAAGCAAATGCGCAATTAAATGCAAAACACAACAAATTATTTTTGATAATGCACGTTTTCTCGTAAGTGGGAGTTTGAAATAATGGGTAGTGCATAGAATAAAACCAATCCAGTCATTCTGTGTTAAGATATCCGCAATGGCCACACATTTTTAGTACCCAATCCAAGCAAATTATTTTGAACATCTTCAGCCTCCATCGCAATCTTACCTATACCGTTGACACCGACACAGATGCCGATTGGTACAATGTATTTTTCCAAAGTTCTAAATATGTAGAAAATAAATTTAAAATTACAATAAAATTAGGTGAAAGAAATACGCAAAAATCTCAAATAGCAAAATATCAGACACTCCAAAAATTAAATCATCGCAATAAAACGAAAAGAATAAAAATAAAATATAAAAATAGCTATGGTTGCATTGAGAAAAAAAAAGTATTGTTCAAGACCTCAACGCCGTGTCCAAACAAGTTAGCGCTTAAATGCATACCAAACTTGTGTCTTATATTTTGAATTGATGCTCTGTTCCTAAACTCTTCTACCCGTAAGAGGTAATGGAACATACATAATGAATATGAAATGAATATTAAAAGCTCGCCATGGAGAATATATATATATATATATATATATATATATATATATATATATATATATATATATATATATATATATATATATATATACTGTTCAAACAATTATTAGACTTAACAGAAGCATTCACATCATTACAGATTGCTTTAATATTTCGTAACATTTTGGTACTTATATTATAATTTAAAAGTTTATGGTATAAAAGATTTCTCTCTACTAGATCAAAGCCTTTTCAAAATCTTTGAAAACGGCATAAAATCTCCCTCGTGCTTTTCTCAGATATTTGCTTATTAATGTATATAGTATGAACAGAAATTCATTTTGTGCAACCCAGTCTTGTAATCGGTTATTCATAACATTTGTAAATACCGTGCTTAAAACTGGCAGCAAAGTTATTCCTTTTGAGTTGGATGTATTACGTGTATCACCATTTTCAAAATTGCAGTTATTGTCGATGTTGACCAGTTTTGTTGAAAATAACTAGTATAAAATAATGTATTAAATAATTTAGTAAGTATTGAGGTAATTCATTCAATAATTGAGTAAGTATTGGGGTAATAATATGACTAGTGCACTGTTTAAAAAAATCACTTCTATCCCAAACCGATTTTATTTCCATACTGTAGATGATGGTGGCCATGGCTTTTACATTTCTATCAACACTTCCTGCCCATGTTAATTCCAATAGTTGGTCTATGTCCTCATCAAACTGTCTCCATGCTGTTTTTTTGTTTGGAACTCACAGGCTATTTCACTCTTTGTTTCTGTTGACTAGCACTCTCGTTTACCGTTGTAACCCTTCCCTGAGTATCCAACTCCTGTCTCCCGCTCATATCCACAGAAGCATCTATATTCTCCACCCCATTGCTCAAATCGTTTTAATCTTCTAGCACTTGGAAGTGCTGGAAACTGTGGTGTGTATCCTGATCCATCTCCTCCTCCGTCTCACTAGGTTGCCCTATGCGTTGTACTAGATTCAGGATCGGAGGACAGCCCATCTTCTTACGGTGAATGTTATGCCCTCTCTCGTTTTTACGTGTTTTGCCATAACTGCAGTCTCTAGATGTGTTCGCATTCTGTTCACGATTGCTGTCAACATTCTGTTCACGGTTGCCAATTACTCTTTCCTAACAGACACTGGGGTCTCCAGATATGGCAATATTTGAATACACTTCTGCACTGCGTAACTTGAAGTAATAAGAGAGCTGAAAACAGTAGTGGGACGATTAAAGGTTCCCAGCCAATTTTTTTAAGTTCTGAAACTATTATATTACGAGGACTTACACCTTTGAAAATATTCAAGTTTATTGACTTAAGGAAAACGTCTTGGTGTTGTCTCAAATCCCTCACATTTTACAACTGATTGTAAATCATGGTTTGCAAATAAATGGAAAAATGTCACACTATTTATTGCAGATGTAAATGATGGGCATATACAAGTAAGGGTAGTCAATGGCTTATTATTATATATCCTAAATCACTGATGTAGGTAAAGCAGGATGATAATTCTTTGTATCGTTTATATGTGCATTACAAAACAAAATACACAAAGATTGTGGAAGAAAAACTCAGAGTATATAGAAAAGGAAATAAAGAATCACACGAATGAATATATGAAAAGAGGACATAAAGAAACTATAGAGGAATGAAGCAAATGATTAGAAGAGAAAAATAAACAAGCAAACGAAAACAAGAGAATAAATGTGTTATATGTACGATTTAGCTGATGCATGACAATTCGTAACAATGAAATAGTGGGCTTCAGTTTTTTTTAAAAATAGCAGGCAGTGTAACTTATCATTGTCCTGCAACTTTGTTTAACACTCCAGTTAACCGAAACATGGCACAAATATTTAAAGAGGTAAAAATCTACAATAACAAATATTTTGGTTTATAAGCATACAAGCCACTAGATATCTTTCATAACAACACTTTTAAGATTTGACAGTGCTTGCTCTTTTAAGAGTGTGTGTGTGTGTGTGTGTGTGTGTGTGTGTATATATATATATATATATATATATATATATATATATATATATATATATATATATATATATATATATATATATATAATCTTCAAGCACAACCAAAATTGGCAATATGGGTGGGAACAGCGGAAGCAAAATATTGTATTTCCATTTACCAGATCAAAGTGTAACAGAGTTATAAAATCAGGATATCTCAAGTTAACTTTTAAGTATGAAAAGTATTGTTTGAATGTGAAATACCATTACCTAATGAACAAGCATTTAATTCGAATAATAATAATTAAATCTCAAACAATTTAATATAAGCTTAATAACTTTTAGATTGGATGTACATAATGGGTAAGAATATATCAGTATTGTATGATACCAAAACTTACTGGGTTCCAATAACGCCGATATTAGCTATTGCCGAGAAACACCAAACTGGGCGTAAAAGATTGAGTAGCGTTACGTGGGAATTGAGATGAGACAGCCACCATAATGGTGACAGTCAAATAATTATTTTATGAGCTACGGAATCAGCCTATATGTGGTGGTATATGAAATATAGTATTTCAAAGAATGGAGGTCACTGATTGGCTGAGCAAATTTAACGTATTATTTTTTGGAGGAAAGCTATGTACGGGTAAAATGGACGCAAGGGTAGGCTTGAACCTAAAAATCATTTTAATTGTATCACTATCGCCGTACATGTACTACTGGATGCAAACGGGGAGATCTCACAAGGCCGGATTTTTCTAGTGGGCACCTATAAGAGCTTTTTTCTCAAACACGAGGTGATCATCATATCATTTTCATTTAAAGTTTCCTCTTGAACAGGTCGTTCATAGGATGTAATTGTGTTTAGCCTTACTTACCAGGAAAGTATGGTAATTTGGTCAAACATTAGCATTACGGTCTATGGGAAATGTATTAGCTGTCTGGGCACTTTAGCAATAGACACACCCATGGAAAAGGACCAGATAAAATATGCACAACCTCTTTATCATCGGTCTTATCGGTCAGTCAGGGTGATAATGTCTGAAAGTTTAGGAATAACTTGTCTGCTGTGTATGTTTTAGACGTTTCAACCAATTTTTAGTCACGTTGCAGGTATCCCGGGATGGCTTCATAAATTGCTATGTAATGCATTTTTTCAGTCGCGATGTTAATAATGCGTGTCCTCAACAATCTATCCGTCGTAAATTGAAAAAACATAAATGTATGCTTAGTAGTTCTTAGCTTTTAAAAGTGGAACTACATGATTGCAATTATTAATGGTTACGAAAGAAAAATATACAGTTTTTATACTAAAGTTTGTCTAAAAAATATTGCATTATTTCCTATTTTGTCAAATTGGGTACATCTAGAGACCTAAAACAAGGTTAAATGATTCCTATCTGTGAAGATTAGCATCTTGCTTGTGTGACCTGTCAATTAATTTAATTGTTTTATTTTTTGTTTGTTTCCATAATTTTCATCCATTTTCTTAAATGTTTGACTGGATTTTAAGGGTGGATCTCTCTATATTCCATGCACAATTATCCAAATTATCAAGGAAACATTTTCCTTTGATAATTTATAAAATAGTTAACTTGCAATTTCATTAGTGCCGAAAGGCACCGCTTGGTTTCTCAAAGGTAGTGAAAATTTAAGTGGGGGGACGCCATCTTGCACGGGTTGAGATAGAAACGTGACATTTGACTCTCTCAAAGGATCGAAAGAATGGCTATAAATATTGGACTGTGGCGAGCCAGAATTGGCACGTTTGTGCAACAGAATAGGGTAAAAGCGAGGATGTCGGTATTGAGGTAGGGAAAGTCAGGTATCTCCGTCACTTTGAGACTTTTGCTGGCAATTGGGTTGTTGTTAGTATTGAGCGTTTCGGTAGAGCAAAACCCTGGACCGGGGCCCAATAAAGGAGCTGGGACGAGACAAACTAGACTATCAGCAGCAGAGTCAGGAACAATTACAATAACGAGGCCCGACAAATATTTTAGCGGAACTGAAAACTATGAACAAAAACCAGGAGAATAAGGTGCTTCGAGAGCAAAATTAGAAATTAGGCAATCGGGTTAAACAAATGTAAAAACAGATGGACATAATTGAGGCTCAGTCTAGAAGAAACAACCTTATTTTTCATGGTTTATCTGGCACAACAAACGAAAGGTGGGATATATGCGAAAAGAAAATCAAAACTTTCCTACAGAACACCCTTCATACAGACGACGCGCAAACTATCTCACTCGAGAGGGCACATAGGCAGCCGTCTAAATCCCAGGGCATGCAAGGCATGCATAGCAATCAGATTAATTCCCCAATCATAGTGAAGTTCACAATGTACAAAGACAAAGACCGTATCCTTCATGCTGCAAGAACGGCAATCAGTAAACAGAGTGGTTATCGTGTAACAGAAGACTACACTCAACGTATAAGAGATGAGAGGAATTTCCTATACAATTTTATGACGAAAGAAAAGATGGAGGATGAATACGCAACAATCAGATATAATAAACTAATTCTTGGAGGGCACGTTTACATGTATGACTGGGAGAAAGAAGATATATGCTCGGTTGGAACTGCGCGATCTTCAGAACGGAGAACCTTACCACTGAATACCACGTATAAGGTAAACCGACAAGCCAGGCACGATTTGGATGGAGCTAAAACAAACAACAAAGAACAGGACTAGGGAGTAAGTCAAGGCCACTCTAATGTAATTAATAACACTGATTTGTGTAAAAAATGCATTTCTTTCCTGTGCTGGAACATCGAAGGACTTAAAAAATATAAGTATGTATTTGGATTTACCTCTTATTGTATGCGCTTTGATATAGTAGGTTTCTGTGAAGCATGGGGTGTGTCTGATGAAGAGTTTCATAATTTTTTAGAGGGTTATAAAGATTTTAGTTCCATACGTCAAAAAGAAAAAGGCTGGTAGGAACTCAGGGGTGTAACTGTATTTGTCAAAACATATCTAATAGAGGAAGGTATAGTGTCAAGAATATGTACTGATATGCAAGATTGTGTTGTGTTACATATTTCCTCAAATTTATCAAATAATTTTCGAGAGATAGTCCTCATATCTGCATATATCTCTCCGAAGAGATCACCAATGTATGACGATCCTAATGAAAATGGAATCGATTTGTTTATTGAAAAATTAGAAATAATTAAATCTATATATCAAGAAGCCAATTTGATCCTTGCTGGAGATTTTAATGCTCGGATCAAGGATTTTCTTGACTTTATACCTGATGACACTTTGGAAAATATTTTAAATACAGGTGGCATGTACGATAGCGATAATTTCTCACTGCCACGTAATACAAAAGACAGGGAAACTTATAATTATTTTGCTTTCTCTTTTGTATAAATGCGTAAAATGTTCAATATACATGTACTTAATGGTCGACTTTTCAATGACAAGGATGGGAATGTAACATGCATTGCGAACAATGGCTTCAGCATAGTTGATCATGTTGTAGCATCTACAGAGTTGTTTCCCTTTATAATAAAATTTGGTATCGATGACAGAGACGAATCGTCCCATTTTCCAATCTACTGTAACCTGAAAAATTCGGATAAATTAAATAACTGTAGCAAAATTAATCAGACCTCAAGTGATTGTGCATATAATCAATTTGTCAATGAAGATGGAACACAGGATCACTTTGAGAGCGATGACGACGATAATAATGGGCAATTCTTTCGGATCAAGGACACAAATAGAGAAGCTTTTCTGCAACGTTTTGAGCAGAAATTTAATGAACATGTACAAGATATAACTTGATTTAATACATTTAAATATCAACGAATGTGTAAAAACGTTTGGGTCTGTATATAAGGAAATTTGTGTTGAAATGCAGACAACTAAGTTCCAAGCTTCACGGCAGAGATTACAACCACTATGGTGGGATCAAGAATGCGATAAAGCAAAAAAGGACAAATTTCAACTCTTAAGAAAATACAGATTCACAAACCAAATTACTCATCTAGACGCATACGTTCACAGCAGAAAAGTTTTCAAAAGCTTGTGCCAAGTGAAAAAATCATTATATGAAAAATCAAATAGAGATAAACTTGTACAATCAAGAAATGACCCAAACAAATTCTGGCAAGTATTAAAAGGAAAATACAATAATAAGGTAAATGTAATCGAATCTAAAGTAACAAAGAATGACTGGTTTGTTTATTTTCGTTCTTTACTAACGTCGAACAGAGATAAAAATATTAATGACGAGGAAGGAACCCCAATAAATGAGCTTAACAGAGTCAAATTGAATAAGCCAAATACAAATCAAGAAATAATTGATAACGTTCGCTCTTTAAAAAATAAAACTCCTGCTCCCGACAAGATTCTTATCATTTGTTACCAGTTAACTTTACCATGCATTGTTACATTTCTTAATGTGCTCTTTAATAAGATCCTTAAAACAGGGGAGTTCCCAAAGGAGTGGTCAAAAAGTATAATTTGTCCGATTGTTAAGAACGGGTGCATGAATGACTTGAGCAATTACAGGGGAATCTCCCTAATAAATGTACTATGCAAAATATTCACATCGATATTGAATAAACGGTTGTATAGGTGGGCAGAAAGTAATAATCTAATAGACGAATCTCAGGCTGGTTTTAGAAACACTACAGTACATGTGATAATATATTCAGTTTGCAAGCAATTGTTCAGAAGTATATATGTAAATCTGGCGGTAGATTTTACTTTTTATTCATTGATTTTTCAAAAGCTTTTGGTCGTGTACAACATAATAAACCTTGGTTTTCTCTTGCACAAAAAGGTATTGATGGAAATATCTTACAAGTTTTAAAAAAATTGTATTGTTGCTTAAAAAGCTGTGTACGAACACCAAATGGACTAACTAGATATTTAATTGCAATGTGGGAACAAGACAGATGTGTTCTAAGCCCAATTCATTTTAGTCTTTTTATTGATGATCTAGTTAAAATGTTGCGATCAAAGTGTAATAAGGGTATTTTCATCACAGAGAAGATACCAGAAATCTTTGCCTTGTTGTATGCAGATGTTGTGGCTAATTGTGCAGAAACGGTACGGTTATTGCAACAACAAATCAATATCACAGATGAATTCTGCATTGAAACAGGAATGGAAATTAATCTAGCAAAAACAAAAATAATAGTCTTCCGAAATTGAGGTTATCTGAGAAACTATGAGCGTTGGCATTATAGAGGCAATCCTATTGAAACGGTGTCTGTCTATAAATACACGGGGTTGCTCTTCACATCGAGGTTGAGCTGGACTAAGGCAAAAAAAAACAACGTTGGCATCACAAGCACTGAAAACTGTATCTAGAATTTTTAGATATCAACAAATATTTGGAAGATTACATGTACATGATATATTCAAAATATTTGATGCCATGGTGAAACCAGTATTATGTTATGGTTCTGAAATATGGAGGTATGAATATTCACCAGAAGTCGAAGCAATTCAGCACAAATTTTGCAAAAGATATCTTAACGTACCAATCACAGTGAATAACTATGTTAGTCTTGGTGAATGTGGGCGATACCCTCTAAGTACAACTTATATGTTCAGATGTGTAAAGTACTGGACTAAAATTATACACATGCCGACAAACCGATATCCTCCCAATGTTATAATATGTTAAAAAAAAACCTGGATGATGCAGGCAAAAGCACATGGGCTAGCAAAGTTAAAAACTTCTTATTCCCCCATGGTTTTGGTTATGCATGGCTAGCACAAGAAATAGGTGACATAAACATGTTCCTATCTATGTTCAGACAACACTTATTTGATTCCTCGTTTCAGATCTGGTCAAGTAAAATAAGCGAATCTACAAAAAATGTTTATTATAACCAGTACAAGTCATTATTGGATATTGAGAAATATTTACCATTAGATTTACCTTTCATTTTCAGAAAAGCATTGGCATCTTTCCAATGCTCTAAACATGATTTAATGATCGAATGAGGAAGACACTCTAAAATTGTAAGAGACCTAAGAGTTTGCAAATTATGTCTTAAAGATAATAACAAGGTTGTAGAAGATGCGTACCTTTTCGTATGTATATGTAATTCTTAGACCGAGTCAAGACGGAAATATTTCGACGAAATGTATTATATGAACCCGTCTGTAGATAAATTTATATGTCTAATGTCCACTCAGAAAATAAGCGTTATTACGAATATATCCAAATTTCTGTATTTTGCTTTCAAACTAAGAGATGAATTGTTAGAAAGTATCAATCTCAACACCTAAATAAGTTTATTTTATAATATTGTTTATGGCGCACTGTGTATCTCACTCTGTTCACTTCAATATGTATTATGGGCCGGAGGCCTAAAGTACTGAATAAACATTTTGTTCTGTTCTGTTCTGAAAATTGAAGTCTGTAAAGAAATAGAAATGGGTTCCAAGATTTACTTTCCTTTTCCATGCCAATCACTGTACACGCACTCTTTTCATGTAAACATTTGCTGGACATGACCCTCTAAAGGCAAATGATACAGACATTCAATGGCATTAAGTAATTATTCAAGAAACGCAAAACTTTTAAATATTTTATATCGACTAGGAAACTATGTATTGATCCCGGATTACCTCTCTTTGTCAGAGTCCTGTTGCAATATGCGTCGCAATTCACTTAGCTTAGGATATACACTGAACATCCACACCGGAACCAAAATACTTTCTTTTTTCATATATCAAAAGGTTTCAGAGGTAAACTTGCATTCTTTTGTAGAAAATGTTGTCAATTTAACGTTACAGTGGGTTCCGGAATTAAAATAAATTCCTCGGTATCTTCAAAGTGGTAATCGGGAGACAGCTATGCTTTTGCGGGAGGTTTCAAGGAAAACTGCTGTTAAGAATGAATAATTATTATGTAAATAAATCTGATTTTAGGTCACAGCCAACTAAATATTTGATGAGATACGGAATCTTCCTATGAAAATGAAATGAAATGAAATATATCCGTTATTTACTCGTTACAAGCAAATATCCTCTATATATATGGAGTATGAAACAATATAAGTATACACCACATGTTAATGTGAGACCTGTAAAATACATCAGAATGCGTTTTCAAGTACATGCGCATGCTTAAATACAAGCTCTTTAGGGAGAAGACACATAAAAGTGTCACCAGTATATAAGCAGTATTCAAAATGCTTTTCTTAGCAGTATCATAAAAACATTATACATTAAATACTATAGCTGGTAATCCATGTATTAAACAATGAAATCGAGATGAGATGATAGTAACAGTGAACATAATTAATTAATTAATTAATTAATTAATTAATTAATTAATTAATTAATTAATAATCAAATCATGTAATTTTATGTTATTTTAAGTAACATTCATCATATTATTACGTTCAATTAGTGCTCTATGAATTATAATTTCCCAGATTTCTAACCTCGGCAGATTTCGTGGAATTTAGTAATTTAATAAATTTCAACATACTCGGGCCTTTCCAAAAACGAGGGCTTATATACTTCTTTTTCTTAGCCGCAAATCACAGTGGCATCCTAATACAAAGTGACACTCATCTAACCAACACATTGCAAAAAATACAAGTCCATTGATCTAGTGGGGTAGATTGTGGTCTGGTCCATCTTCCTGATTCAGCACGTATAGTATTGGCAGATATACTTATTTTTGAAGTGGATTCACTAAATTTTGTCATTGTTACTGTATCTAAATATTCCTTATAGTCACAATTTGATTAAAAATTTATATACAATCTAGCTCTTGAAGATCCTCTGATTCTAGATTGTCAACTTTGAATAAACTGGTCAACTAGACATTGTGTGATCAAAGGTAAGACAGCGTTTATGTTCCCAACAGCTTGATTTATCCACACTTCGCCCAGACCAAGATTATTTAATAAATCTCGGATTAACGATGTTCATTTGTTTCCAGGATGGCTTTCTACGTTAGTAAGCATTATGTTATATATGACAGATATATAGTTTCTATTATCTTAGGATATCAGCTTACTTCCGTATTCAGAACACGGTAATATCTATTGATTTAAATGGGTGTCTTTCCCAATTCTCCACATACAAAATCATTCTGAGCAGATTTTTAATTATAAGATTTTTTTAAAATTATAGTGCAACCGTTTAAAGGCATTTCCTTCAATTAATCCCCATACTTCTGATCCATAATAAGAATTGGTGAAATTAGTGCGTCAAAAATGTCGTATTTTACCTTTGCGTGCACATTTCGAAACCTCTAAAAATATTTATCCATTGCAATAATGCCTTTTAAGCTTCTGCAACTAAAGTTTGTTGAGCAAGTTTGAAAGAACCCCCAGTTGTAAAACAATTCCAAGGATCACAAATGTATTCACAACCTCTAACTCTAAACCTTTACAGAAGAATAAATTATCATCTGGTATTCTTCACCCCTTATGTACTCAGAGCACAAATGCCATTTTGGAAGACCGTGTTTTGACTCAGAAAATATAACTAGATCATCTGCATATCAAATCATAAAAAGCTGTAGCATACATATGTCAGCACCTTGAACATCACTGTTAATAAATTATTTTTCAATGTCATTAATAAACATGGAAAAAAGGGCGACAAGCACTCTTCTTGACTAACGCCAGTTACAATTATACAAGTTCTGTATCAAATCATAAGCTATAACACATTTACTTTCATTTTTTTCGTTTCCTTGTTGTTTGGTTGTTTATTTTCCTCTTCTAATCGTTTGCGTGATTTCTCTCTAGTTTCTTTATCTCTCCATTTCATATAATCATTCTTATGATTCTCAATTTCCTTTTCTATATCTTCCGAATTTTTTCCACATACCTTTGCTGTACTTTTGTTTGGCAATGCATGTAGAATGAATAATTGTATCATCATACCACTCCTACATTTAAACATTTATATACATTAATGATTTTCGATTCGTAAAACTAAGCCATTGAATACCCATGATCACTCTTATTTTATATGCGCATCGTCTACGTTTACCATAAACAATATTGCGCTTTCCATCTCGTTTGCTGGTTTTATATTTTTACAACCTGTTACACTTTCCGTTTATTTTCAAACGATGGTTTACATACAGCAGTTAAAGTAGTGCGATAGTGACAATACCCAGACATTTTCTTTTAATCAGAAAACTTCTATATTTTTAATGGCGTAAGCCATCGAAATAAAATTGTTCCAAGAGCTGAAGAAACTGGCTTGGAGCCATCAAAAGTCTCACTACTAAAAGCATAAATTTCAATGTGGTCTCAAAAATTCCGTGGACGGACCTGTTGATATTGATGTGTGTCCATTGAACTTTAGGTATTCTATATATATTTCTGTTAATTGTGTAGAGAAAAATTCGCATGAGATAACCGTACCTACTCATTAGCATAGCACATTATTTACTATAAAATATGTTTATTCGGACTATTATCCCCATACGAATAAATATCAATTTGGAGTTTATTTTGAAAATTTCATGGAAATAGTTTACAAATTTTGAAGACATTATCATTTTAATTTTAATATGATATATATAGTGGCAGACAGCTAAGTAAAGGGCATCCGACCTGAATATCCAACAAGCTTTCAGTGAGCCTGTAATTGGAGAATGTCTCACACTTTCACTAACACAAATACTGGACGACGCTCCATTCTTATCGGCAAATGTTAGAATTTGACTTACAGATGGCATCGTGTTAATTAAACATTTGGCAGAAGTTGGGAGGTAAAGTGGCAATAGTTGCCAGGATATGGTATTGCTTAATTTACAAGCGCCACCTGTCATTCCGATTTTATGAGATAGACTGGTTCCCAATACATAAACATAAAGCGTAAGCATTGGCTGGAAAGTGTTGGCGAGCTATAGAACAATTTAGGGGACTAATGTTGAACTATTATGCAAATCATTTGACAGTAGCACAAGGACAGAGAGACCATTCCAATAATGGTTAACTTCGCCGCCCCTAAGGTCAACAACAGATCACTGTTTACATTTATCGCCTGCAAAATGAATGTTGTGAGCAAGATACTCACAAGATATTGTGATTGTAAAACATGGACCAAGTCTATTATTATACATGGGGTAGAAAATCAGTTGGTTTCAGCTTGAGCTAGCACACTGTCGTGCACGTGCTATAGCGCATATGTCAAACATTTCAAATTCTTTGTAAAATGAATTCTGTGAGATGCCGTTGTCACTGGAATTTAGAACTTACCGGTACAATCTATATCTGTCCCATTCCACATCGCATTTTTCAAGCAAACCCTCGCAATTTGTTTATCGGCACCAACGTGATAATGGAACGTTTCGTGACATTGAAAGAACACAGTATCCCCTATTTCGTAGCTGGACCCCTCTTTTATTGCGCCGAATGGAATACAAGGTGCTGGGCAAGAGGTTTTCAAAGTGGGCGGCTGATCTGAAAATCAAAAAAATTAATTAATAAGCATACATACATACATACATACATACATACATACATACATACATACATACATACATACATACATACATACATGCATACGGAGAAAATGTTAAAGAGCTTAGCAAAGACTTGCTGTGTAACATCACTGACATTAACCTCTTTGTTTCTACCTGGGTATTACACTTTATGTTTTTAAAACAACTTAGAGTGTTAAATTTACTTTAAATTATACCAAAATAAGGAAGTAACTATATATTAATGCTTTTTGTTTTGATCCTGCACTTCATTATAAAATAAATTTCATAATATTGTATCTATTCCACTAGAATATAAAAGTGATTAGTCCTGTCAAAACGACGTTGTGTGTGTGTGTGTGTGTGTGTGTATATATATATATATTCGAGAAAAACAAATCAATGCATTTAACTCTATCTAAAGGTCTCTGGAAATCTGTAATACGTATACTCAACACGCCAAGTGGTAACACAAAAATGACGTGATACGCGGGGGGCGAATATCATTTCCTTATTATGACTAGTCGTATCTTAAGCAACAAGTTCTGGCTAAACAGTGTTGAAGAGTTGATTTCATTGATCCATAGACTGTTCTTCTCTCTTTATTTCCACTAAATGTCCGTGCAACTGTCTCAGATGAGTAACCGCAATAACTGGGTCTAGTCTATTCTGATGACAAGCAAGGTCTGATGGTTCCTCGCCATCTAAAGTCATGATTGACTTATTGATATTGTGATATTCAACGGCACATCAACACATGAAAGGTTATATCGTGCCAAGGCAATAAGAGCAAAGTTTCTTTCCACAGAGACATGCACGGTGGCCGGTCCGGCCTCGTCACACTAGGATTCGAACTCGCACCGTTCTGGTAGCGAACCCGGCACACTAATCACTGATCACCACTTGTCGAGTCTGTGTCATAAGTTCATCGATTGGAGAGCCGTGATAGGTAAGTGCACATTATGATGCTACTCACTGAGACAGATAGGCCAACAATACATAAGTGATCCACTAGTAGAAAATTGTAGTGGACTATTATATAATGCCATTAGACGTCGCACAATTTGACGCATACAGTATTATGAAAGAATTCGCGTTTGTATCTAATGCGGGAATTAAATTACCAGACCAATGGTGCGTTTATAACGTCACAGAAAAGATTCGATCACTATATAGCTTGAATGCACCATATCGATTTGTTAAAGAGGCTCAAAAGATGTTTAATAATTTTTCGAAGATGTATCCGGAGCACCTTGAAAATTTAACCGGGCTATGGATCGTGTTGGAGCAAGCACGACAAAATATCTTAGTATGATATTATACAATTACTCCAACACGTTTGACATTGTTCGATACAAGCGTACACAATCTGTCCGTGTTCGAGTGATAATTCGTTTGAGCTCATTTGGGCTGAGACCGACCTGATGGAAATTCTATCCAGGCTTGCAAGCGAATTTTAAGATCCTGGAAATAACAAGCCTGTTTATTTGCAAAAGCCCGATTTACAAGTTCAAATTGACATAGAACAAAAATATTGTATGTCGCTTGATGTATCCCGTGAAATTCTAACATATTGTCTAGATTATCTCCTCTTGGTTCAGATACCACCGCGTGCACGTGCAAAATTATATGAATCAACGATAGATGAACAGTATTTCATATTAAAGAATACAATGGCATTGGGATGCAATCTATGTAAAGGTGTATGCCTTGAAAAACGGGAACTTTGCAACATAACATGTCATTATGAATATTATAAATTCCACTTGCTCCCGTTACGTTTTGGCCCTGGTTTTCGGACATGTCTTAAGTGTGGTATCGGAGTCAAGTTACGTAATCAGCTTTGCCGGCCATGTGAGTCTGTAGCTGTTTATTATCGTGAGCGGCGACGTAGATTTCCCAAAGCGCCCGTCACGGAAAAAACCGACGCGCCTGTCACGGAAAAAACCGACGCGCCCGTCACGGAAAAAACCGACGCGCCTGTCACGGAAAAAGTCAACGATGTTATCAAGGAAAAGGCCAATGATGTTGTGAAGGATCAAAGCTGTTTATAAAAAAGTTTTTTGGTAAATAAGCAATTAGACAATGTTTTTCCTTTACATACACGGGCATGCCGACTGTTAATCAATTGAAGGAATGCGCGCGAGAGCATGGAAAAAGATACCAAACGGTATGACAAAGGCAGGTATACTTGAAGTATTGGGACTCGTAGATGAACCACGGCTGGCTGTGAGACAACTTCCCCCAGATGAACCACAGTTAGTTGTGAGGCAAACTGTAAATCAACTGAAGCAATCCGTCCGCGCGAGAACGTGGAATAAAGATACTGAGAGGTACAACAAAAGCAGGTATACGTGCGCTATTAGGACATCCTCCAGAGGAGCCGCGTTTGACCGTGAAACAACTTCATGAAACAGCAGCACAGTTACATTTTAAGATTCCTCCAAGATCCAGACGGGCCGAAATCGAACGTGCGATTCCTGATGAGGAAAAACACCGTATCACAGCTACTATTTCCCCTTAGGCTGCCGCACAAGCACTACGAGTCAAAGTTCCAGAGTTTATGTTGCACATGCGCTTTCGTGATTTACAAGATTATCGGCCAATTATTCCAATCGAATACGAGCCAGATAAAGACGCTATGAATCTTCTCTCGAACATGTGTCCGGGAATCGTATTAACATTACAGCACGCGGACACCTCTGGGTTAAAGGTGAACATTGTTCTTGGTGCGGTCTTTATTATGCCGCTTAACCCCACAGAAAGCCTCGATTCACAAGACAACGATATTCTCAAAACCTCACGTGCATGGTTTTGGAGTGATGCCTTTATAATTCTGAACCGCAAAGACGCTGAAGCCATTAATGACAAAATCGATAAAGCTTTTGCAAAGATTCCAGAGAACGCAGGTTCAGGATGGATTCTTGCCAGATGCTCCGAAATTGAACTTCGTATTTCCCCATACAAATCTTCTTGCGTCTCGAGTTATATTCCAACACCAGCATGTATTCCACCACAAGCAGTCATAAATGTGAAAAGTAATGACCATCGGTGTTTTGAATGGGAGATTTTATCCGCGCTACATCCAGCGAGTCATCATACAGACCAGTCTTGAAAAAAGAAACAACACCTGGGCGAACTTAAATTTGGTAACATTGAATTACAGGTTACAGACATCAGTAAGTTTGAACGACTCAACCCTGATATCGCTGTCGATGTGTTTATATGGGTCAAAGGCCTTCAACTGATTCGACTATCCACCGTGAGAAGCGAAGCTTCCACGCATATACAGTTTAGAATTGATCTACTGTTATTGAGCAACATGGAAAACGTAAATAGCTCTGATGTCTCAGCGGCGCGGTACCACTATGTGTGGATAACAGATGGTGTACCGAGACAGCAAACACAAGGAAAAAAAGTTTCCATGTCGACGTTGCCTACATATATTTAGCACGCAACAGTTGACTTGACAATGACTTTTACTGCGACGGAATCAGTGAAAACCGCAGCGTACTATTATGCCAGAACTTGGCGAGAATGTTTTGAAATTCACCGCGGTGTAGCGGAAGATGAAAGTGCCATATATCATTTACGCGGACTTTGAATGTTTGAATGTTCCTGTGGACCCTCCTGAGGTTCCATCAAATACGACACAAGTTGCTGAACAAGTCCCATGCGTGTTTTGCTATACTGTTGTCAGATGCGATGGAGCGACTGAGCCACCAATATTGTACCGCGGCATGGACTCGGTTGAGGTATTTATTAAATCGCTAGAGGTTACAGCGATATGGATTCAACAACAATTTTCATCGTTTGCTGAGATGAATATGATTCGTGATAACATTCGCGTGTTTTCCATGGCGATTCATTGATGGATCCGCAATGAAACTTTCAGCTCCACTGAAGAAAAAGTTCGCGATCACTGTCACATCACTGGTGCGTACAGAGGGGCCGCGCACGGTGCTTGCAACCTTCAGTTGAGAATTTGTCCCGATAAAATAAGAATTCCGGTTGTGCTTCACAACCTGCATGGCTCTGATGGCCATTTAATCATGCAAGGAATCGCAACTGCATCAAACACCTAGATACGTGTGATTCCTAACAACATGGAAAAATATATAATCCTTCGACTCGGCACTCTACAGTTTATTGATTCTCTCCAGTTCCTGAAGTCTGGTCTGGAGAAACTAGTCAGTAACCTTGTTACAGGAGGTGATAAACATTTTAAAATCACATGTAGATATGGTAGCAATAACCCTGACAAGTTAAAGTAAACACGTAAATGGGTCTATCCATACGAGTATGTGAGCAACTAGGAGAAGTTATCAGAAAGGCACTTGTCGCAAATTAACGCTTTTTATTCATCACTTTCCCGTGATAATATTAAGAGCACGCCAGCAACGTTTGCTCTAAATTTTATTTTAAAAATCTTGGTGACTACCATGATTTATATTTACAAAACTAACGTGCTGCTACTCACGGACGTAATTGAGGCGTTTCGCGATACTGCTTTGAGAGTATACATACTTGACCCCGCCCATTATTTCTCGTCACCAGGAATGGCCTGGAACACGCTATTATCGAAAACTAAAGTAGAGTTAGAACTGCTCAGCGACATCGATCAACATGAACATGGTATTCGTGGAGGGATTTCCATGGCGACTCACCGTTTCGCTCGTGCGAACAATCCCAGCGTGGACGGATACGATCCTGCCCTGTCAAAGAGTTATATAATGTATCTTTACTTCCATAACCTGAGCGATGATACAACGAATGCCTGTAGGTGAGTTTCAGTGGACTGATCTTGCAGACATACACAAAACCGAGATACTTAACATCATAAACGAGTGCGGCAACAACAGTGATTATGGATACTTCTTTGAAGTTGATTTGGAATATCCGGATGAGCTTCACTGCACCCACAATGATTATCCACTAGCACCAGAAGAGCTGTCAGTGCCTCGCGAATGGTTGTCACCGTGCCAGTGTGCGATCATGGATGATTGCGGGCGCAAGTTTACGGAATGTACTAAGTTTGTGCCAAACCTGTACAAGAAACTTAATTATGTGGTTCACGTGCACAATTTACAGTTGTATCTGCGGTTGGGAATGCGTGTGTGTAAATTCCATCAAGTGCTCCGGTTTCGCCAGCGCGCGTGGATGGCTCCTTACATTAAGATAAATACAGATCTGTGAACGGTCGCCACGACTGAATTTTAAAAGGACCTCTTCAAACTCATGATCAATGCTGTGTTTGGCAAAACTATGGAGAACCTGCGGAAGAGAATCCGCGTGGACCTTGTTCGGGATAGAGAACAACAAAAACTTCACAGGTCGATTGCTGACCCGACATTTGAGTCACGTAAGATTTTCGATGGTGGACTCGTTGCCGTACACAGTAACAAATCAAAACTGAAGGTGACGAAACCGATCTATGTTGTCGCGTCGGTACTTGACTTCTCAAAACTGCTCATGAACGAGTTTTATTATCATAAGATGTAGTCGCGGTACAGAGATAATATACGGATGCTGTACACGGATAATGACTCCTTGCTGATGCATATTACCACCAACGATGTTTATGCGGACATGGACGAGACATCACTCGTAAACTAGTTTGACACCAGAGAGAACCCTAAGGACCATCCGCGCTGTTTAGTAGCACCAACAAAAAAGTTGTAGGAAATTCAAAGACGAGTGGGCGGGTAAACTCATCGAGAAATACGTGGGACTGAGACACTCGGTCGCGGCCGGCAAAAATAGTAAGAAGGCTAAAGGAGTCCCACGCGTGGTTGTGCAAAAAGATCTCAAGCACAACATGTATGTGGAGTGTCTTCAACAACGACGTGAATTCGCGCACGCGGCAAATCTTATTCGATCAAAGAAACATCGCATGGGTGTGTATCGTTGCACCAAGGTAAGTTTGTCCCCGTTGGATATCAAGCGATGGATTTTTCCTGGTGGAATCACTACTTACGCCTACGGGCACGCGCAGATCCCAAAATAAATCTTGGTGGTAATTGTGTATTCGCGGAAACGACTTGTAATTTTTCTCGCACAAATGTCCTATTTGGTGGAAGCGCCATTCGTTCGTTTAATGGCGCCAGATGGTAACGCGTTGGAATATCAATTTGGTCTGAGATTGTAAATAGATCAATGGACCATATAGGGTCAGTAGTACGACGTTGTCTGCCTTATAACTCCCCCAGTACATACAGATACCGAACCAAATGTTTCCGAGTGAATCTAACGCGAGTGGCTGTGAAACCATCACAACTTCTCGCGACAGTTCTCTGTCGAATCGCATCAGCGAGTTTTAATCCAGTCATACGTTTGGTTTCATTATTCAATGCTGCTATGACTGACTGAAGCCGTGTCACCCATGTTCAAGATCGATCATGAATTAAACATTCTTGCGCGTCCTGATGCCCGAATAATCGTTCCGCAAGTGTACAGTTAAATAGTTACACTATGGCTTGATCGCGATGTATGCTGACATGTCCACGTCGCACCAGCACATCATGTTTCGCCAACAACGCAGCATCGTTTCCAAAAAAGTCTGTACCTGGATCCACCTTCAGACGCGGCGGCTATGTTAGCCGTCCACGTGCATAAATACGTTTGAACGCGTCTGCGACACTTGTTGAATCTTTGGATGTCAACGGCTCGGCTTCCTTGTACCTGCTGGCAACATCTACGACGGTTAGCGTATACTTGTATGTACGTCCACGTACCTGATCATGTGGGAGAAACAAAAGATCAGCCTGGTGAACTTCGTTGGGTGTCCTCACATCAAACCATCCATGGAAAATCTTTTTTGGTGTGTGTAATTAAATATACCACAACGCTTGTTTGGCAAGCCACGCTCTGGCAACATTTGAGGTAACGTTTGCCGCGCTCACTTACTTTTCAACGGTTGCTTCATCCTTCCAATAACCGCATTGACTGTAGCATATCGCGGACAGTTTCGTGTCCATGTTATTATATTAATGTGCTTAGACTCCAATGAGCAGACTTTGTCCATAAGCGGATCTTAAGATCCTTAGGAGGCTTTGCTGAGTGAACTTTGTCCACCACCCAGTGCAATTTTGGCCTTCATGCCTCCTTTAATAATCCATCTGGCGATTCTTTCTCTGATAGCTGGTTCCACGATTGCATTCAAGTCATGGATGAGGTCCACGTCGGCTTTTTGACCATCACGTATATCACTTGATGTTTTATATGCAAGATCATTTCGGTAACATGCAGCATCGACGCGGTTTACAGGTTCTTCTCCAGGTTTTGACCGGTTATCGTGCAGTCATATGTCTAGCCGTGCTCCAGGCCCGCAGTAATTGTATCCAGAGCTATGTATTTCACCACGGTCACCATGCTCGCTTTGTTAGCAAGGTAGTTATATCACCGCCAGCGACTTTTTTCAAATGTAAATTTCTTTGCTCCACATCGAACACAAGTTCCAGCGATTGCGGCTCTGTTATTATGTGTCTGAACCCGAGTTGGATTTGCAGCACAAGTTTTCATGCGGCATCGCATTTAATATGAAGGCATGATGATAAGTTATACAACAAGTGACATTCAAATTGGCATCACGAAAGAGAAATGATTTGAATAGCTCTGCTTTCACCGTTATTGACTTCTCTGCGTTGGCAAAGCCCAGACCACCCAAACATGGTGATATGTTTTCAAACTCGGTTCGCTCGCTAATCATTGGTCCGGCTGTTGAATCTGATAATGCGATGCTTAACCCTGTTATGATGTACTCAATGATTTCACGGAAGCTCTTGCGTCCTCAAAGACGTCTTCGTCGTACATCATTGAGTTCTTTTCCGCGATTGATGAAGCCCCTGCTATTTATGACCTTGACCAGGCGCATAATAATCTTATTGCGTACGATGATGTGATGCTTTACCGGCAAGATAGTCTCGCTAGAATATTTTTCCGTGGCCGGCACAAATACACAGACGTGATCTATGTAACTCAGCGATACGCACACGTGCCTAAAGTGATCCGCGACAACTGCAACATGTTGACGATATTTCGAGGGGTTGACACGCATGGCCTTGCACAAATTAATTGGGCCTGGTGTGGTGTCGACCACTTATGGGATGAGTTTCGAAATATGTTCGCGGACGTTCTCAGGGACCCACATAGTTTCCTCACGATTAACTTAAGTGGTGTGGGGGAAAAAGTATTGCTCGGATTTAAGCACTAACTTGTCTCACAAGAATGCATCTCACACGTGAAGCAATTAACAACCATGATAAACATATACAATGGCGAAATCCGCCAGCGATGCCGTAGCAGAGGCTGCTGACCGACGCCGTAAAACTGCCTGCAAACACAGGAACTTCTCCACAATTATATAAATGTTCGCGAACGTGTCAAAGATACGTTACAATCGCGACAATTTGCACGGAAAGACCTCACAGCGGGCTTTGAACAAACGTTTGCACTGCTGATTCAGCATACACGTGAAACCGCGGAACAAGTGAAAAAAGTCACGGAAGCTACCGCTGAAATGATGGACACAGTAGAGGAACCTGGTCCGATTGTCAAGACAGCTAAACCAGTGTTCTCCCGAGGGCCTTTTACCGTAGCGGGCCCACTACGCTATCGTTTCAAACTCCGATAACCCAGACGCTTTAGAACCTGCTGCTACTCTATGCTCTTGTGCCGCTACGCTTTGATGTTTCCCACTACCCTTATAAAATTAATCTGCTAAACAAACATCCTGTCACCTAATTCAAAGCCCCACTCAAATGACACCTGTTTTCACCTCTTCTGGGGTATTTTATTAAGATAATCCAGGATAATTACTCACTCACTTAACCATTATCCATTGTGCGCGACCTTTGTTGAGGGTTTCGTCTGCACCAAGTCACGTGATTGGCCAGCAACAATGGAGTCTACTGGTAGTGTGTTATATATATGTCAGTCGTTTTCATTAACAGCCAAAGCAGTCACACCGATTAAATTAAAAATTATTGTGAAAAATTAACACAACGCCTTCCAAGAAACGAAAAATTACCCAGCGCCCAGCTAGCCGCATGTTGGCCTGGTTACGACAATCAGAAATTAGCGTCACGAATAGTGGCAGTGATTCTGATTCCGATAGCACCAGCATGATTTCCAAAAAGAATGATATCAAGAAACGAAGGACGGGATTTAATAATGAATGGAAGACGTTATTCCCTTGGGTGGAAATTGCTGGATCGGATGGTAAGTTTTCCATATTGCTAACTTAAGTGAGTGCTGCCCTATTAATTTCTCTTTTCTGTCTATCCAAGTAGTAAACGGAACAATTTGTATCTTCCAGTTTTACCTCTTTTGAAAAGATATAAATAAAAAGTATTCCTTTATAAATATAACTAAAATAATTTCATCCATATTCTTACTTATTATTCAGTGAAGTCATGACCTCAAAAGTTTATTCCACCCGGTCTATATCAAATTCTTGAAAATAAGACTATGTAATTACATATATATTTTGCAGGTATGCTGCGTAAATTGTGCCGGAAGAATTTTTCCATGGTAATTAACTTAATTAGGATTCAGGTATATTTGTCTCTTTTTTCTACATCCATTAATAAATTTTATGTTCCATTTTTTTCAGATTGTGAAAGGTCATTCTCCTCAATGAATAGAATTAAGAGTGTTTTAAGGAACAGGTTGTCACAGAGGGTACTGAACTACCTGATGACAATCAGTACTGAAGGACAACCCTTAAAAGACTTTAATTGTGATGTTGCAGTCTGTTTATATGGTGAAATGAAGAAAAGACGAATATCATTTATTTAAATTAAGAAATAAATGAGATATACATTGTTGTTACTGTTATAACCTAGGTATAAAAAAATACTATGTAAATATATGCACTTCTTTTTATTTCATTGATATTAATTTGTTTCACTTTTATGACGTTAACACGCGCTTTGTAAAACATTTTATGGCCCAAACACGCGTACCCCGATGCTATCGAAAATTTCTGGGGAGATCACTGTAAACGTGTCAAAGATATCAAGATTTCCACGAGGGGAACCGCGACGGTTGTTGAACGCTTGCCAGAGCAGGAGGAAAAATTCCAAGAAGACTTAGATGAAACCAAAGAAGACATCGGAGAAATTGGAGAGTGTGGGTGATTGCAAACGGCAACCAGGTACTCAACGAAGACGTCAAAGCGGCACTTGAGAACATTCCAACACCAGGACCCGCGTAAAAGTCAATGATGGAATCACCACAGCATTTATTAAAAGAAGAAGGTCGACAGTGGATTTTTTAAAATCACATACGAGCCATTTATAACAGACCGCGCAACTGGCACGAGATCGTGTTACAAATGCCAGCGAACTCAAGTGAATACTCCATGAACAAAATATGGCAAAAGTAGATATTCAGGGAGATTACTGGAAGACTACAAGTACCCGGTCATGCGTGGCCACCATATGAACGCATGCTTGATGCATTTAACGATGGAGACGTTGATCAAAGCAGAACATCGCATGAAGAATTTATGGTAAAAATAGAGGAGGAGAGAAAACGAGGAAAGGGTCAAATTCCCAGGCGGCAAGTATGTCAACCTGAACCTAAATCCACTTGCAAATGTAAACCTTCAGATGTAGAACTTTCTCCAGCTCAAAAACCTGTTATTGAGCGAAGAAAACTTAAAGAAGCGCTAAAGGCGCAAGCAAAACCCAAACATTCACGTAACCGTCCACCCAAATCCAAACCCATGTTAGAAGAAGAAGCTGCTATGTTTGAAGAGAAACTTGAAACTCTCAGGTCACCTGTAAAAGATGGTCTTGGTGGATCAGTTTTCCAAACGTGCGACCATCAACAGATCAATGAACTCGTGGATCGTCTGGAAACACTCGTGGGATCAGTTCTAGCCGGTAATAATGCACTAGAAATCATTAATGAGGCCACATCCATTTTGTCAGCGGTTGCTCACCGGCGATATTATCGACGTGAAGACGTTTCGCAATTTAATACATGAGCTCATTAAAGACATCAATGATGTATATGACTAATCGATTATGAATTTTGAGCCGTTTCCTATTTTACGTAAAATCAATGCTGCCATGCAGTGTGTCGTTGTAATCACCTCGATGATTACAATCTCGTCTACGAAACAAGAATTTTATGTGGTTTTCTCTACACCACTTACTTACTCGAGATCGTCCTAACGTCGTTGCGCGTTTATTACAGTTGGCCTAATATCCTATGGCGACCGTTTGGAGGCCTCGACGCAAATAAATCGTTTGTGTTTTCGTTATTGAACTTTCCACGGGCGCGTACGGCATGAAATCAATTAATAATGAGATTCAACGGATGATCACATTGGTGACCGGCAAAGACTCCAAAAGTTTCATAGAAGAACACGAGCCTATACTCAACTCTGCCATCTCAATCGAATCTCCGCAGTACGCGGTTGACATCACATGGTCGTCGCTAAGAACAGTTCTTGGATGGTCTGAAGATAATAATAAATTTCCCGCAGACAAACGTATCTTACACAAGGAATGCAAATTATCTAGACATTCATTGTCAAAATCACCTCACCGCTTCAGGTTAATCTAATCTGTGACGCTATTAGCGGCAGTTACCAAGCGAACCTTTCAGGTTCATCAAGCATCGCGTCGCCAGGTTGGAACCGGGTGATTTACTTCGAAGACGCTTGTATATCTTCCATGCAGCAATCCCGGTTGACGCACCTTCATTTTACCCTTGTGGACCAGGACGGGCACGCGATGGATCTCCGCGGGGAGGCCTTGACGATACAACTGTACATTAGAGATCGACCTGATATTTAATACAATAAAAATCTTACGTGGACTTGTAATACCCGTGCGTGTTGTAAACGCAAGAAAGCCCGGATACGTGATATACTATGGAAATGGTCTTGGTGATGTTGTCCGGGATTGTTCACAGGAGTTCCAAAGGTTCTCGTGGGCCTGACCTCGCGTGCAGCACCGATTGCTAAACAAGTTGCAATGCGAACCGTTGACAGCACTAAAAGCGGCTGCGAATCGGTTAAAAAATCTGGGATTGCAAGCGGTCCAATCGATTCGAGATCGACTACGACGATTACTGACTCGACAACCAAAGGTTTCAGTTGCGCTTCCATTCACGGCAACAATGCCCGCGCCGGTCAGTAAAATCATCAATGAAGCTGCTCAACGACATCTACCCGAGTTAGCACAAGCCACCACTGATTCGATGGTTGCAAACGCGGCAATGGGAAGCGGATTACGGTTGTGGACGGGGCCTGGATGCGAGTGGGGAAGCCACCAAAGCCGTCTCACAAAAAGGCATTAGACAAAACCGATCATATATAAAGTTTCATCATGGCACAATTCGAAGAAGTATTTGATCCCGTGTTTGATATGGACGTGCCTGTGTTGGTAGATCGAAGCAAACGAGATTTTCGGTATTATTCGTACCCGGCTAAGGATCCTAATCAAATATACCGAATAGAATTACAAGTGCATGACACATCTGGGTATTTTCTCCCGTGTGAGGCCTTCTTGGAAATCAATGGAACACTTATACAAAACAACTATGCTGATTACCCCGACGTTGCTAAGGTAGGATTTGTAAGCAACGGTATCATGGCGTTGTTCAGCAAAGCACGTTATCTCATTGATGGAAAGGAAATCGAAGCATGTTTGAGCAACGTTGACATTGCTACGACGATTATTAGACTTGCCAGATACAGTGATGGTTATGCAAGATCCGCTGGCCCGTCTATGATGTTTCACAAGGATGGATCCGGCTATGCAGATCATATCCAGTATACCACTGGAAACGTCAGAAACGCGTTCGGAACTGCTGAAACACCCGCTGTAAGTGCCATGAACCTAAATTTCAAATTGGGATTCATGTAGCGTCGAGGACAACTTCATGGTGCCTCATTATCGTTTTTGTGTGCGATTCCACTCAGTCACATATTTTGGGTTTTGTAGAGATGTTCGTAAGGATATTTCCAGAGCCCAAAACACAGTTGTATTATACCGAAAGGGTAACAGTAATGATGCAATTTGGTGTGATGGAGGTATTGATGGCAAAGTCATGCTGTCGAAATGAACATTACGGATGCCTGTAAAAGTCCCTTCAATGGCTGCAGAAACGCGTTTGTTATCGTTTATGAGTTCTGGAGGCACCTCAGCGCTGTCATTTCACGCTCAGCACAGACTTGACAGAACAAAGCGTTCAGTATTTTTTAATGGCAAATAACTACCCAACAAAGTGTTAGTGTGCCAAAACACGTGTTTGTGGCGTTTCAAACCAGCTCACAAGTACAACGATGTTTGACCAGTTAGGAGTGTCTGAAGTTTCTTTGCGGTTAAACGGTCATCAGGAACTCTCAGAAAAAAATGTGCTTGACTTCTAAAACAATCATGTTGCATGTGTATATCACAAGCTGCTGTCGTACATGGGCCGAGACCAAAACGTTGACACGGGTCTGCAGATTTCACGGCATGATTTTCTTCATTTATACCCGATTTATTACTTTTCGTTTGAACACCTGGACCTGGTTAAGCCGTCTGTGGTAGACATGCACTTTCATGCACGTGTAACCGATCACCCTACTCACAATTACAGATGTTACTGTGATTCTCTCCGATACGATGTTGCTGTTGAGGGCACTGGTGGCTGTATGAAGGTTATTGACGCGCCAATGGAAAACCCGTAATTGTTATCTCAAACTCGTAATTGAACAGCACAATTAAAGATATTGTCATATCACGAAGTTAAGGTTGATCCTAGCACAAAACAGCTAGCGAAAATAAAAAGTGAAATAAAACACAATTGCGTACTCACATTGAGACTTTCTCCGGTAAGGTTAACTGGAGGTTTTCCCTTGTGGCTAACTCAAACACAGCTTAACCATGTTCAGGAACCCGAACAAAAAAGACAAAAACGAAAAAACACATCTCAGTAGCATAAATTAATCAAGGTGGTGCAGCAAAAGAGCGGTGGCATATTTCCATTTCTTCCAGCGTTATTGGCTGCTGCGGCTCCCGCGGTTGCAAAAGCAGCTGCGTTAGGACCCGTTGGAAGTGCATCTAGGATGGATCTGAAAAAGGCGGTTGGAGGCCGCATAATATCTCGTAAACGAATTAAAAAAAGGAAAAGGTCTTCGACTACCCAGTACAACTCGAAAGGGAAGAGGTCTTCGACTACCCGGTACAACTCGCAAAATACCATCAGGCAAAGGTCTTCGGTTGTTGTCTCGCCGTCGATTGTCATAAAAACTGGCCCATTAACCAGCTTTAATTTACTCGTGATAACTAAGTAAATTAAGCATTTCCGAGGTGTTTATATGCGGGATGAACTTGCGTCAATGATCCCTCACACGTGGGAAACTGGCATCGTCAACTTGGATTCGACAACTGGACGTGGTAATATGTTTTATATTTTGGTTCGTACGGGCTTGCACCGCCACATGAAGTTGTTGATTATTGACACAGACGATCACGCGGTACTAGCGCTGGACGACTACCGCTGTTTTATTCAACGCTGCCGTTGCAAGCTCGGGTGGACGGCCCAATATGTGGACATCTTGTTGTTAAAGCACTGCATGCACCTGCGGTAAGCAAAACTCGTTCACCGACACCGCAATCACTTGTTGATTTTACATTGTCACTTAGAAACTACGCTTAATAGTATACAAAATGGCTGTTAACATTTATGGACGCTACAACGAAGCGACCAGACGCGGCGCTGATGTGGGAGGGGGGGGGGGGAATAGTACATTCTGGCTTCGACGGTATCTTCCCATCAACGAATTAAGATAGTTTATCGGGGTTAAAGTTTTCTGAATCTTCGGATGGTAATTTGGCAGCAAACGTTACCATAGGTACTATGGACCGTTCCCTGTAATCTGAACTCGATCTATACTGATACAGTGAGGGTGATTATATTTGACATAGATGTTTCAGGTTAACTAAGACGTATCATAAGTGCATCGCATATCGGTACAATGCCCTATAAATAGCCATACAGTCACCACTTTAGAAATCGATGGATATCTAGCTTTTTGCAGGAATGACATGCTCAAAAATGCTCAGCATTAATTTGACATAGGTGGTTATCATAAGAAGTACCAAAGTCATTAATGAAGTAAATTATCATGTGTCCATTTATTGCATTTTTGTCGAGCTGAGATTGAAAGAATCGTCAAATCTAAGTCATAAAGCAAAATATTTTAATTTTTTGGTACATTTTGTCTGTAATAAGTAAAAGGAAGCAATTTTTCCTTCAAAATGTGCAGTTCGAAAATATCCGCGTTTTCAATATGAAATTCAGCCATTTGTGGTATCAAAAGAGCATCGTACAAAAATTGCAGCTTCCAGAAAATGAACAGTGTTACCTACACTGTTAGTTACAAGTGCTTGAATGAGTCGAATCAAAGATCAACAGTATAACAGAGAGATCGCTAAAATGAGTAATGGGCACATTTTCTGCGAAAGTAGACAATCCCTTGGTCAGAAATACAGTGTGTGTCTGATGGCCTAATGTGCAGAAACAATTAAATGACATCTTATTAACATCCAAGCGTTCGAATCTTTATCTTCTTGTATAATTGTACACAGCGATCCGCTTTATCAGGGCCTAATGATAATAGGAGGGAAGGGCCTAAGTATGTATTACATATTGAAATGGAGGGCCTAAAGGAGGGCCTACAAAATATTAGAGTCTAATGTTATAACCTTATTAGTCTATGGGTTATTCTGGCCCTGCGCTTTATGTGCTCAGAAATGAAACTTATGCGTTGGCTCTGAGAAAGAAACAAAAAGAACCCATATGACATGTCTGTAACAGAAATCAAACTTACGAGTTGTCAGTGAGAAAAATGCAAAATGTTATGATGATTTACAGACCTTAGTGTTCTTTTCTCTGTAGTTTAATTGACTTGGGGAAATAACTTGATCTCCGAGTTCTCAAATTCAACGCAGCCATGACGTTAAGCCGACTCAGACGAAGTCAAAGGTAGAGATGGCCGTCCACAGATCTCTACGCTGTGTTAGAGATCAATTCAAAAGATAGTGCTAAACTTACTTGCATATTCCAAGCTTTGGCACGTGATACATTCGTCGTCTGACCATGAACCATCTGCTTGGCATGTGCGTACATCTGGTCCAGATCTTTCATAACCAGGGTCACAGTAGAATGTTGCGGTACTGTTCACTATTAAGAGTTGGTTCGAATAAACTATATGCCCATTCTCAAAGTTGTTGTACTGTTCCAGTCTGGGGCAGTAGATTTCTATTTAAGAGATTACGTATACAATCGAGAAAATTACACATGAAAAAAACAAAATGTGAAATTCGCAAAGTAATTGCGATAATAATACGTATGTAATCAGAGTCATTATTGTTATTAAATTAAATGCAGGTGAAGATGCCAGTTCTGACAAGTTTCTTTAACTGTTCTGATTATATATATATATATATATATATATATATATATATATATATATATATATATATATATATATATATATATATATATATATATATATATATATATATATATAAGTATTTCACATGTCATTCAACAGGAAATCTGTAATATATTTATTATTCATTCTAAAAAAAATCTTCTAGTGTTTTCGCATCATCGTCATTGATGCTCTTCCGGTAGGTACATTAAACTTTCTAAGTACTTTTGTAACTTAACGATTTTAGGTCATTATTATGTGCACTACGTCATTACTGATAAGGCGTGTAATTGACAACTTCTATACATACCTAGATACAATACCTATACAGAAAAAAAAATATTTTCAAGACTAATATAACTTGAATCATGCACTGTAGTCCAAGATCAAAGAAAAAAAATTGGATATTTATTATCTTCACTACAAACGAGGGTAGTGTACATGATATATCAGTTTTGTACACGTGTGGTTCAATATACATAAAAATTATTCTCTTTCAGGTAACAAAATCTCTTTCTATGTTTCCGAATACATGTAATTGGTCATATCCTGTTTGTTTTCAATAATTGTCTCTCCTATTCCGTCCAGAGCAACGGTGCACACACAAACATTTACGTTCGGCCTAAGTCGGGAAAAAAAGTAGATTAAGTTATTCATATTTTATTAACACTACTACTTTTCTACAGAACACTTAAACGTGTGTTAATTTACACAGGAACCCGTAACTTTATATAAAGTATTGACAGGCTATCGTTTATTTTCAACAAGTCAAATTGCAGTTAATAAACAAATATGCAAATAGTCCATTTAAAGCAAAAGGGATAGCTTTAATGAGCACTTACCTCTACATGAGACGGTTGTTTTGCTGAAACATCCACTGGGCTGGCACACAGCAAACTCTGTAGGTTTGAATCCTTCAAGGCAAACTGCTTGAATGGTGTCACCCAACAAATATTCACCATAATTTTTTAATCCCACCAATCTACCATTATCAATTTCGTGTGTGCCTGTCCAACTGCACACTATTTCTGCGCATGTGAAAAAGTGAGAGATAGTGAGTGCGCGAATCAGTGAATAAATCAACCAGTTGGTCACTCAGTCTGTCAGTACATCAGTCAATCAGTCACTAAGTAGGTCTGCCAGCCAGTCATTTTGTCAGTCAGTCACGACATAAATTAGACACCCAGTCTGCTTGTTAGTTATTACTCAGTAAATAAGCCAGCAAGTCAGCTTGTAAGATAGTCAGTCTGTCGCAGAAGTTCAAATAGACAACTGTTAGGTTGTCACCTTTCCCTCAAGTTCAACTGTATATTTTTAAACTAGTAAACTCTCGCGCTTGGTTTAAGTTATTTAAATCCCAACTCACAAAGTCAAATTTGCAAAAAAATTTCAGTGAACACTTTTTGATTTGAACAGTTTGATCGAAAATGTAAACAAGATTTACATAAATTACGAAATGGTTATTTCGTTACTGTTTCGGAAATGAATGCATAATATATGTCACAAATTAAAACGGACTTCTATAATACAAAACCAAGTCAGTAAAAGTGAATGAGATCTTGCAGTGACCCCGGTGAATAAACGTTACACAAAAATCCAAACAAAACAGTTTTAATAGTGATATATGTGTCATTCCTATTTTAAATTAAAAACTGCACAAGGGAAGGATGTGGTATTGTTTTCTTCAAATCGTTTAAGTTTGGGTCTTTATAAATCATCTTAATAAATAAACGAGCTTTGATATAGTTAAATACATTTAGCTGGGTCTTATACAACTGTCCCAGCGATTCCATATGGTTTAGTTGGCCGTTTTTAAGGCAACAAGATGTGTGTGTGTGTGTATATATATATATATATATATATATATATATATATATATAGAGAGAGAGAGAGAGAGAGAGAGAGAGAGAGAGAGAGAGAGATCACAGTGAAACTTTCTGAAGGCTCAAAACTTTTAGCCGTAGTTTACAGGTGACCGGTAAATGACGGTTTAAATACTGTTATAACTACCTTATTGGAACCAAACTTTCTGGCCAGTTTGCAGAAGAGGCAAGGTTACAGAGTGGCCGATTTAGGGAAGTTTCACTATATCTGAGAAAGAGAGAGAAGGAAAAGGTGGGGGGGGGGGGGGGATTGCATCAGCATGCATAGTAGCCTATTGTTATATGACTTACTTCTACAGTCTATTTTTGGCTCGCTATTCCATTTTCCGTCATCTTCGCAACTGAATGTTCCTTCGGTCGGCAGTTTCCCGTTTGCATCATACGATTCATAGTCGTAGGAGCTGGGGTCCTCATCACACGTGCTTTTCGGTTGACCATAACCCTGTGCACACTTCAAATAAATATTATCCCCAGCCGTGTAATCACCGAACTCTGTAAACTGTGCACCGCCTTTCTCCCCAACATACTTCAACTGCTTCTCTACGTCCGCGATGTCAACTCCATCTCTAGTAGGTCCGTTGCATGTAACTCTGCCTGCCGTGACACATACACAGTATAGTAACGACTGTATGCATTCCTGAAGCTGCGAGTTTTAAGTGTGAATTTCCAACGTATGATTCTTTTTACAAAGTAAAATATTCTACGTATTATATTGAAATCCTACGGATAGGTTGCCTTATATTTCACTTAAATTCCAAGTAAATTTTAACGCTATACATACAATTGATAGAGACCTGTCAAAATTGACCACTGTTGCTTTCCACTCTTCACTAATGCCTAAAATACAAAACTTGTGTCTTCGTTTATTTTTAAAAAAATGACAATAAATACAGCTATAGTCTGGTGCAAGTCCATTATGAATCGTACCCCACCTCTTGTCTTTGAAAGTATTTACCTGGCACAATTACAAACCCCACCTTCTGTCTTCGAAAGTATTTACCTGGCACAATTACAAACCCCACTTCCTGTCTTCTAAAGTATTTACCTGGTACAATTACAATCTAGGTGAGGATTATTTGATCCCTTCATACCTTACAAATTTCCAACGGAATCATGTTCCGTCAGCGTAAACTTTTGTAATTTGGAAAACTAAAGTCGTCAAAACGCACCCCTGAGTGAGTTATTTAACATTATCGCTATATTAACGCGTATCATGTTGCTTTATATTATAAAAGGTTACATTAATGCGCTTCCTAACACCGTCATTTTGTAACATTGACGACAGACTGTGATGTCTAAATCGTTGATAAAGACTTTTTTAATCATTCTATTTACTGCATACGTTACTATAAACATTTATTCACGCCTCTCTGTTTCAAAGTCGAGAAATAAATAAAAAAGTAGTTTGTTTGCTTATCGCTGCCTTCTTGATGCTTATTTGCTTAGCGCTATAGTTACATAGCACCAACCGTAACAGTAAAAGTATTAATGAACTATGACGTCATAAGTAATTAAACGTAAGAGCGCACGCGTTGTTCGTTGCATCGTATGACAAAGTTTTACCCGATTGTTTCCCAAGAAACATGCGCTATGACAATCGTCATGTGACTGAGTTAATTGTAGTTAGTAATTCACCGAATAAAATATAAAATATAACGGTAAGAAACGTTCCTAGCAGAAAACAAACCCATGCCGCGAGTAACAACAACTATCACTTGACTCTCAACTATCACCAGCGCCCTAACCAACACGGCCATCCGCTCATTCCCCAAAATAGGATGGAACAAGGTCGAGGAAAAGAACTCGAGGTGCACGAGAACTCACTCGTTAGGCAAACGGGATTTACCACTCATCTATATGCACAAACCCACTGGATTTCTGTTTAGAAATGCTCTCGGCTATATGCACAAACCCACTGGATTTCTGTTTAGAAATGCTCTCAGTTATATGCACAAACCCACTGGATTTCTGTTTAGAAATGCTCTCAGTTATATGCACAAACCCACTGGATTTCTGTTTAGAAATGCTCTCAGTTATATGTACAAACCAGTAGTTCATGTATCTAGTTATTTAGTTTATGATCTTATACTCTAGAGTGTACATGAAATGAAAGTCTACTAAACTATTTATCTGTTTGTCTATCTGTATGTCTGCTATTTCGTTATACCAATACTTACTTATGCATTTTGCGTCCTTAATGCTGAAAGTTTGGGCCTTTATATTTGTGGTCAAGCCTTCCTCATCGCATTTAAATACCTCAAAATTGTTCACGTTCATTCGAAACGTTTTTATTTTCCCAACTGTCATCACTAAGCTCCTGTTTGCACACTCAATGGAATATCGATTTAAAGCCACGCTGCGTATCTTCAGAGATCCATCTGGTACGTCACATTCGGCATCTGGAAAACAAAGAGAGACAATACGACTATATTGTCCAGGCTCAAGTTAAACTGCATTTCACAAACATTCCTCCTAAAATTGAGATATTACATTGTCAACTCTATGATACATCTGAAAATATTGTCATTTTTGTCTGCATTAAAGGTAGACCAAAGATTATGAAAACTAACTCATCAGTTTTAAAACTGTACACCTAGAAATCCAAGGGTCGCAGGCTCCATATCAGCCCAGGTCAGCCCGGCTCTGCTGGCTCTGTGTGTCCTTGAGAAAGGCACTTAGCTCCCATTTCCTCTGCATAATAATGTGATACAAGTTATGTAAAACCAACAACAGAAAAAGAAGAATGTTTCATTATTGTAAAGAAAAAACTTGAACAACTCCCAAAACATGAGGAAATCCTCAAAGTTTCATCAACGGCAAAGCAAGACTCTTGTCTGAAATATTCAAGCCAAATATGATGGCTGTATTTTAATTCTTGATGCCCCAAAAATAATAAGTGAAATACTAAGTCTTGCCAACAAACAATGAGAAGACCAAATAGAATCCTTTATGTGCATCGGAATAACATAGAAAAAAATCCTACCTCGGGTCAGATTTGTACGTCTGACACATGACTTTACCGAGTGTCTGACCCAGAATTATGATCCCAAGAGTGGAATTTTTTTACCTAACATCCACGCACAGTAGTAGTTTTCGTTTATCTCAAAGCCTGGCTAAAAAGTGTCGGTTATAAACAAAATGGCACCAATTGGTAGATAAAGCATAAAAAGGACATAATTTTCATTATAGTTTTCGAATGTTTACAAAGATTGTATGTTTGGTTGACACATACAAATTGTGCGCAAACCTAGAAATGTGCTTAAAACGCAAATAGGTAATTTAATTGCTAAAGTTAAAGCGATAGACAAATAGGTAGTTAAATTGCTCAAGTTAAAGCGATAGACAAATAGGTAATTTAATTGCTAAAGTTAAAGCGATAGAGAAATAGGAACATTATATGACGTCATATACACGCAAGCTAAAACTGTCGATGCACCAATCAAAACACTGACTTGACATAATGTGTTGTGATACAACAGTTACATGAAACAAGACAGACTCGGGCGGTACCATAAATGTGTACATTCAAATATTTAGAGAAGTTTTCACCTCTAATGCGAAGAAAACATGCCATTCTGCTTAGGTTCTGCTCTACAGTTTCGTACTTTGCACAGGGTTTGATTTTTAAAGAAAAAGAATTGCCCAGGTTTTCCTCACTGGTTATCCTGATTATTAAAAAAAGACCTTTCACATCTTAGGTATTGTAAAAAATAACTTTGTATTCCCTTTAGTTTGGTGTATACAGCTGGGCCTTACTTCCGATATGGACCTCTCAAAAGATTGCTAGCTCCGCTTGGTCATTTTCGCTTGCAGGACTTCAAAGGTAAATTGGAGAAAAACAAACTAGCGATAACATTTTTATTTTTTTATTATAAATATTTTATGATTCATTTATTGCACTTTCAGAAGTTATTATTGTCTACTCTGGCAAAATTCGTTTTCCTAATTTCAATAACTGCTAAAGTTAGTGTACTTTGGGTAGTTCAAGTTCATTTCTTGCTCACATTGGAGCAGCCATTTTGATCAGTTCTCTGCTTTAGGTAGCGCGTTGTTTCCCAGATTCCACATATAAAGAAATTACAGTCACAGTACATGAAAGTAGCATAGAGGTATGTCAATATTCTCTCAATTGTGCTTCTTGCAAATGCACCCCACTTCATCTTATACCAGTCCCGGTTTCTGAGGTAAGTATTAACTGTATAGCGGAACCATAGTGGTCCAGCATAGTTGGCCCTTTATTGTTTGCCATAGAAAAATCCCCCACCACTACCTCCACTATTGTAGATATGGAATGGCCGTATCATCGGTAACTCGGCGGCACGGCCACGTAAAAAAATAAATATTCTGGATCACAGTACTACTACGCTGGAAAATTATACATATACATACATACATACATACATACATACATATATATATATATGAATGCATGAATGCGAGAAATTTAAATTCTCAATTGTGGAAGAAATGTTAGATGTTTAATAAAATTGAGGTCAAAAACCTCATGAATTCAAACTTATTTACTTCAGTCCACAGTATATAGACAAAACTACATACGTGTTTTGTTCAGAGTCAGCGGAAAGAACGAGTTTGATATGGCATGGATAATACGCGTTCATACGTCATATTAAACGAGTACTTTCCCAACTCAGAACAAAACACAAATGCAGTTTTGCATTTATTACATAACCCCTCTTTTACACTTTCCGGGTTTTCTGGTCATAATGTATAAATGGATTTCAAAGCTCTTGGGATTTATAAAAGTTAGATTTGGTGCATGTAAGAATATTGACGCGCGGACGTCATTGAAAACACATTCACGGTTCCATTCTGGGTGTGCGATACGGAAATAAGGATTGAACATCCGTATTGAACGTCAGAACAAACATGTAAGAGCAAAAGGGTATGTAATCATTTTTTTCAGGTTGCCTTATTTTTTTTTCACTTAGTTTAAACAAACTAACCATATCAATCGATTCTCCGTTCATTGTTCACTAACTTATTGAAGTTTAACATACACAATTATTCTCTCAAGCTATTTAATTATTATGATTTAAAGAATAAAACAGTTTGATTTTTTCGGTTCGAGATTACAGGTTTTGTTGTTATTAAATTTGTTCTCCAAAGTAATCGGAGCACCGCTATTGGTGCATCTGAGAGAATGGCAGGCCATTGCCAAATCACGATTAATTAATCCCAACCCATATCATTGGAGTAATTGGCTTACCAGAACTGAAGGTATGTCTTCCAATTTGCTGTAACTGAATGAAACTTTCTTAAAAACATCTGGGTTGTCTATTACCTGAAGCCATTTTTATGTGACACCACCACCGATCCCTCAAAGCCGGCCCAAGGAAGTCGGTATTTGATTGTTACTAAGAGGCCACAAAAGGAAGCTTTAATTGTGCTTTGGTATGAAATGATCGAGGCAACTGGAAAAACAAAATGCAACCGGGAATGGATGAAGACCAACCCTTGTAATTACTATAACCGGAGGCCTTGAAACCTCAGCAGTGAAGCCCTTATTCTATAAATTTGCAGTTCTGGGTTTGATCCCTGGTTTCTACACCTCAATATCTGAGCCGTAAAGAGTATGTAGCATAAACTGCTATACACTGTAGCATAAATTGCTATACATTGTAGCATAAATTGGTATGCGCTGTAGCATAAATTGCTACATTGTAGCATAAACTGCTATACACTGTAGCTTAATGTATCCTGGAATCACAATAAATGAAGTTAAAATTTAAATAAACCCGGGAGTAGAACTCAAGACTTCAGATATCTAACATGACGGATTTTTAGTGCACCTCGCCAGCAAGGTCGTTTTTTGACTACATTTGTGACTCCCCAAAAAGTATATTCAATTTTCTTTCATTTCATGTGGAAATTTATAAGTTTGATCCAGTGCTTGCGAATGGTCAGCACTTCATCACCAAAAAATCAACCGCACCCGCTAATCAAGTGAATTCAACCGATGTTTTCAGTTACCAGCGTTGCGTTCAACAAGAATGACCACTTACGTTTAAAATAAAGCACGCTTATCGACTGTTATTTTAATACCCATTATATTAATCTCTTTTTTGAGATCATCATATGTTGAGATAGATACATGTATAGAGTGACAGATAACGGTACTTTTATTGTGTATGCCCAACTGTAGACAATAAAAGTACCGTTATCTGTCACTCTATTTATGCATTCCATAATCACTTTTACACAGCTTGTGCAAGTGGGCATAGTATCAACAGCCCCCCTCATCAGTTGTATAGTACGCCACTTGAACCTCCTATGTTAATATGGTGCCCACTGACGAAACTCAGGAATACCGGACACTGACAATCCTTTGTACGCACGCAAAAATTATCACGTTAAGCAGGGGACAGACCAGCTGAAAACTGGACTGTCCGGTATAAAGCCGGGCCAATGTTAAACAGGGTAGAAAGATTATCTTAAACAGGGTATAAAGATTATAACCTCAAATGGGAAATTAACATGAGGCCGCCATGTTGAAACATATAAGGCAAAAATAAAATTCATTGTGTAAAAAGTGGTTCGTATGATTTTTTTTTTTTTTTTTTTTTTTTAATTTTTTTTTTTAGAAGTTGAATCTGTCTAGTTGGAAATGGTAACAATGTAATATGTTTGCTTTGGTTGGAAATGTAATTGTAAAAATTGGTTCATAGGTTTTTTTTCTCTGAACGAGTCTCTCTGGTTTGAAATGGTTATAAGTTGGTTCTGTTTTGGCAGAAAAAGGTGGTTTCTAACTGGATTGAAAATTACGTCGTAGGTTTATCAGAATTGAGAGAGAGAGAGAGAGAGATAGAGAGGGAGGGAGAGATCAAGTCTATAATTTTTTGTCAAAACCACCCAATGATCCTTTTTCAACGCCCGCCTAGATCTCTTTGTGCTATAATATTTTTGCTTCCTAAATCTATACCCTTCCTTACTCCAGCCATGAAATACGCTCTTTAAAATAAAAAGTTAATGAAAAATAATAAAAAGATTTCCAAGGCGGAGCGTATTTCATGGGTAGAGTATGGAAAGACATAGATTTCGGAAGCAAAATAGTATAGCACAGGTCTTTAAAAAAAATACATTTTAAAAAACCCCAACGTTCGTGTTTTCTTACATGGTGCAACAAATTCACATTTCAAACAAACAAAAAAAGTCCAAGGGTTTGTTTTCTTTAATGGTGCAACATATTGACATATCAACAAAAAAAATCATGTTTTCTTTCTTCCATGGTACCACAAACTTACATTTTTTTTATAAAAAAAATCATGATTTTTTATTTTTTTTGAGGGGGGGGGGCATGGTGCAACAAATTAATGACTTTTACTGTTGCAGTAGCCTACCTTTAAATGAAGAATACTGACTTTTAATTTTGAAGTAGCACAATTTTAGTGGAAAACTGACTTTAACATTTGCAGTAGCAACAGCTGACACGTGAAACGTGACGTGACTTTCAATATATATATATATATATATATATATATATATATATATATATATATATATATATATATATATATATATATATATATATATATTCGTCCCTTTGATTTTTTGGCTTTTCCCCCTCCCCCGGAAAATTTTCTGCGGACGCCAATGTCTAAGGCTGCATTTTGTTTATCCCATCCCCTCAGAAAAAGTGAAAATACCAAGTGAGGAAACACTAGATTTCAAGTTTCATTTCTTATTACTAAATTTATCTGACGACAAAATTCTTCTATATCAGTACAGAAATTCCGGAATCATCTGCATATCAGTAATTTTATTTACATTAAACACAGTGCCTCACGTCATTTTGTTTTTCGGAAGGTCAATTTTGATAAAAGCTCGTGCCCATTGTTACTCTATTCAAAAACACGACAGAGGAACTGTCGATTGAGAATTAATCGGTACGTAGACTGTGTTACCATGTTATCGATCTACATTGTTGGACCAGTCTAACTCTACTAATGCACGCCGACAAGTAGTATTAAAATCGGGAATCGCCTAGAATGTGCAGATCACAAGTATACGAACATCACCATCATTTACGTCGTGAAAAAAAAGAATAAATTATTTTGTGTTCGCTATCTTAGCTGCGTGGGAGAAGCCGACGAAAACGATCGTACTAATTTTATGTTCACAAGTGTGCTAGATCAGCAACTGTGCTAGAGTAGTTTGCAAAGAGAGATTGATGGAATTTGAATTTATCAGTGGATCAATTAGAGTTTCGCTATTTTACGCGGGAGAAGCCACGAAAAAAGATCGTACTAATTTTAAATTTACAAGTGCTCTAGCACTGCTTATTTGTAAACTACTAGCTAGAATATTACTGCATGAATTATTACGGTTTGTCCTTGATATTTGACCTTAGGTCCCTAGAACAACGGGCGGGGGGGGGGGGGAGGTCTCCATGATAATCATCATCTGTTCTTGAACTAAGATGAACCAATTTAAGCCTAAGATTTGAACAGAAATAAAGATTTATTAATTTATCCACTGACATTGACCTTTCACCTTGTGGCTCCTATGGAGGAGTTTTTCCATTAAGGTCTGCAAAGATTGGCCACTATATCAGTGACAGTTATTCGTAACAAAATTATTTTTAAAAGTAAAGTCACATCAACATTCCACTCTTTATAAACCAATACACAAAATGATAGTGAAAATTATTTTTAAGTATGAAGTATAAGTCATTGGGAACTATTTTTGTTAAGATTGTATAGAACAAACAGATGCATGCAGTCCCCAGGTTTCAGTACTCTTACAATGAAAAGTACCCAAGAAATTAACATCTAGACAAATATTAAAGAGTCGGTGATGCATGATATTAGACCTGGTGACCTACTCTTCTCTTAAAACTGCACTGCCTACAGCGATGCATCCCCTCGCAAAATTGTATGACTCTACAAGGAAAAGAACATGAGAATGAACTTAAATATCAACCTAAGTCTATGAAATGTGAACAATAAGCCACAGTTACCTTTTTATTGTTTCTAGGGTGAAGTACTTACGGAGATGTATCATATCACCAAGGTTAGTGACTTTGATGAACATCGTCTGATAAAAAGCTTAACCGTAAATCGTTACCAAATTGTGCGAAAAACGGAATATAGGTTATACTGGCCTTCCTTTGTTTCAAGTGTGTGGTATTCACGCAGACATTTCCTCACTAGTTTCACTACTTTGCCATGAAAAGTCCCAATGAAATGGACTAAAACGAAATCAGTAAAGCATGAAATATATGTCAAAGTGACCTTTTATTTGTATAACTGTAGTGCTCGTAGAGATGCACACTCCTTCCAAGTTTCATGTCTCTCAGCAAGATATTACTGAGCAATAGTGCAAAACACCCGAGTAGTCACGAGCTTATCGAAAAACAATTAAAGTATAACAAATTCATGCAATTTGAAAGTTAGCTGACTGGCCCCTCCCAAAGGATACATCCTATAGAACTTTTTCAAAGTTCAGTTTAGAACTTGAACAGCAAGAATGATTGAGATGAAAAGAGCTGTTACAGGATATATATTTCTACATGTGAAGACGCGGACCCCAACGCCTATAGTAGCAGAGCAACCCCCCCCCCCTTTTTTTTGCTTTGTACGTAGGCAAGCTAAAATGATATATACTTACAAGAAACTTGTTTAGATATGTTCAAACTAGAGGGTTCCTACCAAATGTATTGTTATTGATGTTATTCAAAAAGCTCTACAAACAGTTTTTTTTTTTTTTTTTTTTTTTTTTTTTTTTTTTTTTTTTACAAAAGATCAAGATTTATTAATGTAGTACCAATTAAATTAACCCTTACATTAATGTTATTAGTAAACAACTGAGACTAGGAGTTATTGGTAAGTAAAACTAAATATGTATGCTTAAGAAATAAATAAAAAGTAGTACAGCACATCAAAATAAATGTCACACTGACTGATACAACTATTACATATTACATATACCAGCTAAACCCTAGGGTTTTTGTATCAGTCTCCACCCCCTCCCTCAATCCATATCTCCCACCCCCCCAGCCAGGCGCTAATACAAGGCATATTTATTGCTGTTAAAATTTACATTTCTGACGGTTCCATCATATCAGAAATTGTGTATCTAATTTGTAAACAATATGAAATAATATATTAACATGCATTTAAGTCCAGTATAGCGTACTTCGGCTATACGACAATCGTTTGTCCGACTGCGTTTATCCTCTTTAATACTATGTTATAGGTGAGGATAACTGGTATTTAAAGTTATCAAAAATTGGGTTTATCCATCATTTTTCGATGGCAACAGTTCTCGTCGGTTTAACGATATTAGATTGCACTTAACCAATTTGGAAAAGGGGGGTGGGGGCGAAACTTCGAATTACTATAAGTCAATAATAAGAAACAAGGTAGATTCTGTAAATTTAAAATGTAAATAAAAAATCAATAGACTTACTCACGCCCTGGAGACAATGCAGTATTGCGAGAAAAAGAAGAATCCGTCTCAAGGAATACATCTCCATAATCATTCACGCTCTCTCCGTAACAAGATGAATATATCACAAGAAATACGTGTGCAATACCACGATCTGTAATTTAAAGACGTTTGTTTATCACTTGACACAACCCTAGGCACGCGCGTTTTTTTTTTTTTTTTTTTTTTGCTGCAGAAGTTTAATTAGGTTCCGGATTTCAAAGAAGAGTGTTGAAGTGGAGAGGACGGTAACTGCTGCATTGTTTATTTTGAATGCTATTGGCTAACCATTTGCCGTATTGATTCTCTTGTTCGTTCTAGAATATGAGTGATAAACACTGTCTGTCTGTCTGTGTGTGTATGTGAGAGAGAGACAGACAGACAGAGACAGAGAGATGTTTGTTTATCAATACGCGGAGAGGCGTATGTATTATTCCATGAGTTGTTGTTTTACAGCAATCAGTTCCACTTTCTACTGTAAGTTCCAGATTTGCACGTTTGGTAGGGATAGACTAATATGTATATGTATAACACTATGATCTATCTGTAAAGGCGAGCGCCTTAAACCCCTCGGCCACTCGTGGCCCCTAAGATTACAAATATTGTTGATATTCCAATGATAATGTTCAGCTTCTACGAAAATTAAGGGTTGTAAGCATGTGTAACATGCAAATAAATTGCTATATTATGCAAAGCTTATCCGGCCTGAAGATCGTAAAACGCCTCTGCTTGTGTTTTGGTCTGAGATTTGTGTTAACCAATTTTGATTGGTTGAAACTGGAACTCGCTCTCAGACTGTGAAATATGATTTGCAAACCTAAAGAAAAAAAAAAAAAGCGTGCATTTGCTTTCTTTGGTATAATTCGTGAAAAAAAAAAGCTGTTATTCATGCGGTAGTATAGTGTTTTCAATGCTTCGACTGCTTCATTAGGCTGGGCGATATACATTTATTAAGCCCTAACCCCCCACCCCCACCCCTTGAAAAAAAAAAAACTGATGACTACTTTACATAGTGAAGATAATAAACTTAAATTTTTTGTGGTATGTACTTCACTAGGGCTGTCTACACTGAACCGGAATGGGCGCGTCACTGGATTGTAAATTCCGGTACTTCAGATACTATAGTGGATGATCTCAACCTTAAAACTGATGTACGTGTATGTAGAAAGTGTGTGTGTGTGTGTGTACGTGTGTGTACGTGTGTGTGTGTGTACGTGTGTGTGTCACTAGGAGAGAGTTGCCTACTCCCTTATATAGCATTCTGCAATGTGTTCATAGTAGTGTGTATTGCATTGGCTTAACACCACTGTTGTTCCAGGTTCAAATTTCTGTTCTGGCACTTGCAAGATTAGGTGGTCGCACGTGCAAGGTCTGTGGTTTCATCAGTTTTTCCGATTAGCTTTCCTCAATAGTTAAATTACGTCAAAATACCCAAGTCGCCTAGAGTGCTAGTACGTTGAATGAAGTTGTTGTATAATCTACGTAAAAAATGGACTATAAGCGACGTCAGCGTATGTGTCAGTGATGACCCGACAAAATGTAATTTTTTAACTTTTATCGATATTTGTTTCTTTGACCGCTTACTGGTGTGTTAACTATGAAAAATAAAGTTCACATAATATTTAATACTTTTATAGATCACCTTTCGTCAATAAAAAAACTATATTTAAAAATTTTTATAATCATTTAAATCTATGATTAGGCATGATGCACAAATATAGGTGACATTGGATGTTACATATAAATACAAATGTAAATGACGATAATGGAACCTTGTGCGCCTGTTAATCCAAAATAGAATTAAAAGATAAATTGTGTCAATGAGTAGTTTGTAATGCCACACTTAACAACACTTTACTAATTTCTTATTTAATCTGGAAAAACATTCCCAGTGTCCTAATCGAAAACAATTGTTTTATGCAGATATCACCTAGGCAGCATAAATAAAACTATTTAAAAAAATTTGTTTACAGGTTAGCGTGACTGTTCATTTGTACTATTTACTGTTTAAACAATGCAAGTTGCTAGATATGGAACTTAAATTAGTATTTGTCCACTCTGTTAGTGAAAGTACATACATATATATACATACAGGCAGATGAACAAACAGAGATAGAAAACCTTTGCTAAGTAACAAAATGGGCCTATATTTTCATAATTTAAAAGGTAAAAATTTTTATGAAGTTTATAGAAGAAATAATCCATATTTTTTACAACATACACATTTGTAATAATTCTTCAATTTCTCACAAAATGTCACATTATCTTTGCCCCAATCTCCCTTTGTGTGCAATCAATGAAACCAATGGATTTATATCTCTATAGGAAAACTGTCTTTTTATTGTGAATAACAAAACATTTCGATATCCTGCAATCAGATTTAACCGTTTTCTTCATAAAAAGCGCACGAATATCGAGCTTTAAGTTTATAAGCACATAGCTATTTCTTTATATCTCGATGATATGTGAGACCACATCGAAAGGGCTAACATGAAAACTTATCTCGTTATCCATTATGTCGAGATGCCCAAGTTGTTTCTCTAATCTACTGTACATGCGAATAATCCGGATAATCGGCCCTCGGATAATAGACGCTTTACTGTGTACATGTATGTATGTATGTATGTATGTATGTATGTATATATATATATATATATATATATATATATATATATATATATATATATATATATATATATATATATATATATATATATATATATATATATTGACACAAAAATTGATAACGGCGCAAATACAAAACAATTTCCCAACGTTTCGAGCTGTACAAGCTCTTCGTCAGGGGAAGAAATAATTTAAATACACAAAACAAACACCAAACACAAAAGCCAAGAAAATTCTTGACTCCTACATGTTTAAATGACGAGGAAATAAACAAACAAAGGATAAACAATAGAAGAAAGAAAAAAGACAAAATTTAAAAAAACAGTCTAAAACTGGTAAACTACGTATCTATGCTATGCTGCCACCAGCCCAACAAAGTTGTGTACAAATAATTCAAAGTGTTTATCGTGCGTATCACGCATAGGACCAAAGTGTTTTGACCTAATTCCAGGCTTTGAACAAAGGACTGACACCATGCGCAGCGATAAATCAACGCCATCATCAAAATGTTCAAAGGAAATTATATCCCGGTAAAGTTATGCATGGAGTTACTAAGGAAGTATGTCAAGAGCATGGTATAGCGGGATAATGGACAGGAGTTTAAATAATAATAATAATAATAATAATAATAATAATAATAATAATAATAATAATAATAATAATAATAATAGAAATAATAACAATAACAACAACAACAACAACAAGATTACCAATAATACATGTAAAGAGTTACGGAATATTTACTTGATACACAAAAATGCGTACGTCTGATAAACTGATTATTGGCTGTAGTTAAAATAAGATTGCAATAGGATGGTTAGACTTTTTCGTTTAGGCCAAACTCCTCGTGAGTTTTCAATTGAAGTATCCAGTCTCGTTCCTTACGTGTGCGTTCTATATCGGTCCACCAAAGTTTAGAATTAATTAGTAGCATCTCGAGGGACTCAACTGAATGCCCAGTCGAGTTGTAGTGCTTGGCGAGTTTCGCGTTGATTTTGTTGCATATGTGGCTCTTGAGGTTATTCATTCGTTTTCTGAAATCAACGGTTTCGCCAAAATATTGAGTGCCACAGATCTTGCATGTTAGAAGATAGATTACATTTTTGGTTCGGCAGCCTAACTTCTAATCGATAGTGTAGTTAACTCCTATCGTCGAACTTCTGAACTATTTGGTCTCTGGCATATGTTTCCAAATTAGGCAACGCTTGTCTTTGCAGCAATATGTGCCTGAATCTGTGGTTTTGTTTGAAGTTACCTTGGCACGTACCAGATGGTCCTTCAGATGTTTAAGTCTACGGTACGCAACCATAGGAACTTCTTGAAATATGCCCTTCAGATGTTCGGAGGATTCAATCTGATTCCAATGCTTCCGAATTATCTATTGTAACTTTGGGGCGTCGGGGTGGAAAGTAACCACAAAGGGTACGCGTTTGTTGATTTTCTTGATTTTATATTTCTCTCACTCTCTCTCTCTCTCTCTCTCTCTCTCTCTCTCTCTCTCTCTCTCTCTCTATATATATATATATATATATATATATATATATATATATATATATATATATATATATATATATATATATATATATATATATATATATATATCCCCTTTGTTGCCCATAACAACCAACATGTTGCTGTTAATAAAGAAGAAAAAGAATGATTTGGCGGTTACATTGTAAAATGGATGGATTGTTTGATTGTTTGATGGACATTCATTCATTCATTCATCCATTCTTTCATTCATCGAGGTAAAGAGTTGTCTCATCTTTATTGAAATCAATCTTTATGAGAGATCGATTCAAGGCTATTGGATCAGCTACGATCTGGTGTAGAGCGGGTGATTGATTCAATGTTATTGGATCAGCTACGATCTGGTGTAGAGCGGGTGATTGATTCAAGGCTATTGGATCAGCTACGATCTGGTGTAGAGCGGGTGATTGATTCAAGGCTATTGGATCAGCTACGATCTGGTGTACAGCGGGTGATTGATTCAAGGCTATTGGATCAGCTACGATCTGGTGTACAGCGGGTGATTGATTCAATGTTATTGGATAAGCTACGATCTGGTGTACAGCGAGTGATTGATTCAAAGCTATTGGATCAGCTACGATCTGGTGTACAGCGGGTGATTGATTCAAGGCTATTGGATCAGCTACGATCTGGTGTAGAGCGGGTGATTGATTCAAGGCTATTGGATCAGCTACGATCTGGTGTACAGCGAGTGATTGATTCAAAGCTATTGGATCAGCTACGATCTGGTGTACAGCGAGTGATTGATTCAAAGCTATTGGATCAGCTACGATCTGGTGTAGAGCGGGTGATTGATTCAAGGCTATTGGATCAGCTACGATCTGGTGTACAGCGAGTGATTGATTCAAAGCTATTGGATCAGCTACGATCTGGTGTACAGCGAGTGATTGATTCAAAGCTATTGGATCAGCTACGATCTGGTGTAGAGCGGGTGATTGATTCAATGTTATTGGATCAGCTACGATCTGGTGTAAAGCAAGTGATTGATTCAAGGTTATTGGATCAGATACGAGCTGGTGTACAGCGATTGGTTGATTCAAGGTTATTGGATCAGATACCATCTGGTGTAGAGCGGGTGATTGATTCAAAATTATTGGATCATATACGATCTGGTGTACAGCTAGTGATTGATTCAAAGTTATTGGATCAGATACGATCTGGTGTAAAGCGAGTGATTGATTCAAGGTTTTTGGATTAGATACGATCTGGTGTAGAGCGGGTGATTGATTCAAGGCTTTTGGAGCAGCTATGAGCTGGTGTAGGGCGAGTGATTGATTCAAAGCTATTGGATCAGCTATGATCGGGTGTAGGGAGAGGCTAGGCTATTGGATCAGCTATGGTCTGGTGTAGGGCGAGTGATTGATTCAAGGCTATTGGATCAGCTATTGTCTGGTGTAGAACGAAGATTTAAATGTATGCCACACTTAGTGTTTGTAAAACTACTGTGAAAAACAAAATTACAGAAAAATCAGATTCTTCTATTCCTCTTAAGCAGTGGTGACAACGTTCTTCTTCATCATCATCATCATCATCATCATCATCATTTTCATTATCATCACGGCATCGTCACACCATCATCACGATCGTCGTCTTTTTCATCGTCTTCTTCTTCTTCTTCTTCTTCATCATCATCATCATCATCATCATCATCATCATCATCATCATCATCATCATCATCATCATCATCATCATCATCATCATCATCATCATCATCATCGCACTTATTGCCAGCATAATAAAATATAACTGCAGTCTCCTTTTAAATGATCATTTGTCCGCATAATCTGTATCTCTTGCATGTGACTTTCTCCGCTAGTAAACTTTCAAGTGCCCCACAAAACACAATTACCCTACTTTAGGTAGGTCAAGTATCCTCACAGTGTTTTTCTAATACTTTATTTCAAAGATATATGTATTTCGCTGAATACTTAAGCTTTTTCATAATTAGCTTCTACCTTTATTTACCATGTTGTAAGAGAACGGCCTTAAAATCTCTTACAAACAGCGAACATTAAAATATGATACATTACTTGTAGTTAGTACTTCTATAATTCCAAGTTGGGGGGGGGGGGGCTGGAATTTTCTTTCGGGTCGGGATTTGCTTTTCTTTCTTTTGCCAAAAGATAATTTATATTTTTCAACTAATATAATCGATATAATGGGGTGGGAGTGGGGTGGTGCTATAAAATCAGAGTAAAAATATCTTTTTCTCAAACTATCTGAGATCCGGAAATTTTATTTTTCAAAAAAATAACAGGTCTCCTTCCAAAAAAGAAATTAAATGGTCAATCCCCTTATTGTTGTCGGAGTAAACTGTTTCTCATATATAGACATTCTACCAGCACTAGCACCACAACCCCTCATAATCCTTCTCCTCCTACTACTCATACCACTGCTGCTGCTACTACTACTACTAATACCACTGCTGATGCTACTACTACTAATACCACTGCTGCTGCTACTACTACAACTACTACCACTGCTAAGCTACTACTACTACTAATACCACTGCTGCTGCTGCTACTACTACTAATACTACTACTACACCCGTCAAAGTCGGTACTCCTACTACTCCTACCACTGCTGCTGCTGCTACTACTACAACTACTACTACTACACCCTTCAAAGTCGGTACTCCTACCACTGCTGCTGCTGCTACTACTACAACTACTACCACTACTAATACCTCTACTGCTAACTACAACTACTACCACTACTAATAGCCCTGCTGCTGCTACTACTACTACTACCACCACTACTAATACTACTACTACACCCGTGAAAGTCGGTGCTGCTGTTGCTAATACTGGAATAACCATACTGCTACCTCGAAATAAGCTAATATATCCGCCAATTAGTCCGCCAATTAGTCAGTATATGGTGCAAAATCTGCGAGTATGTTGTGGTGGGAGGCAGAAAGGACGACCATAGACAACTGACGATAAAAAAGAAGAAAAACAGTTCGGTACCAAGACAATTATCTGATTCCGATTTCCAATACTGAAGTAACCATGCACGGATTAATAGTGTACGCCTTTATAAAAGAATGTGTCTGTCTGTCTGTCTGTCTCTCTCTCTCTCTCTCTCTCTCTCTCTCTCTCTCTCTCTCTGTGTGAGAGAGAGAGTGAGTGAGTGTGAGAGAAAGAGAGAGAGAGAAAGAGAAGTTAACAAGCAATTTGACCTGAAACATCAAAACTTGGTTACAAAATGCACGTAAAGATTATAGTGTATGCCAATTGCACGTGCATAATGATTCTTGGTAATAATGAGCCAGCACTTTTGATGGTAACACATCTGAAGCATGATGATACACAGCTATGTGGAAGCAGAGTTCATGATTCAAGATAGGAACACGCTGAAGCATGATGATACACAGCAAGGTGGAAGCAGAGTTCATGATTCAAGATAGGAACATGCTGAAGGACTCACGGTATTAATTATATGGAACAACTGTGAACCAGTCTAGAAATAGGTGAAGATTTAATAGAGTATATATGAGTTTGGTGGTCCATAATTGATTAATAATGAAAAGTAAAATTTTAGTAAAAAATTATTTTGAGAGGTTATCCTATCTGTACCTAAAAAAAAATAGAGACCAGATTCTATTAATGCAATTTTAGTATTTTTATAAACTTGTCTTAGGAACAGTGAATAACAACAGTAGTACCTGATTCATTAGGTGCAGAATGGATAACACGTTTCATGTACATGTAGATCCAAAACATGGCGCAGCTCATGTGGTTTTCTTAACACAGAATCTTGCATCAAGGATGGGTCTATACTGATAAATATAGGTTTGATAGATGGTACTAGATCTTACAAATATTCTTTGTGCCGGGGCAATCCTATCGAGTTGCGCTTTTAATATAACTCTAAGCATTGGTGGAAAATAATATCTTCCACAGTTAAACACATCAAAAGATTTAGTCTAAACATATTCTACATCTTTGTACCTCATTAGTAATAATTCTTTCTTCCAGAGACTTTCTTAAGTAAAAATTCTATTTCGCATGAAGTTATTCCAAATTTTAAGAATCTTATTTAATTCTTGTATTTTTAGAAAAGAACACTGGTTCCGGGGTCCATCTTACACTCTATGGACAAACCCTGCGTCACAGCTTGGAAACTATCGAGATCCCCGCCCTATAACCAAGTCTTGCTTACTGGGCATGAAAAGACAAATGCATATACCCGAATGACATTTGCCCCTGCGGTAGTCATTACACCCAGAGACCTATCCTATAAGCTCAAACTTCGGGGTAAATGTAAAACTGGGAAACGTTTTACAAACACAGAATTCGAGTTCATAAATATTGTTACGGGATAGCTCTGGCCGATAACTTGGTGACCATTCAATGACTAAATGTGCTCTTTATAGCCGATAAACTCTCTATAGAATAAAGGCCCAGTTAAACTTAGACCTAAACTCCAAGAGGTCTCTCTGATTCCCTGATGAAGTGAGCGATCCTAGCTTTTCTTAGCACACTGCCTTATATGGACTTCGTAGTAAAATAGTAAAACGACTTTCTCACGCACTTTCTGAACACACAGAACTCCTAACACGACCCTCGGAAACCCGACCAGATCCTAGCACAGACGCTGACTAGCCCTTTTATACTCCCCGCGGAATTCTGCAGAATTCTGCGCCTGGCAGGGAAAATTCTGCCGTTCGCTGGGTAGCAACCGCAGGAAAAATTCTGCAAGCGCGCGCTCGCAGGGGCAACCGTACATTGCTACTGATGACAACAAAACCACACCTTAATTAATAATCGTGATTAAAGTTATATATTACTTAGTATATTAGCTAAGTGCGCATACAGCAAATATATGTCCAAATTGTCATAATTTGCAATATAAAAAAAAACATGTTTAGTTCTAAAATGGATAATACCGTAACTGACCATAAGCGAGATAACAACGGAAGTGTTCCAATGCGACAAACCTGGAAACGAGGCTGATACCGAGGATGGATTTACACATCGATCCATGGTGTCACATCATGAATTTAAACAGTTCAAAGGATGATTTATAATCAATTTATATGTGAATATGAAATATAAACGGGAATCATACCAACCATCGTTTGGCATTGGATAACTCTAGGTATTAATGAAGAAATTAATATTGACCGTAAATGTTGACAACACCCACCCACCCTACTTTACGACCGAGAGCTTTACGATTAATAAACTTACTTTTTTTTAAAAATTATTTCGAGGCTAGATTTCCTGTCCATTACAATATGTTAACATTTATTATTATTATTATTATTATTATTATTATTATTATTATTATTATTATTATTAAAGCAAGTGGCACTGTTCCCTGCAGTGCTTTTACGATCCTTGATTTGTTTTTACGGCTACAACGCAACCAAGTCTCAGAAACACGATCTAGTGGCCTATCTGACAACATTTCGATACATCGGTGACAACTTGACCGGTTGATATTTCAGTTTATCAATACGTTTGTTGGGGGGGGGGGGGTATTACTTTGTTTTCTTCCATTGATTTGTAACGGACCGACCGTTTCATTTACGGGGTGGGGGGTCTGGGATTTTTGGAACCAAAGTATTTTTTCTTTTACCTCAAGATAATTTATTTTTTCATCTTCTATAATGGGTATGATTAGTTGTTTTTTTTCTACATATAATAGCAAAAATATTTTTTCAAGCTATTTGTGGGATTACAATGTTTTTGGGAACAGCATCTCTGTCCCCACCCCTCAAAAATTAAATAGTCAGTCCCTCAGTTTTATTTTTTGACAGAGGTGAGCGTAAACTAAACATGATAAGGATGTGATTGATAACAACGACTCCGTATATCACAACCTATGTAAGGATTGCACACCAACATGTTGTTCTCCACGCCATTACTTTCTGACATTACTGACCGGTGGTGGAGAACAACCATAGTACTGGAATACCCCGTCAATATTTCCAACCTGCAAAATTACAAGATTTTGGCGACTAGCAACTACTAATTTCAATTTCTTGCGTTGAGGCACAAAGATCATTCCAACTCGTCGAATTTTGAAATTCCAGGCCGCTTAGAGTTTGCAGGTGGAAACATAAACAGAGTCTGCTTGAAAGACGCCAAGTAAGAACATTTTCGCCTAAGATATATAATGTTCGTCTAGCACACTTTTCCCGTTTTTACTAGTTTACGTGAAACTCTACTTCCTACTAATGTATCCTACCACCAACCCCACCTCCCTTTGCGGGCTTGGGGATGTACAATGGGGCTCGATGTGCTCTCTTGATTGTTGTAAGAGGGGACCAATGGAGGCAACCTATGATGATGTTCCAGCAAACATGTCTTGGACTTTTTAAAAGAGTGCGGTTTATTTGTATTTTAAGGCTTTTACCTTTTTCGCCTTTATCTTTGCTTTGTCTGCATTATTTATACCTAAACTTGCTCGGCACTATATAACCATGATTATGCTGATGTGCCGTTAAACCCTACACGTACATACATACATGTTTATATATATTTATAATGGCTGGCAAGGGCCTAAATTGGCAAGCCAATATCAAAGGCCGGTAACTAGGAAATTCCCTGTCTCACGATTGGTTTGTGACCGACGTCATTGGTACAACAGTGATGTCACTCCTATAAGGGATAGTTTTAAAACTTCCCCATCAACTGCAGTGATTGATTGGTAGATTAACATCGGCGCGGTGCTTATTGGGTAAAATGTATGACGTTTTTGTACTTTTTTCAAAGAAGGCGGTTGATAGTTATCTGCGGTCTCACGAGCACCGGAAGTGAGACGCAGTCGTTGGCGAAAATGTGTACACTGATGTAATTCTGAATATATAAAGAGTAGATAACTGTTGAAAACTTTGCAATGCCATTTTGTTATACGAGATGATATATATATATATATATATAGCACAGAGGATGTATATCGCCTTTACTCATGCAGATAATCAAAAGCTTTTGAGAGACACTTGATTCCAGTTTATTTTCACGAGGTCTTCGTACAGGAATATAAAACCACAAATCTACGTTCCTGTTCCAAATGCTACAGTTCAACACTTAATCGCATCCGTTTCTAAGTAACTGACTATCCTGTGCTGTGGCAAGTACACTTGTGAAAGAAAAGATATTTATTATCCATTTAAGGAAATATATACATCATCATCACGTAAAAAAGATGTCCCAGTGGAAAAACTTTACACGAGAAGAAACTGACAGTTAAGAACTCTGACACCTCCTTCTTCCCCTGTATACACCTCTTCGTCATAGTTTCGGATACATGGACTGATAATCCAAGACTGAGTATTTTTGTTACTAATGGAAACTACATTATTAAACCTAGGAACTATTTTAAATTTGTACATCTTTAGCATTATTTATTTGTCACAATACTTGTGATAATTTGAAATGTTGCATGTTTTTGGATAACTTACAGAAAAATACAATACAAATGTTAGATATGTCGATTTAATTTTTATAAATTTTTTGTTAATTTTTTTTTTTTTTTTTTTTTTTTTTTTTGCGATTTTCTTATCGATTTTCTTTAAATACAGATTGCCTTTCTTTACTGCGAAAAAGTAAGGATTGTTTTCCTAAGATAGTTAAGGTCACCCCAACCCATTCAATGTTGAACAATGAATTACACTTAAACACCAAAATCAGATGAAACCATCCAATGAGAATGAGGTGAATATGACCCATTTGAACCCTACAACCTACAATACTTTTAACCGATATAGTATCATTTATATTTCATGTGAAGCCTCTACAAATTTATGAATTAATTCTTTATAACTTCGTTGTAATAACGTGCTGAGGTAATAATACGAAAGTATTCATTACAAATGTTCACAAGTTTTAAAGCATACAATAGCAAGTATACAGTGTGCACTCTATTCAGCACATACAGCAACGTTAATATGGATGTTATGGGTTTTAACCCACATAACGCTGTTTTGGGGTTGGGTTTTTTTTTGGTTTTTTCATGCCTTATTGAGAAAACTTGACCCGCAGCAGCAAATACTTTTCTTGATTCTAATACACTAGCCATTCGGACCAACTAGGCTTTCCTTCGATACAGTAAGATGCCTCGGACGTATCTTGGCGCAGTAATTTACAGAAAAATCATCCAGTTTGTTCCCCAAACATTTAATCGAAAAAAAAAAAAAAAACAAACAAAAACGCAGTCTAATTTTGGACCACCTCTGCTATTTTACGATTGAAATCACCGTATGTTTGTTTGTCGTTTTAATGCCATTTTTCAGCACATGATACATTCCGGCCGGTATATTTGGTGGAGGAAGAACCCGGGAAAGCTCTGTGAATAACCACCGATCCACGGGAAGCTATTGGCAAGCTTTCTCAAATACCCACGCTGGCCGAGCCGAGACTCGAACCCACGCGGACAGAGGTGAGATATCAGTGATCTGTAAAGGCGAGCGCCTTACACCACTCAGTCGCCCGGGGCCCTGAACTACTTAACAGACCTGGAAGCATTTTATCCTAGTCTGACCCCATCTGTAAGATTGTTAACAACTGTCGAAGTAAAAATGTACCCCGGATACAATCTTTTTTTTAAAACTGGCGATTGCTTCAGACTAGTAGAAGTTTTGTTCTAAAGTAGCGTGACATAATTGTGTTGTGGCTAATTAAAAAATAAAATAATATTATATGCATTTTTTACATTGGAGAAAAATTATATAGAAAAATGGAAGTTGAGATAAAGAATACATTATTAGAATTAAGGCTAGATGTGTAAAGAATACATTACCATAATACAGGGATCTACACAGTATGACTTTTTGTCGTACTCATCCATGTTGTGTTGAACGCCAATCGGCATCTCGTCCAATACACGTTTTCAAGACAACAGAGACTGGTACACTCATCTAATACAGGTTTTCAACACAACATAGACTGGTACACTCAAAATCTATAATGTACAGATCACCGTATCATAACCTCTTAATATTGAACTGTCCCTAAGGGTCGAGGAGTTCACCCGGCAACTTAACCACCGGCTACTCTTGGCCACAAGGGCTCGTGTTGTTGTTTACAATTTATCTATAATAATATATGTAATATATCTGTTATAATATTATTGTATTTAGTACATATATAATCTATAGGTAAATTGTAAGCAACGATACGAACCCTTGTGCTGTGGATCTTCCATCTGAAATCCAGTAATGTTCATGATGCCGACCAGCATTGTAAGAAATGTTAATACCGGAGGACTAGTTTTGTGGGAGGGATATATGCCTAATTCAGTACCATGGAACAGCAATGATACTTGATTATCGACGATCCTGTTTTTAAAAACAGTAATTCCGGTAGTATTTTACCCAGTATTGTACTAGTATCATCAAACATTGCTAATATTCTTTAATACTGGACAATACCAGACTTATTTTTAACTGACAATACTGGTTGTGTAAACATACTGTACTTAGATAGTTGATTTATCCAAGAGAACTGATTTTATTAAATGTTCAAAGTTACATCTTTAAACTCTATCTTTACAGATTTCGTTTTCAACATTTTTTAAAGAATCAAAACTTTTGCAAGCAGAGGGATGAATTATGGGAAAATACCATAAAAGGATAAGTATAGTGGTTTTATGTGCTAGCTCTACCAAGTTCCTTGTAGTTTTTAAAAAAATGCGGATTGTCTTCCTTACATGCAGATTAAGGGAGGATTTTGTTCCCAAATTTTGTGTCGTCAGCCCGTAGATAGACAGAGAGATAGTATTTATATTGTTTACAATACTAGTGATCTAGTATTGTCAACAGGGCAATACTGGTATTTTTGTAATGTCAAAACGGGCTTTATTTATAACAATTCTGGTGTTAAAATACTGCAATATCCAATAGGGTCAAAATTACAATACTGGTTTTCGAGTCCAACTACTCAGGCCTCCAAGTACATTACAGGAGCACGCCACAACTTCCGTCTAATTACAAAAGGAATATTCTTCATTAACAACCCTAAACTATAGATTGTCTCTGATGCGAAATATGGATGTAATACACTTGTAAAACTTAAAAATAAATTTTTTTAAAATGAATTATTTGGAGAAACTATCAAAATGTGAAGAAAAAAATCCAGGTTTGTCAATGAATTTTGTTCTTTCGTCATCGGCATACTGGAATTAGGCGGCAATGTCAAAAGAACCTTACCAACATTTATTTATAAAGGGGAAACAACTCCCCATAAAATAAAGAAAAGTGACTCTTACAAGTAAACTTGCATCAACCGTAAGAGTTGTTTCGCTTGTTGTTATGACTGAGGTTGCACGCAATGTACCTTGTATTCACGAATACTGGGGTATAAATAATCTGTATAAAACTTTAATCAGTATTTAGAATCTAAATTATATAATCGCTTTTTTGATAAATGATCCACGTTCAGATATAAGACCTTTAAAAATATTATTTTTTATATAATTAAAAACTCCCAAGAATTATGGAATACGTACTAATACCTTCATCACACAGAATGTAGAATAATAATAATAATAATAATGAGTACTTTGTATAGCGCCTAATCTTTAGAAGCTCTAAGCGCTTTACAACATTATATAACACCTAAACAAACATATATAATGATATGATTACGAAAAGAAAGAAAAAACAAACACCATGAAATTAGAAAACAAAAACATGCTGAAAATAGTTAAGGTAAGAAAACATTAAGTCTTTAGGTCTATTCTTGCAGTCGAAAAAGGTGAGTTTTAAGAGCACTCTTGAATGAGATCACTGTGTCTTTGTGTCTAAGTTCAGTTGGCAATTCGTTCCACGTTGCTGGGCCCAGGTATGCAAAAGAACGTTGTCCGTATGACTTCATTTTGGTATTGGGAATAATGAGAATACGGGTGTCGGAAGAGGAGCGTAAGTATCTTGCTGGTGTGTACACATGGGTGAGGTGAGATAGGTATGTTGGACTGGTGCCAGTCAGTGAAACGTAGCACAGAGAACAAATTTTGTGTTTGATTCTGGATCGAATGGGTAGCCAGTGAAGGATACAAAGCAGGGGAGAGGTGTGCTCTGTTCGTAGTACTCTAAGAATGATCCGAGCAGCTGTGTTTTTAACTTTTTGAAGTTTCTGGAGTAGATACTGAGATGAACCAGATAGAATTGAGTTACAATAGTCCAGTCTTGAAAGTACTAAGGAACACACAAGTGTTTTCATGGCATCAGCTGAAAGATAATTGCGAATGGAGCTGATCCGTCTCAGCTCAAGGTATGCAGCCTTGCATATGTTCATGACATGTTGGTGCAATGAGAGTGTGCTGTCTAGAGTAACACCTAGGTTTCGTACTGACTGTGTGAATTTAATATTGGTGTTGCTGATATTTATTGTTTGAGGTAAAGGATGTGAATGAGAAAGTCTTTGTGTGTTAATCAGAATGGCTTCAGTTTTATCATCATTCATCTGCAGCTTGTTACATGTCATCCATGATTTCACATCGGAAATACACCTCTCTACACCTTGGATGGTAGCATCAACTTCAGTTGGGTGGCTAGATTTGTATATTTGGGTGTCATCAGCGTACAATTGGTGAGACACTGGATGACGATCTATGACACTTGATAGCGGTTGAGTGTATAGAATGATTAGAACAGGTCCAAGAACAGAACCCTGTGGAACACCAAAACATAGATCAACTGGGCTGGAGTGTTTTCCATTTGCGGACACAATTTGTGTTCTGTTGACCAAGTAGGACTTGAACCATAGTAAGGCTGTATCGTGAATGCCAAATACATGATGGAGACGGTGAAGCAATATATCATGGTCTGTTGTATCAAATGCTGCAGACAAGTCAAGGAGGGTGAGGACTGTAATCTTTCCACTATCCAAAGCAGAGAGAAGGTCGTTAACTACTTTCAGAAGGGTAGTTTCGGTACTGTGGTGAGGGCTATATGCAGACTGTACATCGCTAAAAAGACTGTTTGAATTCAGATGAGATACAAGTTGGGATAGAACAACTTTTTCTAAGATTTTTGACATGAATGGGAGGTTAGAAACAGGGCGGTAGTTCTTTAAATCGTTATGGTCAAGTGTTGGTTTCTTCAGCAGAGGCTTTACAATGGCAGTTTTGAAAAATGATGGGAATTCCCGGGATGAGAGAGAAGTATTAATAATATCAGTTAGTGAAGGCAATATTGGATCTAAGCACTCAAGCAGCAGTGATGTCGGAATCGGATCAAGTTCACATGACTTTGGGGCACTCTTCATCATGATTGTACGCACTAAATCCATAGAGACCGGTTCAAATGCTGCTAACGGTTGCCGCTGAAATTCTGTATCGCAACTGTATGGTGACGACGACTCAATTGAAATTATGTTGTCAAGCTTATCTCTAATGGTTTGTACTTTGTCACGGAAGAAATTTGCAAACTGGTCCGGAAGGTCGACTGGAGAGAAGGTAGTTGGAAGTGGTGCACATTTGTTCCTTGACATTAGCTTGTTAGTAATCTCGAAGAGCTCTTTGCAGCTGGAACTTTCAGTGATCTTAGTACTGTAGTGGGCTGATTTCGCTGCATGGACTATGTTTGTGACATTCTTCTTAGTGGCTTCATAGATTTGCTTATGAATGGTGAGTCTGGTGGAAACCCAAAGCCTCTAAGCCTTACGGCGGTCTCTTTTAGCAGTGCGAAGCTGGTCCCTAACACTGCTATACCACGGAGAACACTGTTTAATTGATACTCTGCACTTGGTTGCCGGGGCATATTTGTCAAGCATTGAACGCAGGCAGTTATCAAGTTGTTCTGCTGTAGGAGGTAGCAAAGTTGTTAGGATTGCTTGGATGTCATCCATTAGTTGAGTTCTATTTATTATACGGAGGTTTCTCTTAGTAGCAAATAAAGGTGGAGGGTTAGGGACTGATACGTCAAGATGGCATATAATGCAGAGGTGATCTGATGCAAGTTCGTGGGACACCAGGGAGGACTGTAGAATATTATCATCAGGTCTATAAAAAATCCAGTCTAAAATGTGACCATGTTTATGGGTGGGTTGGCTAACTGACTGTTTGAGGTTAAAGAACGTGAATGGAATCTAGCAGTTTTTATGTGTATGGGTTTCCAGGACAGTCAAAGTTAAAGTTGAAATCTCCAAGAATAATCAGGTTGCCACCTATCGAATTTCCATACTCTAGAAGATTCGGAAACTGCTCCAAAAAGAGAGATTCAGTCAGCTTGTTTTTTCTACTAGGAGGAGGGCGGTAGAGGCAGAAAAAATGGACTGACCTTTGTTCCAGTGCGAGTGTGGTTTGGACTAGTTCAAATGATGTGTGGTTGAAATTGAATGTTGTAGTGTGATTAAGACGGTTGATCATGGAGTTCTTTGCGATGACAGCAATTCCACCTCCGCGGGAGTGGCGGGGGAACGACTTGATGGAGTAACCGGGGGGTGTTAGATCCGCGCACTTGGGCTCATCGCCTGATGTTTTTAGCCATGTTTCTGTTAGGAAAAAGATGTCGATATTCTGATCGTTGATAAAATTAACTATTTCTGTGCGCTTTTCCGGTGGTCCTACTGATTGGGCATTGAATAATGCGATGCGTAGTGGTATCTCTTGGATTGTTGACACAAAGGTTGACGATTTAAGAGGAATTTGAATTAGGTTATCTAAATTAACGGCCGAGTTTTCAAATTGGCGTGCCGGAAATGGCGAAAGGGAGATAACTCTAATTCTTCTTCCTGTTCTACTCCGGTCAGCTTTAAAACAACGTTTCTTTTTTCGCTTCCGTTTACATTTAAGTAATGATGAAGAATGTAGTCCCAGGTCGTTTAGTCTAGTGCACAATGTAGTGTGGAGAGCCAAGGAGTGGTCGTTTAAAGCAATTAATGAGGGTCTATCATAACGTAAACGGGTCGACTGGCGAGTATCACGTGAAGGCGGTATGTTCAATGACAAAGGAAGTTGTAGCAGTGGTGCAAGATGGCTGAGAAAAAGTCTAAGAGTTCTCGTTTCCAAGACAAGATGATGAAGAAACACATTCCAACAGAACAGCCAATGCATGATGAACAGAATAACGTAGACGAAGACAGACAACAAGCACATAAATCATGAAAAACGGCGCAAAAATCCAGAGCAGCTGCCTCAAGCCTGTTAAGCGATAGCGGCCATCTTGCGAATCTAGAACATAAAAGAATTTTACTAAAGAGAGAGAGAGAGAGAGCGTAATTACATATAATTCAATAAAAATAAATTACTAATAGTATTCACTTCGTTTTAAAGAGTAATGTAGTACACACAAATATTTATAATTTTAAAAAAACTCTACCTATCGTTCTGACCAACGTGAGTTTATTAAGGTGTCAAAGACGTGGCTAATCACTTAGTTAAAACAAAAAATAGTTAAATTGTCCTCTTTCATTCAGTTACTTTTCATTTTAGAGTGTTAAGTTGACATTCAGTTGCTTTTCATATTAGTGTGCTAAGTTGACATTCAGTTATTTTTTCGTATTAGTGTGTTAAGTTTATATTCAGTTAGTTTTCATATTAGTGTGTTAACTTTACATTCAGTTACTTTTCATATTAGTGAGTTAACTTTACATTCAGTTACTTTTCATAATGATGTGTTATGTTTACATTCAGTTACTTTTCATATTAGTGTGTTAACTTTACATTCAGTTACTTTTCCTATTAGTATGTTAACTTTACATTCAGTTACTTTTCATATTAGTATGTTAACTTTACATTCAGTTACTTTTAATATTAGTGTGTTCAGTTTACATTCAGTTACTTTTAATATTAGTGTGTTCAGTTTACATTAAGTTACTTTTCATATTAGTGTGTTAAGTTTACATTCAGTTACTTTTCATATTAGTGTTTTAAGTTTACATTCAGTAACTTTTCATATTAGTGTCTTGAGTTTACATTAAGTTACTTTTCATATTAGTGTGTTAAGTTTACATTCAGTTACTTTTCATATTAGTGTATTAAGTTTACATTCTTTTTCTCCATATTGATTTGAAGTGATGAATTTATACTAACATAACCTTTGATACGGAATGTTTTGTCCAGAGCTGAAACGTGTTCATAGCTAACATGCTGATAACCTCTTTACTTCTATTGTTCTTTCTTCCTCTCCCCGGTGCTGATACATGGCATTTATTTACGATGCCTATAATTTATACGCAATATTCAAAATGAACAAATTTTGAACCTTAAATGGCTGTCTTCAAGAGCTGGAGCATCCGACTTCATGGCTCGTTAAATAATTTATGCAGCTGCAAGAAAGAAGTGATGACGCTAGCACACAGGACCGCCACAACTTCTAGAGCGTCGGTTTTTGTACCCGTTATATATCACATCATAGACAAAACATAACTATGCTGAATCCAATGTTGACAGTAGATCCTTTATGTAACAGAAATTATAGACTAACGAAAATGAGTGACCACTTTGTCCGTAGTGTTACGGAATTATGTATCATTTTGTTTTTAAATAATGGTATAGTTTTATGATCTCTGCAAAATAGTCTAGCATCTGTCGACTTGCAGAAAGTACATATACGGTACATGTGACCTAATACATTGATCACTGGGAAAATCAATATTTCGCTTGAAGCATTAGTCATGTCACGTGATCCAGCACGTGAGGGTTTGAACTTTTGAACTTCTGACCTAGATTTCGTAATCCAAAGAATGATTCATTTTGTTGACCAGAAATTAGAGTTTAAGATCACAAATCTGATGTGTTTATTTGAGACGTAGAATAATTGGGTTTTTATTTGATTTGCGCAGTCAGAGACTATAAATAAGATGTAATCGCAGCGTTCGTCATTCTTTCATAGTTCGTTCAGCCTGAGAGGTCATAAACGAGATTGGTTCATTTTTTGTGTGATATCTGCTTCAGTAATATTATTATACAGTACATTTTGGATTTAGTACTGCCACTCGAAGTTTAAGAATTATACAGCTCCGTTGGAATTATCAGAAACATCTCTAGAACTTGTGTGATATTATATATTCACAAGGATTACTTGGAATTAATAACACTTGAATATAACTGATTCTTGTTGGCACCCCAGCACATTGGAGGTTTCATTCGGAACGTTCTTCATTCGGAATATTTGGATTAACTTCCGGATTTGTGAACATTAGAACAATTTAGGACTTTTAAGGATATTCTATACTGTAAGTTATTCTTAATTCTTTCACTTTGATTCTTTGTTGAAATATTTTAATAATTTAGGAAATTAAATAGTTGTATTTTAAATCTTGAAAGCTTTTTTGAGTCTTTTCTTTTGCTACATTACCCCTAGTCGTAACAGTAGACCTAATTTACGCATCAAACCTAATAAAGACAAAAATTCAGATAGAAAGAAAGAATTTAAGGACAAAAGAGAATGAGCCTAACTCCATTTTTTAACGTTATCATTAAAGCAAAACAAGATGTATCACTATCTGTATTACTTGAAATATATAATAGAAATTTGATTTTAAAATCCATCCTGTTAGTGTTATGTTCGTCTCACAGTAACCCGAACTGGACCAACGACCATCTTTCCAAAACTTAATTTGCCAGGTGTTTAGTGTTGTGGTAGGATCTCATGTGCAATGATATATATCGTTATTTATGATGGTCATTAAAAATTAGAAATGGCAATTTTCGTCGGTTTTGTTTTATTCGGCGACTCCTCGGCACCATATCGTTTGCTAAATGCGTTCCAAATGCAAAGGCGCTTATATGTGTCTGTACCGACTAAAGTGTACGTCACTTTTGGTTGGTAGTGATTTAATAATAAAATCTGACCCAGGCATATGTTGAATTTCTTTAAAAATGTTGAAATTGTATATCTTGAAAACTTTTAAGAAAGAAAAATATCTTAAGATTGATCATATCAGAGAAGTTATATGCACACATTGTATTCGTTCAAAATTGGTTACCGGCAACAGATATATAGAGGATATCTACGTTTTATCAGTGGATATAAGGAAATATCTCACTCGTGAAGTGAAAACAGATTATATCAATACAAAAAGCTGTAGATTTTCTATTTATTGTATATTTTTTCAGGATAAAACCTTCCATTTGCATGGATTTGTTTCTCCATTCTTTATCAATGTGATTAACGGCTGCATTACTACATCGATAAAAAGAAGTTCCGAAGTTTTACAATAATTTTAGGACACGAACTTTTATAACTTTAAATTGTACATATAATGCTTAAAATTATGTATTTAAACAAATTAATGACTCTTTTCATACCAAACGGAGACCTTTATTTTCGTTGACACATTTCTTGCGCGGATTAATACAGTACATGTTGCTGGGAGAGGGATATAATACTGAAGAAATATGACAGAACAGTCCAACAGACCTCAGAGAGTAACATCATTAAACAACAGATTTTCATGATTGTGAGTTTACTAGTAAGGTTTTGGGTTTCTATTGTTTATGTCTGCATTCAAAAACAGGAATTTTTGTGTATGTTGGCAAGCTTGCAGTCTATTTCGGTAACAGACACTGTACCCAAATTTCGACTGTCACTTAATTTCGGGTGCAATCAACACTCGCCTGATTTCTCCATCATTTTCAGACATGATTATGATTTTGATAAGATTTAAAATCGCTACTTAAACAATACAAATTTATTACTATATTTAATCAAGAGTTGTTCTTAAAAATGTGTACCGTTTCTCCTTGAGTGTAACAGGTATACGATAATGATGGGTGACACAAAATATCGAATAGCAACAGGTCATGTAAGTTCAATCTCTGAAAATTTGCAAGATTCATGTGGAACACTAATTATAACAATTTAATACTTGAAGCCAACTTTTGTTGTTTGGGGTTCATTTTAAGGCATTCTTGATGGCGCCTTCTCGTTGATTATATAAATGTATACTAGAGGGTCAACAGTCTTGACACAATTTAAGATTTGTTCATCCTGATGGGAAGAGAGAGAGAGAAAGGGAAGGAAAAGAAGCAACAAAAAAAAGAAAGAAATAGACCTAAAGATGCAAATACAGGTCTAAATAGCATACATAAGTGCAGATATCCTTCCTAAATGGAAAAGGAAAGTAGTTCCAACAGTGATAACGCCATTGTTCTCCTACTGATATATGTCAATATCTCATTATGAAATATATAATAAATCTTGCCATTGCTGATCCAATCACGTCTTTTCAAATACTTTTCCATACGTTTCAGAGGCAGGAATAAGTATTATTTGCAAACATCACACAATTCGGTAAATTAGACTTTCTTGTTCCTGTGTTTGACAACAACTCGTCAAAGAATCATAAATAACTTCCATTTATCTTAAAAAGCATATTTAATAGGTGGTAGGTGTCGTACACTTTATAGCGACTGTCGTACACATTCTAGCGATAACGGTGTACAATTACTTGTGATTTAGCTGACGAAGGGGTTGATGATGTGTGATTGTCATATTATCGCTCCCAAAACTTGTAAAAGACAACATACATACATACATACATACATACATACATACATACATACATACATACATACATACATAAATACATACACTGATGTATACATACAAGAGACATTCCTTACAGACAAACATACAAGGTAGATAGATAGGTCGATACTTTCAAGTTGTTTCCCAAGAAGAAGCATATCTAAATTATAGACTCAATAAATTAAATGTAAGAAGTATATATCGTGTTTGCAGAGAATAATATTTAATATGTAAAGAGTACCGTGAACGGCACATTATTCTCCCGACCAGTATTTAATACTTCTTTATGTAGCTAACTTAAATTTTTGCGTAGAAGCCACTGTTCTTTCTCCAGTAACAGTGACCTTGGCCTTTTGGCTTTTAAACTTTGGCCCCCCCCCCCCCTCCCGCCAATCGACAGACTTGTTCCTTACCAGCAGTTTGGTTCTGTGATGTAAAAATAATGTTATTCTGCGGAAACCATTTTTCTTCTTTCTGTCACATTGACTTTCATCTTTGACCTTTGTATCTCCAAGTCGATAGAATTTTCCCTTACCTCAGGTCACATGCCTTTGAAAATCTATCACTCTAGTAAGAAAATGTCAAAAATATCTATAAAAAAGGGAAAAATTTTAAAATTCCTATAGATAGATATATAATTAAGGAAAGGTTGGCAACCAATTTTCAAGGTGGGTGGGTGTGAATACAAATAATTCGTCATTTCTTTTTAATCCCATTCCAAATATTTTCAAAGTCCCACCTTGACTACAAGAATTAATGTTAACCATCTGTCTCTTACTGTATCATGACTGTATAGATGAAAGAAGAAATGAATGCGAATCGAACATGAGAAAATTTAGGGGTAACACCATTTCCAAGGTCAATGTCGCGTGTGTACGCTGCGAAATAGTCGCTTAGTATTTAAATCTGAAATGGTTTATGCAAAATAATAAACATTGCAATTTTCCTTTCTTTACAAATCTATAAAGTCATTACTCAAAATAAAATGAAAACTGTTTTTATTTGTTTTGATGTATTGTTGTGAACATGGTCATATGTAAATAGCAAAGGGAGATAATTCGGGTTTCAAAGATTGGTTTACAACTATTGTTCTGCAGTGAAGACTGTGCGACCATGCCCTTAGAAAAGCATCATTGACCTTGAAAATGGTGTTTCCGCTCATGTGCAAGCCATCCAATACGTTTGATAACTGTATATGGTGGACAACTTGAGTTTTTGTGCGGAAACGAAATTGGGAACAGACAAACGGACGCCTTATGACGGGCGTATAAAAAATCTTTACACGTTTGCTGAAAGATACAAGTATGTGCACCTGCGAAGGGCGTTTATATTATTATATATTTCTTATATTATTTGGACGAAATGTTCGCCGATAATGCCATAGACAGCTGAAAAGGTGGTATGTATGGGCCATCAGTATTAACAAATGTTGGACTTCATATTCAAATTGCATGACTACTTCCCCTTTAAAAGGAAACTTATCGCAGAAGATTAGAATCATCTACGTACAAAATATGCGCTGTCATATTATTCAGCGACCGCAAGGTCCGTAGAGCTAATCCCACAGACCGACCAACTATGTTCATTAAAGTGCCTTATCAACCAAACATTTATACTACACGGAACTGTTAGACAGTCATCTATGCTACATAATACGGTTAATCTTCCTTTGTTCCACGCTGTTATTTCTGAAAAGAGACGAATGCCTTCCAAGCACACAAAACATAGTTTAACGGTTCGTTGGCCGCCATCTGCACATGGCACTGTAACCTAACAAATCATTAGTAAATGCATTTGCAATTTCGAGGTCAAACCAAATGATCACACCTAGAATGTATTAACGAAACAAGGATTGACCGAGGAGGTGCGAATGCCTCGAACTATTTTTTCATTCGTAACTTCTCGGTCAATCCGACAGTCAATCTTACAGTAGATATAACCGATGTTGTCTGAATAGACTGCGGTTTCTTTTTTTACGGGGAAATATCCGGCGAACAAATTGTATGATTTTGCTGTAAAATTACTGCGCCGACAAACATCCGAGGCATATTATTGTCTCGCAGAAATATACAAGGGCGTCCCGAATTTAGTAAATGGAGATAACATAATTGTTATTTTTCCACTATTCTAAATTTAAAGAATTGAAAGCTGATCATGTCCATGCAAAAATTCTGTATTAGAGGCGATAAGAGATTGATAGATACTATATTTTTTTTTAAACACCTGGAGAACGTTTCAAAAATGACCACTGCGTAAGGCAGCCTTTGTCATTTTGACAATGCTGTACTGGACAGCTGGCGTACATTTTCATACCTGAGTAAAAGAATATTTCACTACCAGATATAAAAGACAAGGAAGTCCGTTATGTCAATTAAGATAATTAAAGTGGATATTCAGGAGCGGATCCAGAAATATCGTTTAGAGGGAGCGTAAACAAGTAGACGAGGAGTCTTTGAAGAGAAACCACCGATCTCCTGTATTTTAAGCGTTTTCAGGACATAATTATAACCATCTGTAGCATTCACCTACCACCACCACTACCACCACTCACCCACCCCAAGGTCAGTTTGTATTGTATCCCCATACCGATTTTAGAAACTAAAACCATCAAGGATATAATAAATGCACAAAACTTAGTCATTTCATTAATCAATTCATAATTTCTAACTTGATCGTCGCCAGGGAGTCTTTTACATTGTCATCTTGTTCACGTTTCAAACCAAACAGGAGTTTCTTTACCAAAACCGTGGCCATATTTGCGTGGACGGTTCTATTCGTTTCAGACAACAGGTGTGACGTAGATGAGCTCTGAATAATTTCCGTAACTTTGGGAGTTACATCCCTTTGAACACATGCCTGTAAGAGTTACACATTTTTATTTTGTTCAATTTTTTAAAAAAATATTAAAACTAGACATTGCAAATGAGCCTAAACTAATCCAAGGCACACTAACCTTAGCAGTTATTATAATAGGAAAAATTAATACCAGCTTCTGAAAGTGCAATGAATGAATTATAAAATATATAAAAATTTAAAAAGTTATCGGCTTGTTTCTTTTCTCCAATTTACCTTTGAAGTCCAAGGAGCGAAAATGACCAAGCGGAGCTAGCAGTCTTTTGAGAGATGCACATCTGAAGTAAGGCCATGCTGTATACTCTATAACCCAAATAAAACAAATCAATCATACACCCTTTAAAAATCAAACCCCATGAAAAGTGAGAAACTGTAGAGCGCAACCTGTCTGGTTGCTTACATCGATATCTTCTGTTTGGTTTGAAACGCAAACAAGATGACAATGTTTAGGGCCACCTAGCGACAATCAAGTTAGAAATTATAAATTGATCAATGCAATGACTAGGTTTTGTGCACTTTTTATATCCTTCTTGTTTTTCTGTTTTGTATTTCGAGGGGGATACAAACTGCCAGGAGTGTTGGCCAGTTGTTCGGCGGTCATATTTAGGTGTGGGGAGGGGAGAACGCTCTCCGGTTCCGACCCCCCCCCCACACACACACACACGCACACCGCCCTTAATATTTCCTCCATATACATTCAGGTAAAAGACAATAGTGTCAACCGCGATAGAAACTCTCCTTGAATCTCGATCATGTCTGTCAAAGAAAATGTTGTATTAGAACACTGACACTTCACATAAAGTTTTCATTAGATTCTACCTTTATCGCCTAACTGTCTATGTTGTATTAGAACACTGGCACTTTACATAAAGTTTTCATTAGATTCTACCTTTATCGCCTAACTGTCTATGTTGTATTAGAACACTGACACTTCACATAAATTTTTCCTTAGATTCTACCTTTATCGCCTAACTGTCTATGTTGTATTAGAACACTGACACTTCACATAAAGTTTTCATTAGATTCTACCTTTATCGCCTAACTGTCTATGTTGTATTAGAACACTGACACTTCACATAAAGTTTTCATTAGATTCTACCTTTATCGCCTAACTGTCTATGTTGTATTAGAACACTGACACTTTACATAAAGTTTTCATTAGATTCTACCTTTATCGCCTAACTGTCTATGTTGTATTAGAACACTGACACTTCACATAAAGTTTTCATTAGATTCTACCTTTATCGCCTAACTGTCTATGTTGTATTAGAACACTGACACTTTACATAAAGTTTTCATTAGATTCTACCTTTATCGCCTAACTGTCTATGTTGTATTAGAACACTGACACTTCACATAAAGTTTTCATTAGATTCTACCTTTATCGCCTAACTGTCTATGTTGTATTAGAACACTGACACTTCACATAAAGTTTTCATTAGATTCTACCTTTATCGCCTAAATGTCTATGTTGTATTAGAACACTGACACTTCACATAAATTTTTCCTTAGATTCTACCTTTATCGCCTAACTGTCTATGTTGTATTAGAACACTGACACTTCACATAAAGTTTTCCTTAGATTCTACCTTTATCGCCTAACTGTCTATGTTGTATTAGAACACTGACACTTCACATAAAGTTTTCCTTAGATTCTACCTTTATCGCCTAAATGTCTATGTTGTATTAGAACACTGGCACTTTACATAAATCTTTCCCTCTATTCTACCTTTATTCTACCTGCCATCACATAATCACCACTGCGTAAGATATTTATTATATATCATAACACAATTCCTCGGTATGTTTTTAAAAAGTTAACATGCAAGGAACGTCAAGCCCATTCTCTACTATCCTCTAAAATTACTGAAAATATATATTTTTTTTTAAATTGTCATTTGGGGGTTGGGGGTTGGGGGGAGGTGCGGGGGAGATTGAGGACAATCTTGCCCAGAATTCACTGGACTTCGCTACATTATTTATAATTTTATATAATTCTGTGAAAGTCACATGGGCTGTATAGTGTTTGAACCGTGATCAGAAGCTCGTTGTCATAAATAAACGCCTAACAGACTTACTTAGAATAATATTTGAAGTGCTTAAATTGTTTAAAATTATGTTCAAAAATCAAAAATATATTTAAAACGATAAGCTAAATCAGTATGAACGTTTAATATGAATATAAATATTATAGTTCGTATTTACAATAGTTCTTGTACGACATCGCTATTTTTGACAGGGGTTAGGAATTCTGTACTTACAAGAGCCCGTGTGCATTCAGGTTGGACACCCGATTCTGGGTTGTTTTGAGCAACAAAATGGCGGAGGCTGAAGAACATTTGGTGGTGCTTATGGAGAAAATGTGAGTTTTTACCCATAACAAAGCGATTCTTGGATGAGAAAATGTGTCAGTTTGTCATAGAATGACTGCATCTTTCAAGACGTTTCAGTTCTGTGTGAAATTCTCTTGCTCTGATTTGTAGCGAAAAAGACCTACATCTGTCCAATATTTTATCTGAGAAAAAAGAAAAAAAAAACATTATCGTGTGATAAAATATAAAATACCATAGTCAGTAAGAAAATCCCAGCTGCACCCGTCCCCAAATGAAATGGTCGGGCCTTAATATATGTGTACATGATAGGTGCAACACAAAGATGTAGCTCAGCGGTAACCAGATTGGTCCTATCCCATTTTTTATTATGCAGCGAACTGGTCCAAGTAAGGATACGGATTGATCCAACATTTAATCCGGCTGACATCACAATGAGATACATTCAACAGTAGTGAAACAACCCGGCCACCCAGGAAACGCAGTCATCTGCCTTGAAATTTCCTATAGCCAATACTATCCCTCAACAAAAGTGTATTGTTCACAGAGTTAAAAAGACAAACATCCCTGAATAGGTGAGAAGCGAGGCTGTTAAGGGGAATCGACCTTTGTATATCAAACAATAAAATACTGCCCAACTCGGCAAATGGCCAATGATTATAAAACACGAGGCAATTGCTGTATACGTTCCTTCATTAATGTGTGTTCGTCATTATTTAACCTATCATGTACTGTATCAGTTACACCCCGATGGTTGGTTTCTTTCTGGGACTATCGAGCATTTCTTAGGGGTCGAAAAGCGTAATAGTTTGGATTGTGAGGTTCTGATTGGGATACTCTAAACCAAGTTCATCATCTTGTTTGGCAGTCCCCGCTTCATCATCGGTATGATTCACAGTCTCGTCCTCCTCATCTATAGATTGAATATCAACAATTTTGACAGAAAAAGAGATGGTGTAATAAGATTCTTTGCCTACAGCTGTCTTGTTGGCTTCCTACACAATCGAGGTAACTACCTGAAAATTGAGGATCGCAGTCAAGTACTCTCAGTTTGGGGATCCCATTGCCTTATATCGAATATTGAACACAAAATTAGGATCCGCTTTTATGCCATGATCAATCACTCAGGCAAACTCTGTCTTTTCGAAAATGCAATGGTAGCAGCTGACCAAATATTTTCTGAAATTAGAATTATAACATTTTAAAAATTATTAGTAAAATAACGTTACATGGGTGAATCATCTAAATGTTATACATTTTAAAAACATAAAGTACATCATAAAACAGTATGAAAACCACCACATCCTTATATGCAAAAAAGTTTTAAGAATCTGAAAAAATTACAAATGAAAAAATAGATATAAAAACAATTCTGTTATTATACTTTTTAGGCTCTGTAGGACACACGGTGGTAACTACACGCACAAATGGGAACCAGTCTCGAAATGGGTGAACATAAAATAGAGTGTGTGTGTGTATATATATATATATATATATATATATATATATATATATATATATATATATATATATATATATATATATATATATATGGATTTGGAGGGCATGATTGGTTGATAATGAAAAGAAAAAATTTAGTAAAATGAATCTTTTGAGAGCTTATCCTATTTGCAACTTTAAAAAAAATAATTAGAGACAATGTTTAATGAATGGAATTTCAGTCTATTTTTACAGACCTGACTTTGGAACATTCATTACTGAAATTAGCACCTGATTCTTTAGGTGCAGAATTGAAAACATATGTTTCAAACACATGTAGATCAAAAAAATGCAGCGGGACATATGGTTTTCTCCACACAGAAATATAGGCTTGATCATGAACATTCAGAAATGTAAAGTTATTGATTTTTTAATCTCATGGTATTTCCATGGGTTTATTATCGGAGTTGAATTAGAACAGTGAGTCCTGAAGTTTCTCACACAATTTATTTCTTCCAAAGTAATAAATTTTAACAAAAACCCTATAAGTAAAAAATTATATCGGTGAAACATACATTTTTGTCCTTCATTATAAAAGACCAATCCGTGCACTTTAAACTAAATCTTTTTGACCAAACCGTTGCTTCTGGGGTGTGCAACCCGTGAACTCTAAGATCGTACAATTTCCTCAACTGCCATGCTTTTTTCAAGAATGTGTATGATGTAATTAACCTAATGGTGTTTCCTCACAAGACCGAATTCGAATATCTTCATATAAGCTTGAAGTAACAGAGGATGCATCGCAAGGTACAAAAACTAAGGAAGAAATTCGAAAACATGTCATGATGGCTTTGTTTTTAGTGAGCACAAAACAATACTACTACTAAATACATTCCAGTTTCAAGAAACAGTTTCAGTCCAAAATGACATTTAATTGTCTCCTGATCCAGAATATTCAACCTGAGATTCAGATTTTCACGTACAATTAGCTCAATACTCGCCATTTCTTCTGTCACCTCATTGGTTTTCTTAAGCTTCCGCCATTTTATTGCTCAAAACCAACCCGGAATTGCATGACCAACGTGAGTCTGCCGGGACTGTTGCAGTACAGTGAATACAACAGAGCGCAGTGAGGTCTGGGAGAGACCAGCTCAGGGTGTTCAATATCTCTGTGTGGTGTCTGAGTCTCTAACGTCACACTGCCGACGCAGTCAGAACACACTTGGGACATTTCATCAATGATCAAAACAAAAATCGGAAATACGACAGAAGCCGCCATTGCATATACATGTTCACAGTTTATCAAATGACGTTATGTTAGGTCACATATCATCACAGCATCCATCAGAGTGATATATCGATTGAGTTGACCTCTCCTGGGCCGAAACATTCATTTAGACAAGACAAGACTTGCAATGGAATGTTTAAGACACTCCCGCCTCCACAAGTCTTCCTACCTATGGGAGAAATAGGGTGGTGGTAACAGGAGAAATAGGGTGGTGGTAACATGACATCACTGGGCGGAAGTCTTCCAAGTTGAAGTCAACGGCCAGGGCGGAAGGGTTCCAAAGATGAACTTAACGGCCACATGTTCGAGACATACAGTAACATGGATATCGGCTGTGGTCTACAGCCTGGAGAGGGATGGGCGCCGCCAGGTTGAAACGGCCCATGATACGCCAGTGATGACGAAATGACAATAAATAGATTTCACATACCGGATCGGTCGCAGCCCGGGTTACCAATGACCGCGCCACCCGCTGGACACCAGGACAGAGGTAATAAGTATGCTACTGGTGCAATTACCATCAAAGCACGGGCAGAAGATAACATCACCATTGGAACATGGAATGTCAGGACATTAAGACCAGCAGAGAAACTCGAGGAGCTAACCCATGAGATGGGAAGATACCAATGGCACATCCTTGGACTCTGCGAGATGCATAAATGTCGGAGAGAGACGGGCACAGAATCTACTTCAGTGAGCATGAAAACAAGCATGAAATGGAGTCGGGTTTATGGTATACAAGGACATTGTGAGTGCAGTCATGGGTTGTCGACCAGTGTCTAACAGGATGATTACCATCCGCGTGAGGGCATCTCCCTTTAACATCACTATCATAGAGGTCTATGCCCCAACATCTGACCATGATGACGAGGAACTGGATGAGGTCTATGACCGGCTTCAAACTCTCATAGACCAGACACCCAAGATGGATATTCTGGTTATTCAAGGAGACTGGAATGCTAAGGTAGGAGAAGACGCACAAGCAGACTGGCGAGAAGTCAGTGGTCCATATTGTAATAAGCAGACCAATGAGAGAGGCCTCAAGCTCCAGGACTTTGCCACATACAATAACCTAGTGCTAACGAGCACCCTTGGCCCCCACAAACTATCCAAAAGATGAACTTGGCACAGCCCAGACGGAAAACATCACAGCCAGATTGACTACATCTTGGTGAGAAAGCGCTTCCGGTCTAGCGTAAACATTGCCAGAACACGTAGCTTCCAAGGAGCTAATATAGGAAGCGACCATAACTTGCTGATGATGACTATCAAACTTCGTCTGAGGAAGACCAATAAGCCAAGAAAAGTTAGGATCAGGTGTTATGTATGATGTTTATATAATATTATAAATATTTTAGGAAATTATAAATGTTTCTTCACTTTATTATTTGCTTGGATCTTTGTGTTTATCAGGAAAAACATGTTTAACTAGTGTCCTTGAATTAGGTTGTTTTGATCAATATGTTTTCTCAATTTGAAGGTCAAGGTTGAATTTTGTTTACAAGTAAAATTACATTAAGATGACTCATATTCTAGAACATTCTGTCATGTGACCAATCTTTATATATGCCATGTTTGGTGGACATTTATTCAGTTTTGACATTACCATCAGTCTTGTAAAGAGCTATTACAGTTGTGAAAATTCATTCCAAATTCTAAGAGAGGAATTATTTTAAATATTCATTGGATTATAACAGTGCTCATAAACTTTTTGATTTTGGATTTTTAATTGATGATTTTGGAATTTAAGTGAACTTATTCAGATATTTTGGAATACTTCATTTTGACATCAGCACATCAAGATTACTAGTACATCAGGACTTTGGAGACCATTAGCACATCATAACATTCAAGGACACAGCCGTGAATTCGGAACATTCTATATTTAGGACTTGTGATTAGAACAATCATTCTTATTGGATTATTAGGATTTCAAAACACATTATTGTAAGTGACTTTTTGATTTTTCATTTTAATTATCTAGTAATAAATTGCTTGTTGATTTTTTACTTGATTTGTTGGTTACACTTTCTTTCTGTTACATTTTTCTTAGACCATAGAGTCGTAACACAGGTTCGACCTTGAAAAACTTAAAGAACCAAGCGTGGCACAAGCATTTGAAGCATCAATAGGCGGCAAATTTGCACCACTCACAATTCTGGGACATGAAGAAATAAACCTAGACTCCTTGATCGTCACCTTCAACAAAGCAGTAATAGACACAGCCAGCGAGATCCTTGGCAAGCATCGAAGAATAAAGAAGCCTTGGGTCACAGCAGATATCCTCGACCTCTGCGATGTGAGGAGAAAACTGAGGAGTAAGCGAGGAGACCATGAAGGAGCAAAAAAATACAATGAGATTAACAACAGGATTAAGAAGAGCATAAAGAAAGCAAAAGAAAGCTGGTTAGAGGACCAATGCAAGGAAGTCGAGAAAAGACTGAACCAGAATAACAGTAAAAGGGCATACCAGTTGGTGAAAGACCTGACAACAGAGAAACAGGGGAGATCTACTACGATTCAGGACAAGGCTGGTAAGAGTCTAACAGAAAACCAAGAAATTCTTAACAGATGGACGGAATACTGTTCGGAGCTTTACAACCAGGAGACTTCTGGAGACCAAGCTGTACTAAACGTACCACTGACCAAAACAGAGCGTGACCACCCGATCCTCAGGGACGAAGTAGAGGCTGCAGTAAAGGCACTAAAGAAGGGGAAGTCAGCTGGGGTAGACAATATACCAGCAGAACTTGTTCAAGCAGAAGGAACTTCCATGATAGATGTCCTCACAACAATCTGCAATCAAATCTGGCAAACAGGAGAATGGCCCACCCCATGGACCCAGTCTCTGATCGTGACTCTTCCTTAAAAAAGGGAATCTACAACTGTGCTAGAACTACCGAACAATCAGTCTCATCAGTCACCCAAGCAAGGTTATGCTTAAGATCATCCTCAACAGACTGAAACCCCAAGCAGAGCACATCATTGCCAAAGAACAGGCAGGTTTCAGAGCAGGACATAGCACTACAGAAGAGATCTTCAATCTTAGAATCCTCTGTGAAAAATATCTACAGCATCATCAGAACCTCTATCATGTCTTCATTGACTTCAAGAAGGCTTTCGACAAGGTATGGCATGCAGCCTTGTGGGCCACCATGCGGTCATACAACATAAACCCAAAACTAATCCGCACGTTAGAAACCCGGTATGACAAGGCGACTAGTACAGTTCTCGTCAATGGCAACATAGGAGACTGGTTCAGAACCATAATAGGAGTCAGACAGGGGTGCCTTCTCTCATATGCCCGACGCCTTGGAATACCATGAGGGCAGTGTCAGTGTTTGGAGGCAGAACAATCACCAACCTGCGCTTCGCTGATGATATCGATGGATTAGCTGGAGATGAAGAAGAAATGGAAACCTTGGTGAATCGTCTCAGTCAAGCATCACTAAGATATGGGATGGAGATCAATGCTGAAAAGAAAAACCTAATGACAAACAACCCGACTGCCATCCAAAAGGAAATAAGAGTGAATGGACAGAAGCTGGGCACAGTAACAAGCTTCAAGTACCTAGATGCTATCGCCTCTGATGACGGTTCAAAACCTGAGGTTTTTTCCAGGATTGCGCAGACAACAGCTGATCTGACTAGGCTGAAGCCTATTTGGAAAGACAGCAACATCACGCTTGGGTCCAAGATCAAGCTTATGCGCTCCCTCGTTATGTCCATATTCCTATATCCATGTGAGACATGGACCCTAACAGCAGAATTAGAGAGAAGAATCCATGCCTTTGAGATGAGATGTTATCGAAGGATCCTGAAAATCTCATACTTAGACAACGTCTCTAATGCGGAGGTGCGCACTAAAATCAAAGGTGCAATTGGACCTTATGAAGATCTGCTCACCACTGTAAAGAAATGCAAACTAAAATAGTATGGTCACGTTTCACGGTCAACTGGCCTGTCAAAGACAATCCTACAGGGCACAGTGAGAGGAAAGAGAAAACGAGGCAGACAGAAGAAGAGATGGGAAGACAATATCAAAGAGTGGACAAACATGGACTTTGCAAAGTCCCAAAGAGCAGTAGAGAACAGGGCAAAATAGAGAGAGTTTGTCGCAAAGTCATCAGTGGCGCCCATACGACCAGCAAGGTTACGGGAGAAATTAAAAAAATGAAAATGAAGAGAGTCGGCATCATTAAAGCAACAATTAAACATAATGACTAATTAGCTTTTTATAGACATTACATACAACAATAAAGACATTAAATAAACGTTATTTACAAGACATACAAACACAGCATCATACATAATTACAATAAGAGACAAATCAAATGCTGCCTGTTTTTAAAATGCAAGCAATGCACTTTAAAAGAATCAGTATTTCAAAGTAAATTTAGTATCTAGGTATCAAAAACAAGGTGTAGGTTAGAATCAACGCATGCTAAGATCTAAATTAAGGCTACAAAAAAAGACATAAACAATTCAATGTCTATGTATCTTTAATTAGAAGCAAGCACATGCCAGAATTAGATACATGCCAAGATGCAAATGAAGCCGACAAAAAGACCTAACAAATAAAAGGGAGTTAACTGTGTTAATCAATAGTAAGGCACTTGACGCTACATTAGACAAAACAGTAAAACAGAAAGTGACACAAATATCAGTCATCGGCATGGCAAGAGTAGGTGGGGAGGGGGAGATTTGCAGATAGTACATTTACAGTCTTTCCTATTCCAGGATAAAATTAATGATCTAAACGAATTCAATTTTGATTCCTCTCTAAAATGATTTGGTAGCTCATTCCACAGAATTGCACCTGAATATCGAAACAATTAGTTGCCATATGAAGAAGCTCTAATTGTTGGGACATCTAAAATATTTGAATATCTAAGATTGTATTTAGGGACAGACCACTTAATTTTGGGGTCTGGGGGGTTGGGGGCTGGCGATTTTCTTTCGATCTAGGATATTTTGTTCCTTATACCTCGAGATAATTTATGTTCTTCTGCTAATATAAAGGCTGTAATTAGTTGTTTGTTTTTTATACAAATCAGGGCAATCATTTGAACCGAGATTTATAATCCCATTCAGAGTTTTAATAGTCTGTAGAGCCATTGACCTAAGCTTACGCACTTTAAGGGCTGGCATTTTTGCCTAACGTGAGAATTTATGGTAACTGCAAATTTATGCGTATCGAATTGCAGTTGGTTGTCAACATCATTTCCTAGTAGTTTGGCAGTTTCTTCACAATTTATCACTGCGTTGCCTTTCTTAAGTTCAGATTTCATACCGACTGTCTTGAAACCCACAGCCAGTGCTTGAAACTTTCAGGGCTGGTATTTATTCTGTCCACATTGAATAAGTCGATCAGAATAAATGGAATATATTTCAAATGTGATAATCAGAGTGTCCGGGGAGGAAATGGAAAGAGTATTGTCATCAGCATAGTTATACAGAGAATTATATTGAATACAATTTTTTTTAAATATCATTGACAAAAACATTAAAAAGTAATGGACCGAGGATTGACCCTAGCGGAACCCGTTTATGAATTTTTTTTGCCAGCTACGTAAAATACCATGCATCATAATTTACTACTTACGATTTGACTGATAGCTCGATGAAAGACTTACAGAACCATCTGACAAATCATCAGGCATGTGTAACTTCCTCCAGGGCGCGAGCTGGATAGCGCTTTTTAAAATGTACCCATATGATGTAAATGTAACTGGACGAAACCACGTCGCGGGCCGGATGTGGCCCGTGGGCTGTAGGTTGCACATGCCCAACCCTTCGTTTGCAAATAAAAATATCACGAGGGAGACAGTCAAAAGTTTTAGAGAAATCCATCAGAACTGCAGCTACATAATTTTTGTTGTTGTTGTTCTTTTTGTTTTAATGTACATCCTTCTTCCAGTCTTCTGGTAAACGTAAAAGAGTGGTCTGGCATCAATGGCCTTTTCGAAACACCTACATACTTGTTAAAAATGTTCTTAAAAATGATACCAGCTGGATTAAAAGTTTGGGTGTAGTAGGTAACATGCTATAGGGATCCCCACCCACAGCGATACAGTGGACTGATAACGGACGACGGACTAAAGGCCATGATAATAGCTCACCTAAGGCAATGGTTTCCTAGATTTATAATAGACCTTTCGCAATTCAGGTTACCAATAATAATAAGGCTATCAAATTGAACCAGACCTTTGTCAAGTGTTTTACAAATTTATCGGAAAAGAGATTTTCATACATTGATGGCGGCCTATTTAAACTATGAATTTGCCATTTAGTTTTATTTAAGTAGTTAACAGACGATGTGCTCCAGGCACTCTGGCAACTTAGTTTCTCTTTGTAAGTCCGAAGTAATCGGAACACTTTCTATACTTAATTTGCGCGAATAATTCCATAATGATACGTTAATACTTTTGGTATGGTCCTGTATATTACCTAGCGTATATCAGTGCTTGAGTTATCGTTTATTTCTGGCGATTTTCCTTATTACTTCATCATGTATTTCCGATATGGGAGTTCGGGGATGTAGAATACGCCTGATGCGCCCTCCTGCACGTCATAAGAGGCGACTAGTGGAGACAGGAGCTGCAGTGGCACAGTTATCAGCACTCCGAACTTGCGACAGAAAGGATACGGGTTAATATCCTACCGGGAACCCCGGATGGCTGAGTGGTCTAAGGCGTTTGCCTTTACAGATCACTCACACATACCTCTCTCCGCGTGGCTCAACCAACATGGGTATGTGAGAAAGCTTGCCAGTTGCTTACGTGGCTCGGTGGTTCTACCCGGGTTCTTTCTCCGCCAAATGTACTGGCCGCCATGTATATCCTATCATGAGCTGAAAAATGGCGTTAAACCCCACAAAACAAAACCCAAATCATTTTCTACCATTGGAGCAGCCCGATTCGGCTACCGTTGTGTATCCTTGTGCAATGCACTTTAGTCCAATTTCCTTAGGACTAAATAATCTACTTGCGATGCTGTCCGTAAAACCACCCACACAAAAAAACTAAATACATACACATATACAGTTGCTCTTACTTTAAAACTGAATGACCATTACTGAATATTAGAACCAAAAATGAAGGGGAAAACGATAACAATATCGGGAAAACTATTATGTCCTACTATAATGGCCGTTATTAGTCAGTTGTCTTCCAATTAGATGGCGTCACAAAAAAGCCAGTGCATATCTTTCAGATTAACTGTAATCCTACCACAATCTAATTTTACAATACTAACGACCGCTTTTATTTTAAATAATTTTCTAGTAACTGAAAGTAAATTGGTTGCTACAAGTATTCGGAGTAGATTTAATTTTTACTGTCATCAGTATTTTCCTTTTAATTGTATTTCCTTTCCTACTTCTGTAAACCAGGGTCCATTTGAGTTTTACATTAAGTCATAACATTATTTTTTTAAAATTCCAATTACAATCAAGAACAAAATCTACCGTCTGTACTCGCTTTTAAGTCGAGTCCACATGCAAATTGCACAGACCAGGATCTGCCGTCGCATAGTTGCACCGGCAGATCTTGATCTATGAAGTTTGTTAAAAGTAATCAGTATAACATAGTTTTGTGGGGTTTAACGCCATTTTCCAGCACATGATAGGCTATACAGGGTGACCAGTCTATTTTCCGGAAGAACCCGGAAAGACCCGGAAAGAACCACCGACCCACGGGAGTAGTGTAGGGGGGGTACTGAGCTACAAAGGGGGCACTTGGGCTACGTACGGGAGTTTAACATGGAGGGGGGCACTTGGGCTACGTACGGGAGTTTAACATGGAGTGGGGCACTTGGGCTACGTACGGGAGTTTAACATGGAGTGGGGTACTTGAGCCCCATACGGGAGTTTAACATGGAGGGGGCACTCTGGCTACGTACGGGAGTTTTTTAACGTGGCGGGAGTGTGGGGTGGGGTGTGGGGAGGGAATAGAATTAATCTTTCTTGATAAAGGGTGGTCCTGATGAGGACCATTGGAGGAATATTTTTATTTCCTCCAACATTTAGTAAAAAAGTTTAGGAAGGTGGTGGATCTTTTTTTCTTGGTTGGTAGTGTTGGTGGTAGCCAGTCAGGATGTTTCATCCGCCTGAATTTATCTTGGATTTTCATCCAATTTAAATTCAGGCGTTCAAACTCCATTTCTTTCCTGGCCTGTTCTTTCTTGGAGCGTTCAAGAGCCCACAAGATTTTAATTTGAGCTACTTCCTTTTCTAAAACTTTCTTTAACAATTCCTTCACCATGTGAAGGTTCACCTCTTCTCGCCTGGCGTTACTGGCGGGTGGATACAACCATTCATCTTGTTGAACAAGGTGAAGGAAGTTCTCCACGTCATGCAATAAATCCAGACTTCTCTTGATGAACCCCACACGGCAAGGGGTTGAGGAAGTTTTTACTCTTTCCTCCACCAAAACATCATTCACCAACCTCCTCGCTGAAATAAGAGCCGCTAGTTGGCTGGTGACAAATGGTTTGGTGGTAGGATATCTCCACCAATACTCCAACCTTTCCATCAACGACTCAACATCCACCATCCTATCCCAAGCTTCCTGCAACAATTCTACTGTATTCATTCTTCAGTGTGAAGTGTGAATGGCGCAACTGTGGAAGACACCGCTTTATATGCGAGAAGCGCGGACGTGATGGAAAACATCCCCCTTTTTTCCAAAAAAACCCACACATAACATACATGGGAGACTATGACAAAAAAGAAAAAAAATATATACACACAACATATAAAAAAAGCACACACTTATATAGGCAATATTGATAAATAATTAATCTTTTCTTGAAAAATGGGTGGCCCTTAAAAGGACCTTTGTTTTTTTTTTGTTATTGTTGTTGTTGTTGTTTTTTTTTTTAACAACAGGAGCATCTCCTAGAGGGTTTTCTTTTTCTTCTTAAACTTCTTCTAACTTCGGGTCCATACAGCAAAACCCTCTTTAGACAACCTTGTCTCTCCACATAAGTTTGTCTATACCATGTAGCTGTGTCTGTAATTTTGGTTTTAGTCCATGATGCTTTTACATACATAAGGAATGCTGGATTAAACAGCATTCCTGAAACAATGTTGGAGGATTCCACACTAACCCACATGATTTGTTTTTAGGATTGGTCGTCTTGGAGAAAAACCGGTGAAGCTTTTTATGAAACCAGCGGTTGTATATATACCTTACGATCGGATTGAAATGGATCCAAATTAACTACCAATCCAAACACGCGTTACAAAGTCGGTTCGGTTTTCTTCCAATGGGAAGAGAGCGGAGGTGTGACGTCATATCGGGTATAAAGGTATCGTAGCGTTCGTAGGGGGGTTTATTACTTTTTTCGACAGCCTTCATGGAGACTGGAAAGACAAGTACTACATCAATGTATTGGAGTGATCCTGCAACGATAATGAATGCTGCGGCAATATTGAACTTTCGGCCGGAAGACTTTGATTTAGATTTACTAAATCAAGAGTTTGACAATACTACTACTGCTACTACTACTACTGTTCCAATGGTGAATGATTTTAAAAGAAGACAAATGGAAGAGATGGAAAATTTTGTAAAAAAGCAACGGGAAGAGGAAGAAATGTTTCTTCTTCTTCAACAACAACAGAAAGAAGAAGAAGAGAGAAGAAAACAAAGTGAAGAAGAAGAAATCAGACAGCAGCAGCAGCAGCAGCAGTTACAAGAGGAGGAGAAGAAGAAGGAAACAGGAAAGGAAAGCCTCAGTTTTCAAGAAAGAACTGTAAGTCTGATGGAAGAGATATTATATGAGTTAAAATGGATGACCAATGTCTATAAGTATTCTTTAACTCATCAACCACCTAAACGGAAAAGACCATCACGGGCTAAGCAACATTCTTCTTCTAAACCTTCCACGCCACCACCAGTGACTACCACCATAATGAAAACACCATCAGTAGCAGCAGCATTAACAGGATATGGATTAGGTCGTGGTAAAGGACTACAGCATTTGAAGTTAATTTGAAAGTTTTGTTTTGAAAACCAAAAAACAAAACAACCCAACGGTCCTTTTAAGGGCCCCCAGATTTCTAGAAAAGAAATCAAATTGCCAAAAAAAATCAAGTTAAAACTTTAAAAAATCCCACCACCATAGTAAAAGTGTGAGTGTGTGCGTGCGTGCGTGCATTTCTACTCTAAAACAAAATAACACAAAACCACTTACTTTTTTTCTCTCCAGTCTGGTGTATTCATCCAATTTTTTTACAAAATAAATTCAGCAATATAACATATAACACCAAAAAAAACACACAAGAAAAAACAAAGTTCACTTTCTGTAATGCTTGTGTGGCTTGAATTGAAACACTGGAGTTTCCTTCTCACTGTCTCTCTTGTGTTTCTTCTTCATAGGAATCCTGTTTTCCTTTTCTTCTTCATCAATCTCACTTTCGTCTTCCATTCTTCTTACTCTCTTCTTACTTTTCTTGATGATATGTTCTTCTTCTTCTTCTAGGTTTGTTAATTTTGAATCCACTTCCTCCCTCTCCTCTTCTTCTTGTTCTTTCTGAGGACATTCCGAAGACCAATGTCCTGGTCCTTTACAATGATAGCAGATATCTTTCCCTTTATTACGTTTGGGACAATCTGGTGCCCAATGTCCTTTCTCTTGACAGATGTAACAAGTATCGTCACTTTTATCTCTAGTGACAGAGGAGTAGTCTTTACTCTTACTGTACGTAGTATACTTTCTAATCACTGTTTGTAAATCTCTCACCAAAAAAGCAATCTGTCTTTTTGACTCTTCCATCATGACAGTTTGAAAGTTCAATCACCAAAGACTGATTCTGAAGGTAAGAAGCTCTCTCTTTATATACTCTTCTGTCTCTATATAAAGGTACCTGGGTGAAAAAAACTCAATCAGTTTCAAATCAGAGTTGAAGATGAAAAGATCACGTCCAAACCATGATAAATCAGAACCAGAACAAGAACAAACCAAGAAGCCACGGCGACGAAGGTATTCCGTGCCTCCTGAAACACCCTTAGAGGAATTACTGGCTCAAGTCCATGCCAGTGACTTTGAAGACGAAATGATGTGAACAACAACCTGAAACCCAAATTTCCAAACCACCCAAACCCAAAACCAAAACCAAAGTCACTACTACTACCAACACCAGAACCCCTGACCAAGAAAGTCCTACTACTACCGCTACCGCTACCGTGGCTCCTGAAAATTACTATCGGATTCGAGAGACACAAAAAATCACTTCTCGAAAATTTAGGACCACGGCGTATACTCACACAGTACACTTCAAAGACTTCAAGTCTCAAGTACCTCCTGAGAAAGCGGCGCGGTTCATTACTAATTTGTGGGAATCTGTCTTACAGAACTTAAAACGGCAATGTGGAGCCAAAGAAGAGGATCGCTTGAGACTAGCCATTCATCATGACCAATTGAAGAGTCCCGTTTGGATTGAATTTAGCACTCCGGCAGAATTAACGCCAGACAAAGTCATGTCCAAAATAGAACATGTACAACAATCCAATGACAAATTTACCATCACCGATGGAAAGGCGACCGTTTACATGACCCACGTTGCTCCACCTCGAGGAAGTGGTCGAAGCAGAAAACCGTTATTGGTAGACGATCTTCTTACTACCAAACGCAGTGTCGTCCAAATTAACAATACTGAAGATTCAATGTGCTTAGCTCGAGCTATTGTGGTAGGTCGTACCTATGCTAACAAGAACGAGAGCAAAGAATGGAAAAAAGCCTGGAATAATATTCGAGCATCGCAAAGACCCCAACAACGAAAAGAAGCAGAACTCTTGTTAAAACAAGCAGGGATCCCTAAAGAGACTGTGTGTAGCATTTCTCAATTACAGCAACTTCAAGATGTTTTGGCTCCTCATTATACGTTAAAAGTTCACCCTCAAGAAGTGCGTGGAGCTCTACTGTTTCGAGGCCCTGATTTTCCTGAAGGAAAATACATTCATCTTTATCACCATCAAGAACATTTTGATACCATTACCAGTATTACTGGATTTTTGGGATACTCTTACTACTGTGAGAAATGTAACAAAGGGTGTAATAGTCGGGAGAAACACATTGGTTGTGGAGCAAGATGTCGGGGTTGTTTAGCGGACCCACCATGCCTTCCTGAACCACAACAACATCACATTTATTGTGAAACCTGTCGACGCCGTTTTGTCAGTCCTACTTGCTACCAACAACATCGCAAGACCCAAGGACAACAACAAAAATGTGCTTGTGAGTTATTACAATCATGTTCTACGTGTGGACAGCTGATTCGTACCAACAACTCCAAGAGACACATTTGTGCTGGCAAGAAAAAATGTTCTATTTGTCATCAGATCGTCGATTTTGATCATCGATGTTTTATTCAAAAGCATGACAAGATAGAGAAGAAAGAAATAAAGAAAAACAAGAAACAAGTAGATTTCATCTTTTTTGATTTTGAATGTATGCAAGAAACAGGCACTCACATTCCTAATTTTTGTGTAGCCCATCGGGGTTGTGATCAGTGCATTCAAGAATCGATTCATTTTCACTGTCCTCATTGTAGTAGGATTCCAGGAGGACGTGAAAAAATCTTTCGTGGAGTGAATACTTTGTCGGAGTTTGCTGAATGGGTTTTAGACCCTACCACCCACGACACTTGGAGCGAAGAAGACATTCATCGTTACGGAGATTGTCATCGGTATGCGACCGTCATAGCTCACAATTTTTCGGGATACGATGGACAGTTTTTACTTAATTATTATTTGAACCATGGAACCGAACGTCCTGAAGTCACCATGAATGGAAAAAAGCTCATCTACATGAAAGTAGGACAAGTTCAATTCAAAGATTCGATGAGTTATTTGACCATGCCTTTGAGTCGCATGCCAAAAACGTTTGGTATGACAGAAATGGCCAAAGGTTACTTTCCTCACTTCTTTAACACGGAAGCTAATCAACAGGCCGTCCTACCTCATTTACCTGACCTTCATGATTACGACCCCGATGGAATGCGACCCGAACAGCGAAAAGCTTTTCACGCTTGGTACCGTGTTCACCAGAACGATCCCTTTGACTTTCAAGAAGAGATGCTCAAATATTGTCGATCGGATGTAGATATTTTAAGACGTTGTTGTGGAAAATTTCGAGAGTTATTTCTCGATAGTGCAGAGGTCGATCCTTTGAAAGAGGCATCCACCTTACCTAAAGCCTGTTCCTTGGTCTACAGACAACATTTCATGCCCGAAAACCAACTAGCCATCATTGACTCCAACACGGGGATTTTTGCTAGTCGTCAATATTCGGTCAAAGCTTTACGTTGGCTTCATTACTTATGTCAAAAAGAAGACAAATGGATACAACATGCTAGAAACGGAGGAGGAGAAAAAAAGATTGGAGGTTATTCTGTGGATGGTTGGGATTTAGAAAACCCACACATTGTGTATGAGTTTCAGGGTTGCTTGTTTCACGGATGCCCTATTTGTTATCCTGTCCGAGACATGAAAAGTCCTTATTCAGATTCTACCATGGATCAGTTATATGAACAGACTTGTCAACGACGACTTCAGTTAGAAAGTCAAGGTTACGAAGTGATAGAAATGTGGGAACACGAGTACGATCGACGTTTGAAAATCGATCCTGAATTTAAAACCATCACTCAAAGTTACGACGCAGCCGACATTGAACCTTTAGATCCACGTCACAGTTTATTTGGAGGACGAACCAATGCTACTCGATTATTGTACGACGTGAACGAATCCCAAGGAGAAGAAATCAAATACATTGACGTGTGTTCTTTGTATCCTTGGGTGTGTAAATATGCTCGTTTTCCTACCGGACACCCTGAAATTTTAACAGAGCACATCGACGTGGAACACATTCGTCAATACGAAGGATTGATCAAATGTAAAGTTTTACCTCCCACAAACTTGTTTCATCCCATCTTACCTTGCCATTGTCAAGGAAAATTGATGTTTCCTTTATGTCGGACGTGTGCCGAAATGTGTAACCAAGATCATTCCTGTCACCACACGGAGGAAGAACGGTCGATGATAGGAACGTGGGTCAGTGCCGAATTGTTTCGGGCATTGGATCGTGGATACCGTTTATTGAACGTGTATGAAATTTGGCACTTTCCAACGACAGCCCAATACCAAAAGGACGACGCCACTCATCATCCAGGCATTTTTTCGGGGTACGTGAACCAATTTCTTAAACTGAAACAAGAGGCTAGTGGTTATCCTTCGTGGTGTCAAACTCCCGAAGACAAAGTCCGATTCAAAGAAGAATACCGTGACATCGAAGGCATCACTTTAGAAGAGGTAGAAAAAAATGAAGGAAAAAGATCGTTTGCTAAAGTGATGTTAAATTGTTTGTGGGGAAAAATGGCTCAACGTACGATCTTACCCAAAACGGAATACGTGGACGATCCTTATCGTTACTTTAAACTGGTGGACGACAAAAGTATTCTAGTCAAGCACGTTGAAATCGTCCGTGAGGATTTGATCATTGTTAATTTTGAAGATGAACCCAAGTTTGTGAAACCTGACAAGTTTAGTAACGTAGTCATTGCCGCCTACGTGACTGCTCATGCTCGTTTGAAATTGTATGACGAAGCATTAGAAGTCTTGGGAGATCGTGTTCTGTATTTCGATACTGACAGTTGCATTTACATTCATCGCCCCGGTTGCCCCCACCCTACCATTCAAGGAGATCGATTAGGAGCCTGGACAGACGAGCACCCTCAAGATACCATCCTGAGTTTTGCTAGCGGTGGCCCTAAAAATTATGGGTACCGATACCGAGACCCTCAAGGTCAACTTCACACCTCCTGTAAAGTCAAAGGATTGACTCTGAACTATCGAACTAACCAAGTCGTGAACTTTGAGGTTTTAAAAAATGCTCTGTTGTCTGGACAAGTGAAAGATTTTCAAGTCGCTACGTTAGAACCTCACAAGATTGTTCGCCTACCAAATCATAAAATCGTGACTCGACCTGTTCAAAAAGTGTATCGTATCGTGTACCAAAAAAGAGTGAGACTTCCAGATCACACTACTTTACCTTACGGACACGCCGATTTGGAGAAGTATAAAAAAAGGAAGCCCTCCTCTTGAAAAACAGAAAAGATGTCTTCAACAACAACAACATGGGCTTTGCCTGACTATGCTGAGTGTGACAGTCGCTTGAAAACGTTCAAAAATTGGCCTAAAGGGGATCGATTACCCACAGCCATCTCTTTAGCCAGAGCAGGATTTGTCTACTTTGAACAGGGAAGTTTAGTGAAATGTTTCAGTTGTGGTGCAAGCATTCGTATGAGTCCTAAAGATTCAGCTATCGTGGAACATACCAGATGGTCACCAAACTGTGCTTACCTTTCTTTAGCGTTTCCACCGATCACATTACAATACTTTTCGGATGGTACAGTCGACAGGTATAAAAAAGGAACCCCTTCCAAGCCTAACCTTCATTCTGACTTTTCACGTGAACCGAGCAAGAAGAAAAAAAAAAAAAAATAGATGAGTATTTTTTCCAGTTTTGAGGAATTTGAGTGTGATGCTGAACCATGCCATGACGAGACCGATGCCGTACGTTGTGACATCGTGGATTCAGTCACTCACCGTCGATCCAACTCAAAAGATGCAGGACGCCCTTTATGTTTTACTAATCGTACACAAAACGGTACTCCCTGCAGACCTAATGGATTGATGATACCCTTGGCTGTGTCTGGCTATTCCAAGTATGAAAATCGTCTCGAGTCGTTCAAAGACAAGTGGCCAAAATATTTAAATGGCCCTAAACCCGAAGCTTTAGCCAGATCTGGATTTTTTTACGTGGGAGTTGGAGATCAAGTGAAGTGTTTCAGTTGCGGTGTGAGACTTCGCTATTGGGAGCCTTACGACTTAGCTGACATCGAACATGCTCGATGGTCTCCGCATTGTCAGTTCTTACCTTTAGTGGCTCGAGAAGAATACGGATACGATGAACCAGATACCAAGAAGTAATACAATGGAGGAGAAGAATACTTATTCTTTAGATGAACTTATTTGTGGTTTACCTTTAGAGTTACAAGATCGTATTTTTCAGTATATTCCTACTTTAGAAGATCGTATTCGTGGATTACCTTTGGAGCTACGAGAACGGATTTACCAAGAATTTGTTCACATTCAACTGAAACGTAAAAAAGAGTTACATCCTTTTCGACAGACTTGTTGTAACCAATGGATTTTGAAGGTAATAAGACATTTGATTGCTAAGAAGATATTCAAATGGTCAGACATTGATGAAAATCTACATCACCAATTTAAGAAATTGGTGGGGGCTACCTACAATGTAGCAGTGGAATATAGAATTCCATGGGAGGAAGTGAAGGAAAACAATGTGACTAACATAGACGAATACCAAAAACTGTTAGAAGAACTGTCTCCTGAAGACAAATCACCTTTTTGTGTTTTGAAATTAGATAGGATAATCACTGAAACTGGTGTTGGATCCTATAGATATCCTTTACCTACCGATTCCGTTTGGTTAGTGTGTGAGTATTTTGTCACCAAGAAACCTACTCTACAAGATCGCATTCGTGACTTGCCTTCAAAGTTGCAAAAACGGATTTACAATGAGTTGGTTCAGATACAAGTGAAACGTAAACTTCAAGTGATTCCTCGATTTCAAGGCTATGGCTACTTTCGTCGCATCAGAAATTTGATTCTGAACAACGACTATCACCAGTATCGTGAAGAATACAAAAGAGAAGTATTTCTTTCCAAATCGGAAACTTTACCCAAGTACATTAGTGTCATGCCTTTGAATGTGCGCGAACAGATTTACCGAGAGTTTGTGAAATTACAAGTGAAACGTAAACTCAAAGTCATTTCTCGATTTTTACACTATACCCTCTTTCAAGGGCATAGAAGAATGGTCATGGGAAACGTCTATCACAACTTCTATCCTGAAGGAGACTGTCTCAAAAGGTACCAACCTTGGGAGCCTGGCTATAAAAACATGCCACCCAAGATACCAACCTTAGCCATCGATCCCTATAAAGAGGACGCGGCACGTCTCAAATCACTTTACTACTCGTGAAACGGATTCTGTGACACAGTTACTGCCTGACTATAAAAGAGTGGGTATGCCTGAACTCTACACGCCACTTCTGAAACGGATTCCGTGGAAGGAAATCACAGATTGTGTTCATACCTTAGAGGATTATAAACAAGTGATACAAGAACTGTATCCATTGAATTTTGGACGTTATGTGGTGTGTGTCTTAGTGACTACTTATCTTGGATTTCGTTTTCCAGGACATTCGTTGTGGAATATTTTTGAGGACAAGTGTTTGCCTTGGATTCTTTTGAAGGATCCGTGGTTGTTTTGGACTCAATTGTTGAGTACCAAAAAACAATATGACCGTGTGTTCTTCTTCGGACTTAGTAGAAGAAGAAGACTATAAAAACTTGATTTTATCAGTTCACGAAAGAAACATTGTACGTTTAGCGTTGAGAGTGGTAATGAAAATTAGTGACGTACTTCCATGTGAAGAAGACATTCGTCACACTTTATCTGTGCATAAAACATTTCAAGAAGTGTGTACTGCTAGTGAGTTACACCAACAACTTTTCCATTGGAAAGATGTACGACCCTGGAGAAACCTTGGTTTCCAATATTGGTTACAAGAAGTGGCCCAGTTCAGCCAAGATTTGGCAACCACTTATTGATAACATTCTAAAAGTGAAAAAAAAAAAATGGGAACCTCCATGGGAAACTCTAAAAGAAGAAGAAGAAGTACCTGACACCACTACCACTACTGCTGTGGTTCCAATACCTCTTGAGGAGGAACACCACCCTTCTTTACCACCGCTACCGTCAGTGAATTCAAAAAAGACGAGTAGAAGAAGAATGTTACCACAAACAGTGGTGTCTTTCATGACTTGGACACAAAACAATTGTTGTTCCTTTTCTTGTTTAGAGAGAACTTTAGCTGTTTTAGTGATAGTCTTAATTGTGTACGTGTTCGGTTTAATTGTATATTTTCTCACAAATTCACTTCTTCATGCAAATTTGTAAAAATATGTTATTGGTTGTTGGTTGGTTTGTTTTTACAAAAAAAATAAACGTGTATGAAAACGTATAAAATGCCTTGGGTTTTTTGTCTTCTTCTCAAAAATCTTCTTACCTCAATCATGGCTACATCTTCTTCTACCTCGTCTGCCTCGTCTACCTCTTCTGTGGTAAAAGTGATTGACGAAAAGTTAGATCGTCAAAGTTGGAATGCTTTGTATCTGCGCCATCCATTTAACATGTTAATTGCTGGACCGAGTGGTTCAGGCAAAACCGAATTTGTCAAACGATTGATCGAACACAAAATTGATTTGATTGATCGTCCACCTCAACGTATCGTGTGGTGTTACAAAGAGTGGCAACCGTCTTACACGTTATTGAAAGAAAGTCAAGGAGAAACCATTTCGTTTGTAGAAGGCATCCCTCACGAAGACGATGGAATCGTGTCTGACGTGAGTCAAACTCATTTAGTTATTTTTGATGACATGTTAGGAGAAGACGAAGAAGAAATTAAACTTTGGTTTACACGAAAAGGTCACCATCGTAATGCTAGTATTGTGTACATAACACAAAATTTATTTCAACAAAGTAAAGCTCATCGAACTATTAGTTTGAATGCTCATTACGTGGTCTTGTTTAAAAGTCCCAGAGACAAATCTCAAGTACAAGTGTTAGCCAAACAGTTAGGAGCTCCTTGGCTCAATTATGCGTACGACGATGCCACTCAAACCCCTCACGAGTATTTACTCATTGACTTAAAACCGACCACTCCTGACTATTTGAGATTTCGTGCCAGTATCTTTCACTCTTGGGGTCAAGAAGGTGGTCCTGTCATTTACACGTCCCCTTCAGTCCATTTTTAAAAAAACTATAAAAACAACCTACAACGTCATTTCTGTCACACACTCTTTTTGAGATGATGACTTCCTTTCAATCTCATCCTTCGGCTAAATTGATTCGTGCCTTGTATGGCATTAGTCGTGAAAAAAATGCACAAGTTCGTGCTCATTTGTTAGAAGCGAGTCTGAAAGAAGTGTTACGATGGTTTACTTTGACAGCACGTCAATTACTACAAGGTATCATTCACATCCCTCATCAAACTCAACGTTTTTTTCAAAGACATAAATCGGCATTGTCACAACTGGCTGATCCTAGAATCGATTCACGGACTAAAAAACAAATCATTTTAACTCCTGGTGGAAGTGGTTCTTTAGGAGGGGTTATGATTCGTTCCCTTTTGAAATGGGATCCTAATGATGCCAAAGCCAAAAAACCCAAATCACCTAAAAAGAAGAAGAAAAAAAGTCCAAAGAAAAAGAAGAAGAAGAAAGTCAGCCAAAAAAAAAAGAAAAGCCCACAAAAGAAGAAATCCCCAAAGAAAAGTCGTGCCAAGAAGAAGAAAAGAGGTACTGCTGCAACCAGGAAGAAAAAAACACTACCACAACAACAGACCCCATTAGTAACAAGGTCACCTTTTGCGTCCACATCTTCTTCACCTTTCACCATGATGCCTGTCAAACCAGACTTAAGTTCCGTGTTTCCTAATTTAATGCAAAAATGGAAACCTATTTCGAAAGTGACCCCGTCGGGACCGTCAACTTCAGCTGATTTAGCCATGGCAGCAGCTAGCAATAAAGTACCATCCCCTAAAACCAAAGTCCAAGAAAGAACTGGTATCTTACAAAGTTTAGTAGATTTATCCAAACAAGAATTGAGTCGATTTAGTCCCTTGAAAACACCTCAACGTCAAGTGAGACCTGTCGTGAAGTTGGTACGTCGTGCAGACAATCAGTGGAGACGTGTTCCAGTATAAAATAGAAGGGTACCCTGCTAAAAGACTTCAGACTTGTTTTCTACCGACTAAAAAAGATGGCTCCCAAACGTGCACACCACCACCACCACCACCACCAAAAAAAGAAGAAAACCAGTAAAAAAGGACGACTTCTTCCCCCTCGTCTAGCCAAACATTGGGATGTCTTGTCTGTCCTGAACAAATCCAAACCTCCCATGCGAAAACAACTCATTCAAACAGCTCCTAAAGAAATCATTGATACCGTGTGTGAATGTTGTTTGAACGTGTTGAAAGGAACGGTACCTTTGTCCAAGATACAGAAACAAAAATTAGGGAAACATCGGAACGTTCTTCGTCAAATGGTGAAAAAGAAAATACCTCTTCAACAAAAGAAAAAAATGTTGGTACAACGAGGTGGATTTCTACCTATGTTGATAGGACCATTGTTAAAAATAGCCGCTCCTTTGTTAGGAACGATTGCTGGACCACTTTTAGGAGGAGTCATGCGATAAAAAAAAGAAGGATAAAAAGGACCACCCTTCTCTGAAATGACCACACCTTTTTGGTACCTTTGAATGAAATGGAAGGACGAAAACTGACTTTAGTACCTTACAAACGATGGATGGAATTTCATCGTTGGAACGAACAACGGATTCCTCATTTACCAGTCAATCCTAATCTCAACGAAATGTCTCAGTTACAACAAGAAATACAATCCCTGATGGAACGTAACGATTTGTCCGAAACAGAAAAAACCCAACGGTACGGTCAACTTTTACAACGTCTACAACTCTTTCGTCAAAAAGCAGTCGACGAAACAGCTCCACCCACTTTGAGAGATTTTAAGACTCTCATGAAAAGCGAACCTAAAGTGACTTTCAAAAAAGAAAAAGAAGAAAAAGAAGAAGAAGAAGAAGAAGAAGAAGAAGAAGAAGAAGAAGAAGAGTTTTTACTAACTCCACCTCTTAAAAAAATAAAAAAGTTAGCCACCCCAGATTGGATAAAAAAGAAAAGGTCTACCCCTTTATCCTCAGAAAAGAAAAAGAAAGAAGTGAAGTCAGAAGTAAAGAAAGAATTCAAAACAGAACCGATAACCCCTGATGTTCGAACTCCCTCTTTTACCCCAGTAGCACGTCGGACACGTAAACAACAACAATCCAAAAAGATACCTCACGAAGAAAAGAGTATTGGAACTTGGTTAACTTATTCTTCTTGAGGAAAAAAAATCATGGAGAAACTGTTAGCTAACATTTATTACAATCCTGGTCATGCTGCTGGTTACGGAGGAGTTCAAAAATTATATCGAGCTGCTAAAAGTCAATTGAAAAGTGTACGTTTACCCGAAGTACGACGATGGTTACAAGAACAATCAACGTACACGTTACACAAACCCATTCGACGCAAATTTTCTAGAAGTACTACTCAAGTGGAAGGGATCGATCATCAATGGCAAGCTGATTTAGCGGACGTCTCTCATTTAGCTACTTACAATCGTGGTTACAAATATTTGTTTTGTGTCATTGATGTGTTTTCCAAATTTGCTTGGGTCGTACCTTTGACTTCTAAAAGCAGTACCGAATTGGTAAGGGCCTTAAAATTGGTCTTGAAACAAAGTGGACGTCAACCTTTACGATGGCAAACGGACAAAGGTACCGAATTTCTAAACCAAGCTTTTCAAAAAGAATTGAAACAAAGACACATTCATTTTTTTACGACCGAAAATCCTGAAACCAAAGCCAGTATCGTGGAACGTTTTCAAAGAACTTTGAAAGAACGCATGTGGAAATATTTTACACATCAACATACTCTCAAGTACATTGACGTGTTACCTCGTTTGGTCAAAGCGTACAATCAATCGTACCATCGTAGTATTGGATGTACCCCCGAAGAGGTCAGCCCTGAAAACGAAGTGTCAGTGTTTGATAAATTATTTGGTTCACCCCAGCAGATCAAAAAAAAGAAGAAAAAGAAAACACCTTTGTTGAAGTTATTAAAGACGGGAGATTGGGTTCGTATCGGAAAAACCAAACGTACTTTTGACAAAGGTTATTTACCTAACTGGACTACCGAATTGTTTCGTGTCACTACCCCCGTCCGTGGACGTGATCCTCCCGTCTATAAATTGGAAGACATGCACGGTGAAGTACTCAAAGGAACATTTTACTTGCCTGAGTTACAACGAGTGACTAAAAAAGAAGATACCTTGTACGACATCGAAAGCATTCTCGAACAAAGAACACGTAAAGTAGGTAAACGACGAGTAGAAGAAGTCAAAGTTCGTTGGAAAGGATATCCTCCTAGTTTTGATTCTTGGATTGCAGCTTCTCAAGTCGTCGACTATAAAAAGAAAAAGAAGTAGTTAAAAAAAACTCATAACATGCCATTCAACACAGTAGCTACTCAGACAACTCCTCCTCCTCCTTCGGAAAGTTCTTCTCTTCAAGATTTACAAAAACAACCGCTTTGGGTGTGGTGTGGAGAACGTGTGCCTAAAAATCAAATCGTCTTTTTCTGCCAAATCATTGTAGTGTTTTGTGTCATCGGAGCAGCCATTGCTAATTTGAGTTTACAACAAGGAGACAAACAATTGTGGACTATTTTACTGAGCAGTTGCATCGGTTATCTTTTACCTAGTCCCTCTTTGAAATTTACGACCACGACCGACAACAGTCACCACAATAACGCCAGGCGTTCTTCTTCTTCTTCGTCCAGTTACCACCACCAAAATACTACCAGTCCTCTTTTGGAACCTTTTGAACATCCTTCTTCTTCTGTCCACCACTTGAGTGATACCTCGGACACCACCAGATCCACTACTTTGGAACTATGAATGACCAATTTTATTTAACGTTACCTAGTGACAGTTCCATGGATGTGTTTCCCAACAACAGCTTATGTTGTTTTACCACCAAATTACCTCAAGCCCTCCAACTGGATCACGATGCTCATTGGGAAGTAGGTTTGGTAGAAATCATTCATCCTACGAAAATCACAAACATCAACAAAAGATCAAATCAGATCATCGTGACAGTTAGGAACAAAAAACTACAAGATTCCTTGGAAAAAGATGATCCTAAAATCTGGGCAATAGACCCAACAAATAAAAATGACATGCGGGGACATTTCAAAAAATGGGATGGAGGGTTAGGAGCCAAAGGGGCTTATGCAGTGTATGCCCTGAGAATTCCTACGGGGTATTATTTTAATGCTCGACATTTGGTGGACACTATTGAGGCTACCTTTAACCGTCAATTTGGTAAAGCCCTAATGGAGAACAAAAAAATAGTAAACATCAATTACAATGATGTGGCACGCCGTTTCTACATGGAATTTTCTCTGAAAGATGAAAAATCGGGTGACATGATGTCAGACAAAGAAGCTAAAGAAAAAGGCATCCCCGATCAGGAGAGAAGATTTATGACTATTGAATTTTCTGCTGGATTGTATGAAATTTTGGGTGGTAATAACGAAGATAAAAGTTATCTATCACCTGTCAGCACCAACATCGAATCTTCAGAAGCTTTTCGCGACCCCGTGGAAATGAACATTGGATTAAATTTAATGTATGTGTACTCCGATGTGGTAGAGTACAGCGTGGTGGGACACACCTCAGCTCCCTTACTAAGAGTCATTCCTTTCAAAGTGGATACTAATGATGGTGCGTACGAAGAAGGTGGAAACACATTTCACATTCACCGTGAATTTGTACACCCTCATTATTATTCAGTGAGTAAATCGTATTTTGACACTGTCCAGATTAGTATAAAAGGAGATTTGGGACAAGATGTACCATTCATTGACCAAGGAAAAGTCACGGTGAAACTACATTTTCGAAAAAAACAAGTTCTCTAATAACTTTCCTCTCAAAAAAATAAAAAAATGTATCCAGTGTACCAAGGAGTGCCTCGACAACGAGGACATGGTTTAGGAGATATGTTAAAATCAGCTTTTCGGACGGTAGCTCCTATTTTGAAACCGATGGTCACTCGAGGATTTCATGCCTTAAAAGATGCTGCTTTGACACAAGGAAAAGAATTTTTGCAAAATGTCCTCATTGACAAACAAAATCCAAAAGAAGCCTTTTTGAGAGCAGGCAAAAATGTGTTGATGACTACTGGTAAAGATCTTTTAGGTCTCCGAGAAAATCCTATAAATACGCTTCACGCTTCAGACTCTGGCATTACTTCACAGCAGCAAGGACAAGGTAGAAAGAGACGACGACGAAAAGCTCGAAATCCGTTCAAAGTTCATAAAAGAACACACGGTAGTAGTACTTCCAGAAAGAATAGAAAAAGAAGAAGAACTGGTAGAGAATTAGACGTGTTTGATTATTAAACCATTGAAAATGATGCACCGAGATTCTTGCGAATGTACCAAGTCCGAACTAGAACTGTTTTCTATGCGTCCCACCATGATGACGATGCAAGAATCCCAATGGGTAGAATTTCATCCTGTATCGTCTTTGTCGGATTCAGCTCCTATCGAATTTGAAATCAAAGGACAAACCGAAGATTACATCGATCTGAATAACACCTACTTGTACCTGAAACTTCAAGTAAAGAAAACGGCGGACAACACCTTTCCTGCGGATGATTCCAGAGTCGCTCCCGTCAATAATTTTTTTCATTCTTTGTTCAGTGGAGTAGATTTGTACTTGAATAACAAACTGATCAGCAGCAGTTTGGATACTTACCCTTACCGTGCTTACTTGGAAAATCTCTTGTCGTATGGAAAAGAAGCTAAGAACAGTCATCTGGATGCTTCAGTGATCTGGAAACCTGACACCTCGGAAAAGTTCAACGACACAGAACTGTCAGTACCGGCCAGGGTTGCTGCTGTTGTTGATGGTCAGGGTCATCTTGTTAGAGATATAACTCCAGCAGACTCACACAATGTGGGATTTAACGACCGTCGAAAGAAAATCAGAGGGCGAAGTTTAGAATTGATGGATCGTTTACATTTGGACATGTGGTTGCAAGACAAGTATTTACTCAATGGAGTTGATGTACGCCTGAGACTGAATCGCAGTAGTGCCGCTTTCCATTTGATGGCTAATGCTAACGAGTGGAAAACCATCATCCAAGAAGCCAAACTTTACGTACGACGTGTAGAAATCTTACCCAAAGTAGCTAACGACATCAGTCAATCCTTGAGCAGAACCACTGCTAAGTATCCTCTTAGACGTGTGGAAGTGAAAACCTTTACTGCAGCCGCTGGACTCCGATCCATAGTCGAAGATCACATCTTTCAAGGACAGCTCCCTAAACGTTTATTCATTGGTATGGTTTCTAATGCAGCCTTCAATGGAGTCTATAATGAAAATCCGTTCCAGTTTCAGCACTTTAATGTCACCAAGTTAGATGTCAGTCGAGATGGCAAGACCTTGTGTACCAGACCTTTTGAACCTGACTTTGACGCCAACGCAAAAACTTACTTGCGATCTTACTTGAGCCTGTTTGAAGCCACAGGACAGTTAAGCCGCGACTGTAGCCACGGTATTACATACGAGAATTTTGCAGGAGGGTATGCCTTGTGGGGCTTTGATTTCACTCCGGACCAAGGTAGCGATGAAGGACATTTCCACCCTATAAAATCAGGACCACTTCGTGTGGAACTTCAGTTTGGTCAACCTCTAGCCCAGACAGTGAACGTCGTCTTGTTTGCAGAGTTTGATAACACTCTAGAGATCAACAGTTTGAGAGAAGTCATTGTAGACTATTAGAAAGAAGAAGAAGAAGAAACAAAGAAAAGATGCAAAACAGAGAAGAGACTATGGAAATAGATGAGGGATTTTGTGAAGGGATTCACCAGTCACCAACTACTATCACCAAGGAGGATGATAATGATGACGAAGTCATTCGTTCAGAACCTAAAAAAGAAGAGACTAATACTGTGGTTACCGAGTTTGTTGGATTTTATCCTTCTCGATGGCCAGAACACGAAAAACAGTTAGTGGATTGTTATGCTGAGGAATTGAAATTCATCATTAACAAACTGATTAAAGAACAATGTTATGGATGTCAAACCGATCATCCCAGTCAGATACAACACGACAAATGTTTGATGTTAACAGGCGAAGAACAATTGGATGAATTTTTGGAAGATGCCTGGTCAAACATCTCAGAAACAGACGTGTTGACAAAGTGGTATAAAATCTTGCAGAAATATTCTTCTCCTCCACTCATTCCTAAGGAGATCAAACGGATCGAAGGACTCATTGAACAGAGTGAAAAACCTATCCGAGATAAATTTTCCTGGAATTACAAGACAGATCAATTCAAGTTCAAAGTCAGGTGTGTATTGGTGACTCAATATTTCTGTTGTTGAAGAAGGAGCAACAATGGATACCAGGGAACTTCATTACTTATTGAATCGTAGTTCCTATACTTCTTCTTGGAATCCTGTGGTATGTGCTAAAGATGAACTACCTCATCGTAAACCAAAAAACGTTCATGCTTATGTCATCAATACTGACGACAGTCATCTACCAGGAAGCCATTGGATTGCCGTGTACTTTCCCAATGAACACTGTGTGGAATATTTTGATTCATATGGATTACCTCCTTTGGAAAAAGACATTATCGAGTTTATGAGAAGAAATGCCGTCTCGACTCGATTCAATAATGTGAGACTACAAGGATCCGATTCAATGGTGTGTGGACAATATTGTGTTCATTATCTTCATCAACGCAGTCTTGGATATTCTTTAGAACATTTACTCACTTATTTTGATAGTGACTATGTTCGAAATGATGCTAAAGTACAACGATGGTTTTGTGAACGTTATGGTTATCTCTTGTCTTTAGCTCACCATCGTAATGTACATCAAAATGATGTCGATGTAGAAAGTTTCACATTTACTTTACCTTCTCAACGTTGTCAACCTTGTAAATATGTTCCTGTTTGAAAAAAATTTTCATAGTTACTTGTTAATTGTTAACATAGTTCTTGTTGAATAAATATCATTTTTTGTGAATTGTTTGAAAAAAATGGTGTTGTGTAGTTTTTTATTGAAATTTGAAAAAAAAAAAAATGAATATGTTCTTTTCTCTCTCTTTCTATCGATCTAAAAAACCTCTCTATCTATCTATGATCTCCCTGTCGATCATCTGAAAAAAAATCTTACCATGTTTTCCATCGCGTCCGCGCGTTAAGCATATAAGGCAGTTCACTAGCCAGTGTAGTCATTCTCGTTGACTCGTCAAGATCTCAACAGTGTTCCAAGAAGAAAGAAAAAGAAGATGGCTGCCACCAAGATTACAAAGTTGAATGAAGCTATGGTGAACATAATGAGGGTGAAGAATCATTTGATGGAGACCAACCCAGAGAGAAAGACCATGACGTTCATTCAAATGGCTCATGATCTAGTAGAAGAAGTCCTGAGAGAAGAAATACTTAGAGAAAGAACAGAATGGGAAGCAGGACAACGTCTACATCAGCAACAGCAGCAGCAACAAAGACAGCAGCAACAGCAACAGCAGCAACAACAACTTCTTCAGCAGCAATCCAGCAAGCAATTTGACGGTGAAGTCTTATGTAAGATTGACTGCGATGATTTTGCTTTCACTTTCAGTAGAAAGAGACCTGCCTGTCTGAAAGCGGTAAGACCACCCACTATCGCTAAACGTGGCCGACCTGCTGGAGCTGTAACGGCTACATCTACCTAAAAGAAGTTTTTAAAAAATATAAACTTCTTTAAACCCAACGGTCCTTTTTAGGGCCACCCAATCTCTAGAAAAAGATTACTTCTCTCCAATATTGCCAAAAAAAAACATAATATCTATAAGTGTGTGTGTGATATATATATATATATATATATATATATATATATATATATATATATTATTTATAATAGTCTACCACCTCTCAAACAAAAAAAACCCTTATATGATTTGTGTGATTGATGATATATAAAAAAATTTCCCTCCCAAAAAAATTAATGTAGATAGTGTGTTTGTGTGTTTGATTTGTTTTTAAAAAAATTTAGATAGTGTGTGGTTTTTTTGGGAAAAAAAGGGATGTTTTCCTTCACGTCCGCGCTTACCATAGAAATAATATGGTGTGTGAAAGTTTTTTGATTTTTATCAAAAGTAGTTTCTTTTAGGTCCGCGCTTTTTTAGAGTCAGAGTTCATAGAGTGTAAACTCCGCGAAGCCAAGAATGACGTAGAACGAATGACGTCAGACGCAGGGTAGTGGGGTAATGTTTTTTTGTTTTTAGGTGTAAGGGATGTTTTCCTTCACGTTCGCGCTTCTAGTATATTAAAACCACGTATTCACAGGTTAAGCTATCTAGTTTTATTTAACCAAGATGAACAACGTTGAAATAATAAGACAAGTTAGAGTTCATTTAGAGGTGGCGTGGCACCTCCTTCATGAAGTGGAGAAAAGGGAGGAGGAGGAGAAGGAAAAGAAAATACCAATCAGGCTCCACCCAATAATGGAAGAAAATTGGGAGCCAGAAGCGACTCATCCTCCGTCGAGCTTCACAGCTCCATGTAAACAAAATGAAGAAACATGGAGGGGGAGCTGCCCTGCATGTAGGGCAAAGCCAGGGAGGTGCCCACACCTCCTCTAAATAAACTCTAACAAAAAAAGAATCCAACGGTCCTTACCAGGACCACCCTTTATCAAGAAAGATTAATTCTATTCCCTCCCCACACCCCACCCCACACTCCCGCCACGTTAAAAAACTCCCGTACGTAGCCAGAGTGCCCCCTCCATGTTAAACTCCCGTATGGGGCTCAAGTACCCCACTCCATGTTAAACTCCCGTACGTAGCCCAAGTGCCCCACTCCATGTTAAACTCCCGTACGTAGCCCAAGTGCCCCCCTCCATGTTAAACTCCCGTACGTAGCCCAAGTGCCCCCTTTGTAGCTCAGTACCCCCCCTACACTACTCACGGGAAGCTACTGGCAAGCTTTCTCACATACCCACGTTGGTCAAGGCGAGACTCGCGGACAGAAGTGAGATGTGTGAGTGATCTGTAAAGGCGAGTGCTTTAGACCACTCAGTCACCTGGGGCCCCCTGTTTGCGGTTGGACTCGACTTATAAGCAAGTATGACGGTAAGTATTTCAGAAATATCTTCTCGTTATCTTCATACTGATTTTCATAACAAGATTTTTTTCTTTGATCTGAGAAGATTCCAACTTTTTATATATAATAAAAATTCAAATAAATATTTTTAAAAATCGAATATTTTAGATCATGTGCAGTCTTTAGTTTTTATATTAATCATGCAATTTTATACTCGCACAGATTCATAACTTGTTTTCATTCTGAAATTATTCTTAAATTAATTAATTTATTTATATCAGATATTTCGTTGTAAAGTATTTGGTTCTAAAATTTATTTTATCACACCAACCATTCAATGACATAGTCTCCAAGGCATTTGTTTAAAATAGTATTATTATTATTATTATCAGAGGACGCTAGAGCGTCCTCTTTATTATATTTGGTTTTTGGCGGATGTGTGTTTTGGGGTTGTTTTTATTCTTTCGTGTAGAAGACTACTTCCTTTGTTGTACTGTCTTTCTCAGACTTACACACAAAAATATAATATAATAAATGAGTACTGTGCCCGGCCACCCACCCACCCATCCCCGTAAATTGAATAGAGTAGCTTACAGATGTTATCACAGTACTCATTGTTTTTCCATAGATCTAAATGATAATGTTTGGTGAAATAAATATAATTTCTATCCTACTTCAGCATGCGTGTCACACACTGTCAAAGAGAGCAATGTTAGATTTTCAATTTGACAAGGACAGAACCAGGTACTCCATTGCATTTAAGAAAGATAACTCTGCTGGAACTAAACAGGGGTAAGAGTTATCCAGTCACATTAGAGGCATTCTCAATGATGTGTATCTCAGTTTGTAAAAATCTTAAAAAATACAAAATATGATTTAGAGATGAATTAAAATAAGCTCACATGTTCCCAAGAGACTCCATTTTTTTAAAGTGTAGCAAAAACTACAACTCTTAAACAATGCACCAATCACAGCTAGTTTTGTTGTTTATTTCTTAATACAATGTTGCTAACACATTAAGCTCCTCCCCCCCTGGGCTTGTGCAATTGGTCCCGTTATACCAGATTTAGAAGTGCTCATCTCCCAGGGTGTGAAACAACCGGATTCCTTCAGCTTTCTTCGCTGAATGCTAACTGCTGACCATGCGCAGCACTGCATCTAGTGAGCCGAGATGTTCCGTCCATAGTTAAAGTAGGTAGACACACGTTCTTATTTATTGGTAGAACATATATAAAGAAATAGAGAAACAGTTTTATTTCCCTTTAAATATGTATAAATTTATTAAATATTATGAATTTATCAATGAAGGTTATAAATAATCTATAATTAGAACCTTTCAGATATGTTTGACAGTATTCAAACTGTGATTGGTCTGGTTTGGCGCTTTACGGCACAGGAACACAAGTAGATTATTTAGTGCCGAGGCAATTGGAGTAAAGTGCCTTGCCCAAGGACACACCACCGTAGCTGACCCAGGCTGGTCCAATCGTAGGATTCTAACCCGCACCCTTTCAGTCGATTGTAAAATTTTATAAGATCAGATTTTAAAATAAAGAATATTTAAATTATTTTTGTATTATTTGGATAAATAAATAGTTCAAAAGAGGTTATAGTGCATTTTTAAATTGCACAATATTTTTGTATTGAAATTGTTGTCACTTTTCTACAAATAATAAATAAAATTATAGAATTTCAGTTTCATAGTTATTGGTAAGGCAGTTTTTATTATATATACAGCAGTAACGAAAAACAAAGGACCAGGCTGCTGTATATATAAAGAAAATTGCCGCTGAGAACTAAAAATGACCCAAAATCCTCGCAAGCAAAATACATTAAAGCGGGCTCAGCCCAACTACACCAGATTTTGAGCGTATATTTCTGACATAAAAAAGTAGTGGTTTTGTATATATATATATATATATATATATATATATATATATATATATATATATATATATATATATATATATAATGTACATATTATTGTAGGTACATTTTTTTATCTTTTATCATGTAAATATGACAATACAATAAACTTATCAATCAAGTTCATATATAATCTTTGAATTTAAACCAGTTGGATAGATAGTATCCGAACAGTGAATCAAATATGTTTCTTTTAACGGCATATGATGTCAAAATCAACATGCCCTACTCTCCAGTTATATTTTTCGTACTCAATAGACATACTTATATTTCATCTTCGCCTCTTATTATTAGGTATGCTTATGTACATATGTTGTGTTCTTCCATTCAGCTTTATTTCATCACTGTGTTCCTTATGGAATATGTATACTCTTACAAGGCAACGTAAGTTACCTATCCCTTCTGTAATGACATTTTTCCTTTTACTTCTGTTTTGATCATACTCTTCTTTATGCGATTATAAAACTGTACAACCAAATATAAGACTTTATGTCCTATACCAAAAAGCTCCAACACTTCATATACAAAATGTGTTCTTAAATACCTAGAAATACCCTTCAAAACAAACCATGCAACAAAAAGTATATTCAACAAAGAAACAAAATTCCTTCCTTTTCACATATTTCATGTTACAACTTTGTTACATGCCATTACTCTTGCGACCTCTCTTGGTACTCTTCTAAAGTACTCTATCGGTACTATTCTAAAGTACCTACCTTATTCGTGTTACTATTATTGGTTCTAAAAATACAGACTCTTTCAACTGGTTAGCAGTGAACAATTCGTAGAGAAAAACTGAATAATTTAGAAGAAAAAAAAAATCATTCAAATAATTAATTTTATATGTGTGTTTCAGGTTGTTTTTTTTTTCTGATAAATCTGTACATTTTCATATTTTTCTTTATGCTATAAAAAAATATAATATAATATAAAGATGATTAACTGGGTTTTATACGAGGAGCATTCTAGCGTTCTAAAAAAGTGAACGCATTCTAGCGTTCTAAAAAAGTGAACGCATTCTAGCGTTTACAATATAATGGTTAACTGGGTTTTATAAGAGGAGCATGTTCTTTCCCCACAAAAGTAAGGCCCCTGGTATAAAACAAATTACCGCTATGGCGAAAGATGGCTGACAAATTACCGCTATGGCGAAAGATGGAAAGAATTTTTTTTATATACACAAATGAAGACAAAAAGGATCGTGTTCGACTATATTGGACGGGCTACCCAATGATGCCTATTCACAGGCGCGATCCCACTACTGCTCGACACGGGGACTTTTGCCTGTACAGGAAAGAAATCCGTTCCTGTACACGGGTTCGTCCCTCCTTAGACAACCTGGACCCCCCCAGAAAATCACTGAGGGACCCCATATTGATGCGAAGCTTAGTGCGGACGCCCGATCGACATAGAACACCGAGGGGCAGACCCCCGCCCTCAAGCCGTCCAACGACCCCGGCCTCCAAGTAACTAGATTACAGGAGCACGCCACAACTCCCGGCCGATAATAACGTGAAAGTTTTTGTATATAACCTTAAAATGTGGCGGAATACGGGCGTTAGACATTTATGAAACTAATAGAGAACTCAATCTTTGGGAGAAACTATTAAAATGTACAAAGGATATCAAAATGTCCCTGCAAATTGTACTTTCTCAGTTAACAAACCTGAAGTACGGGTCAATGTTCAAGAAAGGGGGCGTACTCATATTATTCGGTGAAGAGAAGCAACTTGTCGTCAAACGAAAAAGAGTAACTATTGTCAAAGTTGCTTCCTTTGTCACGCATTGAGACATCTTGAACCCAATCACCTGTATTCATGTATATAGGGTTGAAGTCAGGCCCACCGAGAGAGAGAGAGAGAGACCGAGAGAGAGAGAGGGGGGGGGCAGGGCAGGCCCGCCGACAGAAATTGCGGGCCCCTGGGCATAGCAGTAATGGGCCCCAAAACTAGTTTCATTTTGTTATATAAAAACCTGTGTACAGTTTTGCATATAAAACCTGTAGTAATCTACCATAACTTATACTCTTGCACGGAACAATTTTTAATATTTACTGCAAATATTCATTTATTTTTTATAACTGAGCTGACGGCGGGCCCCTAGGGATTGCCGGACCCCTGGCCCGACATTGAAATAACTATTTTTCCAATAAGTAGTGGCCAAAATCTATGGAAGTATTAAAAGAGTTACCGATTGCAATTTGTTGACGTTGTTATGTGGACATGAGAAATGTACATAGATAGGTTGCTGTATCGTGACATACGTAATACGGTTATTAGTGACCAACTTCATGACATATACAAGTAATTCAATAATTAGTGACCAAAATCATAATATACGTAATAGATTTATTAGTGACCAATATCATGACATGCGTAATACATTGATAAGTGATCAAAATCATAACATACATAGGCAATACATTTATTAGTGACCAAAATCATGACATATGTAATACATTTATTAGTGACCAAAATCATGACATATGTAATACATTGATAAGTGACCTAAATCATGACATATGTAATACATTGATAAGTGACCAAAATCATGACAAATGTAATTCCACGTAAATGGCCGAATGGCCGCACACGTCGTTAATCAAACGAACGAACGACAAATGTAATACATTGATAAGTGACCAAAATCATGACATATGTAATACATTTTTTAGTGACCAAAATCATGACATATGTAATACATTTATTAGTGACCAAAATTATGACATATGTAATACATTTATTTGTGACCAAAGATTAATATACTGCAAAGATTAATAAATTTTTTATAACTGAGTTGATGGCGGGCCCCTAGGAATCGCCTGACCCCTGGGCAATTACTCTCCCTGCCCCAGGCCAGCCGTTGGAGTAACTATTTTTCCAATAAGTAGTGGCCAAAATCTATGGAAGCATTAAAAGAGTTACCGATTGCAATTTGTTGACGTTGTTATGTGGACATGACAAATGTACACAGATAGGTTGATATATCGTGTAATACGGTTATTAGTGACCAAAATCATGACATATACAAGTAATTCATTTATTAGTGACCAAAATCATAACATACGTAATAGATTTATTGGTGATCAAATCATGACATGTGTAATATATTGATAAGTGACCAAAATCATAACATACGTAATAGATTTATTAGTGACCAAAATTATGACATACGTAATAGATTTATTGGTGATCAAATCATGACATGCGTACTACATTGATAAGTGACCAAAATCATGACATACGTAATACACTTATTAGTGACCAAAATTATGACATACGTAATACATTGATTAGTGACCAAATCATAACATACCAAATATATTTATTAGTGACCCAAATCATGACTTACATAGGTAATACATTTATTAGTGACCAAAATCATGACATACGTAATACATTGATTAGTGACCAAAATTATGACATACGTAATACACTTATTAGTGACCAAAATCATGACATACGTTCGTAATACATTTATTAGTGACCAAAATCACGACATACACAATACATTTATTAGTGACTAAAATCATGAAATTAATTTGAACTACATTCATTACTGAAGAAAAAAAAAACCGAAATCAATTTCATAACCGCTTTCATATCTTAGCCATATTTCGCAACAAGCCTGATCCAAAAATAATATATTTGTTAAATATATGAATCATTAGGAATCACGGATATACTCATTCTGAGACTAACATCGGAAACTTCTTGCCTAACTGTCCAAATATCACCTGTTTCCTATTGTTAGCAAATGAGTTTAAAAGTGCAATATAAGATCATAAAATGGATTTTTTTTAAGGGGCAAGAGAAACTCGTTCATTGTACTTATTTGCTAAACCACACCGCCCTTAATATTTCCTCCATATACATTCAGGTAAAAGACTATAGTGTCCACCGCGATAGAAACTCTCCTTGAATCTCGATCATGTCTGTCAAAGAAAATGTTGTATTAGAAGACTGGCACTTCACATAAAGTTTTCATTAGATTCTACCTTTATCGCCTAAATGTCTATGTTGTATTAGAACACTGACACTTCACATAAATTTTTCCTTAGATTCTACCTTTATCGCCTAACTGTCTATGTTGTATTAGAACACTGACACTTCACATAAATTTTTCCTTAGATTCTACCTTTATCGCCTAACTGTCTATGTTGTATTAGAACACTGGCACTTCACATAAATTTTTCATTAGATTCTACCTTTATCGTCTAAATGTCTTTGTTGTATTAGAACACTGACACTTCACATAAAGTTTTCCTTAGATTCTACCTTTATCGCCCAAATGTCTATGTTGTATTAGAACACTGACACTTCACATAAATTTTTCATTAGATTCTACCTTTATCGCCTAACTGTCTATGTTGTATTAGAACACTGGCACTTTACATAAATCTTTCCCTCTATTCTACCTTTATTCTACCTGCCATCAATTAATCACCACTGCGTAAGATATTTATTATATATCATAACACAATTCCTCGGTATGTTTTCAAAAAGTTAACATGCAAGGAACCTCAAGCCCATTCTCTACTATCCTCTAAAATTACTGAAAATATATATTTTTTTTTTAATTGTCATGGGGTGGGGGGGAGGTGCGGGGGAGATTGAGGACAATCTTGCCCAGAATTCACTGGACTTCGCTGCATTATTTATAATTTTATAAAATTCTGTGAAAGTCACATGGGCTGTATAGTGTTTGAACCGTGATCAGAAGCTCGTTGTCATAAATAAACGCCTAACAGACTTACCTAGAATATATTTGAAGTGTTTAAATTGTTTAAAATTATGTTCAAAAATCAAAAATATATTTAAAACGATAAGCTAAATCAGTATGAACGCTTAATATGAATATAAATATTATAGTTCGTATTTACAATAGTTCTTGTAGGACATCGCTATTTTTGACAGGGGTTAGGAATGCTGTACTTACAAGAGCCCGTGTGCATTCAGGTTGGACACCCGATTATGGGTTGTTTTGAGCAACAAAATGGCGGAGGGTGAAGAACATTTGGTGGTGCTTATGGAGAAAATGTGAGTTTTTACACATAACGAAGCGATTCTTGGCTGAGAAAATGTGTCAGTTTGTCATAGTGTTATGTATGGTGTTTATATAATGTAAATATTTTAGGAAATTATAAATGTTTCTTCACTTTAATATTTGCTTAAATCTTGGTGTTGTCGGGAGAGACATGTTTAACTAGTGTCCTTGAATTAGGTTGTTTTGATCAATATAATGTTTTTTCAATTTGAAGGTCAAGGTTGAATTTTGTTTACAAGTAAAATTCCATTAAGATGACACATGTTCTAGAACATTCTGTCATGTGACCAATCTTTATATATGCCATGTTTGGTGGACATTTATTCAGTTTTGACATTACCATCAGTCTTGTAAAGAGCTATTACAGTTGTGAAAATTCATTCCAAATTCTAAGAGAGGAATTATTTTAAATATTCATTGGATTATAACAGTGCTCATAAACTTTTGGATTTTGGATTTTTAATTGATGATTTTGGAATTTAAGTGAACTTATTCAGATATTTTGGAATACTTCATTTTGACATCAGCACATCAAGATTACTAGTACATCAGGACTTTGGAGACCATTAGCACATCATAACATTCAAGGACACAGCCGTGAATTCGGAACATTCTATATTTAGGACTTGTGATTAGAACAGTCATTCTTATTGGATTATTAGGATTTCAAAACACATTACTGTAAGTGACTTTTTGATTTTTCATTTTAATTATCTAGTAATAAATTGCTTGTTGATTTTTTACTTGATTTGTTGGTTTCACTTTCTTTCTGTTACATTTTTCTTAGACCATAGAATCGTAACAGAAATTGGGGGCTCGTCATCCGGGATTGAATTTCTTAAAAGCATATTAGAGATATTAAAGTTATTTTTGAAATTCATATTGATTTTGTCTCTGAATTTTTTGTTTTTGTCTTTGGCAAAGATTTTTTAATAGAGAAATTTTTTTTGTGTGAAACCAACAAGCATTTACTATGGCATCTAATGTTCACAATTTCATTTCAAAACCTATCCAGGAGGGGATAGAGTGCATGAAAAAGTTAATTGAAGAGTTCAAAAGGTGCATCCATAGTGATGTTAAAACCTATCTTGACGAGCAGAATGTGGAAACTTTGGAAAATGATGCTCGTATGGCTGATGATTATTCCTTGACTCACAAAATTTCATTTGGCAATAAGTCGTCCTCTCAGCAGTTTTCTGGTAAAAAACCATTTCAATCTCATTCGAGTACTTCCAAATTTCACAACAGCACAACTGTTAGGAATCAAACATTTGATAAGACTGATCAGAAATCCTTATCTCTTCCTACGTGCACTTATTGTAAAACGAAAGGGCACGTTATTTCTGATTGCTTCAAGTTGAAAAATAAGCAACAGAGAAAAGACAGAGCTTTTCCAAATGCTCTTATTTCTACGAGGTCAAGGTCACGGTCTTGTATTGAAAGCAATACATTTGTTGGGTCAAACAAACCCCAGTCTGATTCTATTTTGGAGGCTTATGAACCATTCATGTCAGAAGGTTCTATATCACTTATTGGTGATTCTGCCAAACCTATCCAAATTAAAATATTAAGGGACACTGGAGCTTCTCAGAGTCTTTTATTATCAGGTACTTTGCCTTTGTCTGAGGAGTCTTCTTCAAGTGAAAGTGTTCTTGTTCAGGGAGTTGAGTGCGGCTTTGTAAATGTTCCTCTCCATTGTGTAAATTTGGCATCAGACTTAGTTTCTGGACTTGTCACTGTTGGGGCAGTGACTTCTTTACCCATAGAGGGTGTTCATTTATTACTAGGCAATGACCTAGCTGGAGGTAAGGTTGTGGTTAATCCACTTGTAACTGACAAGCCTTGTTTGGATCAGAAAGTTGATCCTGTCGAAACTGAAATCCCTGATTTGTACCCTGCTTGTGCAGTTACTAGAGCTATGGCAAAAAGAGCTCTTGAGAGTGATGTTGATCAGGATATTATTCCTTTAGCTGACACATGAATTGGTCAGTTTTTTGATGAGGTCACTTTTTCCTCAGGTATTGATCAATCAAATGGTATTGATCACAGTGATCCTCTTTTGGCAACTCATTCTCTTTGTTCTAATCAGGATGACAAACGACAATCCCTTGTCGTTGAACAGGAGCAAGATCCCGAGATATCTTGTTTGTTTCAGAGGGCTATTAGTGAAACTGAAGCCACACAAGTTCCAGTGTGTTACTTTGTGAAAAATGGGGTCCTTATGAGGAAATGGAGACCACCTGATGTACCCGCTGGTGACGAGTGGTCAGTGAGCTATCAAATTGTTGTTCCTAAGTCATATCGACAGGAAATTCTTAATTTAGCCCATGAAACTCCTTTGGCTGGTCATTTAGGAGTCCGTAAGACTTATCACAAGATCTTGAATCATTTTTATTGGCCGAAACTCAAAAGTGATGTTTCTAAATACTGCAGATCTTGTCACACTTGTCAAATGGTAGGAAAACCCAATCAGAAGATACCTAAGGCTCATCTGCAACCTATTCTTGCATTTATGAACCATTTAGTAGAATAATTGTAGACTGTGTTGGTCCTTTACCTAAAACCAAGTCAGGCAACCAATACTTGTTGACCATCATGTGTGCATCTACAAGATTTCCAGAGGCAATTCCTCTGAGAAATATAAAAACTAAAACTATTGTGAAAGCTTTGGTGAAGTTTTTTACACTTGTTGGCCATCCCAAATCTGTCCAGTCAGATCAAGGGTCAAATTTTATGTCTGGAATTTTCCAACAAGTTATGCATGAATTAGGCATCCAACAGTTTAAATCTTCTGCCTATCACCCTGAAAGTCAAGGTGCTTTGGAAAGATTTCATCAAACTTTGAAGAATATGATTCGATCATATTGCTTTGATACAGAAAAGGATTGGGATGAGGGTGTTCATTTTGTTGTTGTTTGCTGTTAGGGAATCAGTTCAAGAGTCGTTGGGTTTTAGTCCCTTTGAACTAGTTTTTGGTCATACTGTCCGTGGACCATTGAAATTATTGAAAGAGAAACTTCTTTCAAATGAAGATTCAAAGATTAATCTTCTTGATTATATTTCTGATTTCAAATACAAGTTGTCAAAGGCCTGTGAAGTAGCAAGAACTAATCTTCACACTACTCAGTCAAAAATGAAATTAAGGTATGACAGAAATTCACAGGAAAGGAGTTTTAAACCTGGTGACAAAGTTCTGGCTCTCTTTCCCATACCTCAGAATCCTCTTCAGGCTAAATTTTATGGTCCTTATACCGTTGAAAAGAAAGTAAATGACTTAAATTATATCATTAACACTCCTGGGAGACGGAAACAGAAACAACTTTGTCATATAAATATGTTAAAGGAATATTTTGACAGAGATAGCTCAGCTAATTATTCAGTTAATTTAGTTGTACCTGTCCCACACAGTGAAGATATCAACGATGGAATACAATCAGACTATAGTGACTCTGGTATAACCAATCTTCGGAATTCAGAAATATTGAACAACCTAGACCAGAAACTTTCACATCTACAACAACAGGAAAGAAATGAACTAAAACAGCTATTACATGAATATGAGCGCTTGTTTCCTGATGTTCCAACACGAACAAGTAAAATTTATCATGACGTTGACATTGTAGATTCTGCGCCTGTGAAACAGCATCCTTATAGGATGAATCCTCTCAAACAGAACTATCTGAAGAAAGAAATTCAGTATCTACTGGAGAATGATTTCATAGAACCAAGTAAAAGTAACTGGAGTTCACCATGTATTCTTGTTCCCAAGCCAGATAATACATTCCGTATGTGTACTGACTATAGAAAAGTCAACAGTGTCACCAAAACTGATTCATTTCCAATCCCAAGAATGGACGATTGCATTGATAAAATTGGAAACTCGGAATATGTCACCAAGTTTGACCTTTTAAAAGGATTCTGGCAAATTCCACTGACGGAAAGGGCAAAAGAAATTTCAGCATTTGTAACTCCAGATGGACTTTATCAATATAAAGTCATGCCGTTTGGAATGAAAAATTCGCCAGCAACGTTTCAACGTCTGATGAACATGATAACATTTGGTCTTGATAATTGTGACGCTTATATCGATGACGTCATTATCTACAACAACACCTGGGAAGATCATTTGGAAACCATTCGAAAATTCTTTGATCTACTCAGCGATGTGAATCTGACAATTAATTTGAGCAAAAGTGAGTTTTGCCATGCTTGTGTCACATTTTTAGGACATATTGTGGGACAAGGTCAAGATAAACCTATAGAAGCTAAGGTCAAAGCTATCTCTGAATTTCAAGTTCCAATTTGTAAAAAGCAACTGATGCGATTTCTAGGTATGGCTGGATATTATCGGAAATTTTGTTCCAATTTTTCCAAAATTGCTGAACCTTTGACAAGTTTATTGAGCAAGAAAACCAAATTTTATTGGTCTGACAAGTGTCAGGAATCTTTTGACAAGTTAAAGGCCATGCTTAAGAATGCACCAGTTCTTTCTGCACCAAATTTTAGCCAATCATTTAAATTATCTGTTGATGCAAGTGATGTAGGGGTTGGTGGAGTATTGATTCAGGAAGACAAAAGTGGTGTGGATCACCCTGTGTGTTATTTTTCTAAAAAACTAAACAAGCACCAGAAAAATTATTCCACAATTGAGAAGGAATGTTTGGCTTTGATATTGGCTTTACAGCATTTTGAAGTGTATGTTACCTCAGCTCTTTCTCCAATTATTGTGTACAGTGATCACAATCCCCTTACTTTCATTAACAAAATGAAAGATAAAAATTGGAGATTGTTGAGATGGAGTTTGATATTGCAAGAATATAACATTGACATTAGACACATCAGAGGAAAAGACAATGTGATTGCAGATGCACTCTCACGTGCCTAGAAATGTAATATTGCTTGATGTAATTAAGTCCAGTATCATAAAACATGTTCTTATGTAATTTTGGTTATTATAGTATTAGATGTATATTCAAAAGAAAGCTTTATTATATAAATCTTTCTTTTTCTTTATGAGGGGAGGTGTTATGTATGGTGTTTATATAATGTAAATATTTTAGGAAATTATAAATGTTTCTTCACTTTAATATTTGCTTAAATCTTGGTGTTGTCGGGAGAGACATGTTTAACTAGTGTCCTTGAATTAGGTTGTTTTGATCAATATAATGTTTTTTCAATTTGAAGGTCAAGGATGAATTTTGTTTACAAGTAAAATTCCATTAAGATGACACATGTTCTAGAACATTCTGTCATGTGACCAATCTTTATATATGCCATGTTTGGTGGACATTTATTCAGTTTTGACATTACCATCAGTCTTGTAAAGAGCTATTACAGTTGTGAAAATTCATTCCAAATTCTAAGAGAGGAATTATTTTAAATATTCATTGGATTATAACAGTGCTCATAAACTTTTGGATTTTGGATTTTTAATTGATGATTTTGGAATTTAAGTGAACTTATTCAGATATTTTGGAATACTTCATTTTGACATCAGCACATCAAGATTACTAGTACATCAGGACTTTGGAGACCATTAGCACGTCATAACATTCAAGGACACAGCCGTGAATTCGGAACATTCTATATTGAGTCGTAACAATAGAATGACTGCATCTTTCAAGACGTTTCAGTTCTGTGTGAAATTCTCATGCTCTGATTTGTAGCGAAAAACGCATGATATTTGAAACACGAAGATGTAGCTCAGCGGTAACCAGATTGGTCCTATCCCATTTTGTGATTAGGCAGCGAGCTGGTCTAAGTAAGGATACGGGTTGATCCAACATTTAATCCGGCTGACATCACAATGAGATACATCCAACAGTAGTGAAACAACCCGGCCACCCAGGAAACGCAGTCATCTGCCTTGAAATTTCCTATAGCCAATACTATCCCTCAACAAAAGTGTATTGTTCACAGAGTTAAAAAGACAAACATCCCTGAATAGGTGAGAAGCGAGGCTGTTAAGGGGAATCGGCCTTTGTATATCAAACAATAAAATACTGCCCAACTCGGCAACTGGTCAATGATTATAAAACATTAGGCAATTGCTGTATACGTTCCTTCATTAATGTGTGTTCGTCATTATTTAACCTATCATGTACTGTATCAGTTACACTCCGATGGTTGGTTTCTTTCTGGGACTATCGAGCATTTCTTAGGGGTCGAAAAGCGTAATTGTTTGGATTGTGGGGTTCTGATTGGGATACTCTAAACCAAATTCATCATCTTGTATGGCAATCCCCGCTTCATCATCGGCAGGATTCACAGCCTCATCCTCCTCATCTGTGGATTGAATATCAAAAATTTTGACAGAAAAAGAGATGGTGTAATAAGATTCTTTGCCTACAGCTGTCTTGTTGGCTTCCTTCAGAATTGAGGAAACTACCTGAAAATTGAGGATCGCAGTCCAGTACTCTCAGTTTGGGGATCCCAATGCCTTATATCGAATCTTGAACACAAGATTAGGATCCGCTTTTATACCGTGATCAATCACTCAGTCAAACTCTGTCTCCTCGAAACTGCAAAGGTAGCAGCTGACCATATATTATCTGAAATTAGAATGTACAACATTTTAAAAATTATTAGTAAAATAACGTTACATGGATGAATCATCTAAATGTTATACATTTTAAAAACATAAAGTACATCATAAATCAGTGTGAAAACCATCACATCCTTATATACAAAAAAGTGTTAAGAATCTGACAAAATTGCAAATGAAAAAATAGATATAAAAACAATTCTGCAATTATACTTTTTAGGCTCTGAATGACACACGGTACTAACTACACGCACAAATGGGAACCAGTCTCGAAATGGGTGAACATAAAATAGTGTGTGTTTTTATACATATATATATATATATATATATATATATATATATATATATATATATATATATATATATATATATATATATATATATATATATATATGGATTTGTAGGGCATGATTGGTAGATAACGAAAAGAAAAAATTGAGTAAAATGAATCTTTTGGGAGCTTATCCTATTTGCAACTTTAAAAAAAAATAATTAGAGACAATGTTTAATTAATGGAATTTCAGTCTCCTTTTACAGACCTGACTTTGGAACACTCATTACTGAAATTAGCACCTGATTTTTTAGGTCCAGAATTGAAAACATATGTTTCAAACACATGTAGATCAAAAAAATGCAGCGGGACATATGATTTTCTCCACACAGAAATATAGGCTTGATCATGAACATTCAGAAATGTAAAGTTATTGATTTTTTAATCTCATGGTATTTCCATGGGTTTATTATCGGAGTTGAATTAGAACAGTGAGTCCTGAAGTTTCCCACACAATTAATTTCTTCCAAACTGATAAATTTTAACAAAAACTCTATAAGTAAAAATTTTTATCTGTGAAACATACATTTTTGTCCTTCATTATAAAAGACCAATCCGTCCACCTTAAACTAAATCTTTTTGAAAAAACCGTTGCTTCTGGGGTGTGCAACCCGTGAACTCTAAGATCGTACAATTTCCTCAACTGCCATGCTTTTTTCAAGAATGTGTATGATGTAATTAACCTAATGGTGTTTCCTCACAAGACCGAATTCGAACAATATCTTCATATAAGCTTGAAGTAACAGAAGATGAATCGCAAGCTACAAAAACTAAGGAACAAATTCAAAAACATGTCATGATGGCTTTGTTTTTAGTGAGCACAAAACAATACTACTACTAAATACATTCCAGTTTCAAGAAACAGTTTCAGTCCAAAATGACATTTAATTGTCTCCTGATCCAGAATATTCAACCTGAGATTCAGATTTTCACATACAATTAGCTCAATACTCGCCATTTCTTCTGTCACCTCGTTGGTTTTCTTAAGCTTCCGCCATTTTATTGCTCAAAACCAACCCGGAATTGCATGACCAACGTGAGTCTGCCGGGACTGTTGCAGTACAGTGAATACAACGGAGCGCAGTGAGGTCTGGGAGAGTTCAGCTCAGGGTGTTCAATATCTCTGTGTGGTGTCTGAGTCTCTAACGTCACACTGCCGACGCAGTCAGAACACACTTGGGACTTTTCATCAATGATCAAAACAAAAATTTGAAATACGACAGAAGCCGCCATTGCATATACATATTCACAGTTTATCAAATGACGTTATGTTAGGTGATGTATCATCACAGCATCCATCAGAGTGATATATCGATTGAGTTGACCTCTCCTGGGCCGAAACATTCATTTAGACAAGATAAGACTTGCAAGGGAAGGTTTAAGACACTCCCGCCTCCACAAGTCTTCCTACCTATGGGAGAAATAGGGTGGTGGTAACATGACATCACTGGACGGAAGTCTTCCAAGTTGAAGTCAACGGCCAGGGCGGAAGGGTTCCAAAGATGAACTTAACGGCCACATGTTCGAGACCAGGGCGAACCATACAGTAACATGGATATCGGCTGTGTTCTACAGCCTGGAGAAGGATGGGCGCCGCCAGGTTGAAACGGCCCATGATACGCCAGTGCTGACATAATGACAATAAATAGATTTCACATACAGGATCGGTCGCAGCCTGGGTTACCAATGACCGCGCCATCCGCTGGACACCAGGACGGAGGTGACAAGTATGCTACTGGTGCAACTACCATCAAAGTACGGGCAAGAGATAACATCACCATTGGAACATGGAATGTCAGGACATTAAGACCAGCAGGGAAACTCGAGGAGCTAACCCATGAGATGGGAAGATACCAATGGCACAACCTTGGACTCTGCGAGATGCGCTGGAAAAATGTCGGAGAGAGATCAACAGATGACGGGCACAGAATCTACTTCAGTGAGCATGAAAACAAGCATGAACATGGAGTCGGGTTTATAGTACACAAGGACATTGTGAGTGCAGTCATGGGTTGTCGACCAGTGTCTAACAGGATGATTACCATCCGCGTGAGGGCATCTCCCTTTAACATCACTATCAAAGAGGTCTATGCCCCAACATCTGACCATGATGACGAGGAACTGGATGAGGTCTATGACCGGCTTCAAACTCTCATAGACCAGACACCCAAGATGGATATTCTGGTTATTCAAGGAGACTGGAATGCTAAGGTAGGAGAAGACGCACAAGCAGACTGGCGAGAAGTCAGTGGTCCATATTGTAATAAGCAGACCAATGAGAGAGGCCTCAAGCTCCAGGACTTTGCCACATACAATAACCTAGTGCTAACGAGCACCCTTGGCCCCCACAAACTATCCAAAAGATGAACTTGGCACAGCCCAGACGGAAAACATCACAGCCAGATTGACTACATCTTGGTGAGAAAGCGCTTCCGGTCTAGCGTAAACATTGCTAGAACACATAGCTTCCCAGGAGCTGATATAGGAAGCAACCATAACTTCCTCATGATGACTATCAAACGTCGTCTGAGGAAGACCAATAAGCCAAGAAAAGTTAGGATCAGGTTCGACCTTGAAAAACTTAAAGAACCAAGCGTGGCACAAGCATTTGAAGCATCAATGGGCGGCAAATTTGCACCACTCACAATTCTGGGACATGAAGAAATTAACCTAGACTCCTTGATTATCACCTTCAACAAGGCAGTAATAGACACAGCTGGCGAGATCCTTGGCAAGCATCGTAGAATAAAGAAGCCTTGTGTCACAGCAGATATCCTCGACCTCTGCGATGTGAGGGGAAAACTACGGAGTAAGCGAGGAGACCATGAAGGAGCCACAAAATGCGACGAGATTAACAACAGGATTAAAAAGAGCATAAAGAAAGGAAAAGAAAGTTGGTTAGAGGACTAATGCAAGGAAGTCTAGAAAAGACTGAACCAGAATGACAGTAAAAGGGCATACCAGTTGGTGAAAGACCTGACAACAGTGAAACAGGGGAGATCTACTACGATTCAGGACAAGGCTGGTAAGAGTCTGACAGAAAACCAAGAAATTCTTAACAGATGGACGGAATACTGTTCGGAGCTTTACAACCAGGAGACTTCTGGAGACCAAGCTGTACTAAACGTACCACTGACCAAAACAGAGCGTGACCACCCGATCCTCAGGGACGAAGTAGAGGCTGCAGTAAAGGCACTAAAGAAGGGGAAGTCAGCTGGGGTAGACAATATACCAGCAGAACTTGTTCAAGCAGGAGGAACTTCCATGATAGATGTCCTCACAACAATCTGCAACCAAATCTGGCAAACAGGAGAATGGCCCACCCCATGGACCCAGTCTCTGATCGTGACTCTTCCTAAAAAAGGAAATCTACAACTGTGCCAGAACTACCGAACAATCAGTCTCATCAGTCACCCAAGCAAGGTTATGCTTAAGATCATCCTCAACAGACTGAAACCCCAAGCAGAGCACATCATTGCCGAAGAACAGGCAGGTTTCAGAGCAGGACGTAGCACTACAGAACAGATCTTCAATCTTAGAATCCTCTGTGAAAGATATCTCCAGGATCAACAGAACCTCTATCATGTCTTCATTGACTTCAAGAAGGCTTTCGACAAGGTATGAGATGCAGCCTTGTGGGCCACCATGCGGATATACAACATAAACCCAAAACTAATCCGCACTATAGAAACCCTGTATTACAAGGCGATTAGTACAGTTCTCGTCAATGGCAACATATGAGACTGGTTCAGAACCATAATAGGAGTCAGACAGGGGTGCCTTCTCTCACCCACTCTCTTCAACATCTACCTGGAAAGGATCATGTCCGACGCCTTGGAATACCATGAGAGCAGTGTCAGTGTTGGAGGCAGAACAATCACCAACCTGCGCTTCGCTGATGATATCGATGGCTTAGCTGGAGATGAAGAAGAAATGGAAACCTTAGTGAACCGTCTCTATCAAGCATCACTAAGATATGGGATGGAGATCAACGCTGAAAAGACAAACCTAATGACAAACAACCCGACTGCCATCCAAAAGGAAATAAGAGTGAATGGACAGAAGCTGGGCACAGTAACAAGCTTCAAGTACCTAGGTGCTATCGCCTCTGATGAAGGTTCAAAACCTGAGGTTTTTTCCAGGATTGCGCAGACAACAGCTGCTCTGGCTAGGCTGAAGCCTATTTAGAAAGACAGCAACATCACGCTTGGGTCCAAGATCAAGCTTATGCGCTCCCTTGTCATGTCCATATTCCTATATGCATGTGAGACATGGACCCTAACAGCAGAATTAGAGAGACGAATCCATGCCTTAGAGATGAGATGTTATCGAAGGATCCTGGAAATCTCATACTTAGACAACGTCTCTAATGCGGAGGTGCGCACTAAAATCCAAGGTGCAATTGGACCTTATGAAGATCTGCTCACCACTGTAAAGAAATGCAAACTAAGATGGTATGGTCACGTCTCACGCTGAACTTGTCTGTCACAGTGAGAGAAAAGAGAAAACGAGGCAGACAGAAGAAGAGATGGGAAGACAATATCAAAGAGATGACAGGCATGGACTTTGCAAAGTCCCGAAGAGCAGTGGAAAACAGGGCAAAATGGATAGAGATTGTCGCAAAGTCATCAGTGGCGCCCCTACGACCAGCAATGTTACGGGAGAAATGAAAAAAAATGAAAATGAAGAGAGTCGGCATCATTAAAACAACAATTAAACATAATGACTAATTAGCTTTTTATAGACATTACATACAACAATAAAGACATTAAATAAACGTGATTTACAAGACGTACAAACACAGCATCATACATAATTACAATAAGAGACAAATAAAAATGGTGACTGTTTTTAAAATGCAAGCAAAGCACTTTAAAAGAATCAGTATTTAAAAGCAAATTTAGTATCTAGGTATCAAAAACAAGGTGTAGGTTAGAATCAACGCATGCTAAGATCTAAATTAAGGCTACAAAAAAAAGACATAAACAATTCAACGTCTATGTATCTTATATTAAAATGAAGCACATGCCAGAATTAGATACATGCCAAGATGCAAATGAAGCCTACAAAAAGACCTAACAAAAACGGAGTTAACTGTGTTAATCAATAGTAAGGCACTTGACGCTACATAAAACAAAACAGTAAAACAGACAGTGACACAAATATCAGTCATCGGCATGGCAAGAGTAGGTGGGGGGTGGGGATTTGCAGATAGTACATTTACAGTCTTTCCTATTCCAGGATAAAATTAATGATCTAAACGAATTCAATTTTGATTCCTCTCTAAAATGATTTGGTAGCTCATTCCACAGAATTGCACCTGCATATCGAAACAATTAGTTGCCATATGAAGAAGCTCTAATTGTTGGGACATCTAAAATATTTGAATATCTAAGATTGTATTTAGGGACAGACCACTTAATTTTGGGGTCTGGGGGGTTGGGGGCTGGCGATTTTCTTTCGATCTAGGATATTTTGTTCCTTATACCTCGAGATAATTTATGTTCTTCAGCTAATATAAAGGCTGTAATTAGTTGTTTGTTTTTTTATACAAATCAGGGCAATAATTTTTTTTCAATCTATTTGGGAACCGAGATTTATAATCCCATTCAGAGTTTTAATAGTCTGTACAGCCATTGACCTAAGCTTACGCACTTTCAGGGCTGGCATTTTTGCCTAACGCGAGAATTTATGGTAACTGCATGTGTAGTCATCATATACAAATCTCAGAGCACGATCTTGTATTTCTTTAAGTTCGGTAGTGTTCTTATCAGTACTGAAATGCCAGGCTAAAGAACAGAACTTGATATTGGAAAGGCCAAAGGTATGTAAAATTGTCAGTTTGTTGAATCTTGTTAAATTCTGACCAATACATTGTAAGATGTGTGGTTATCTTAAAGCTTTCCTACAAAGATTTGTTATATGCGTATCGAATTGCAGTTTGTTGTTTCTTCACAATTTATCACTGCGTTGCCTATCTTAAGGTTCAGCTTTCATACCATCTGTCTCTAAACCCACAGCTAGTGCTTGAAACTTTCAGGGCTGGTATTTATTCTGTCCACATTGAATAAGTCGATCAGAATAAATGGAATATATTTCAAGTGTGATAATCAGAGTGTCCGGGGAGGAAAAGGAAAGAGTATTGTCATCAGCATAGTTATACAGAGAACTATATTGAATACAATTTTTTTAAAATATCATTGACAAAAACATTAAAAAGTAATGGACCGAGGATTGACCCTAGCGGAACCCCTTCATGAATTTTTTTGCCAGCTACGTAAAATACCATGCATCATAATTTACTACTTACGATTTGACTGATAGCTCGATGAAAGACTTACAGAACCATCTGACAAATCATCAGGCATGTGTAACTTCCTCCAGGGCGCGCTGGATAGCGCTTATTAAAATGTACCCATATGATCTAAATGTAACTGGACGAAACCACGTCGCGGGCCGGATGTGGCTCGTGGGCTGTAGGTTGCACATGCCCAACCCCTCGTTTGCAAATAAAAATATCACGAGGGAGACAGTCAAAAGTTTTAGAGAAATCCATCAGAACTGCAGTTACATAGTTTTCGTTGGGTTTTTTTTTTTTTAATGTACATCCTTCTTCCAGTCTTCTGGTAAACGTAAAAGAGTGGTCTGGCATCAATGGCCTTTTTTTCGAAACACCTACATACTTGTTAAAAATGTTCTCAAAAATGATACCAGCTGGATTAAAAGTTTGGGTATAGTAGGTAAAATGCTAATCGGTCTGAAGTTACTTTTACTAAGATAACAAGAGTTATGGGCCTTATAGCGTTCACTGGGTGGTTGACACATATCAGCTTGTGAATGAAAAGTTACACACGTATTGAAACTATAGAGGGGAAAGAAAAGCTTATAGCACATAGTTACTACTTTGTCTAATAATGTTATTGTCTTATAGCACATAGTTGCTGCATTGTCTAATAATGTTATTGCCATTTATTTTATTTTCAAGACCATATATATGTTCACTTTCACGGCATAAAAAGAACAAGTCCTTCTCCCCTGGATTATATCACTGCCCCATGAGACTAGGCCCTGATTCATAACTTAGAAACTGTTTATAGCCCCACCCTTAACATATTACCCGATAGGTCCCTGCCTCTAGAATCATAACTTGGAAACAATAGGGATCCCCACCCACAGCGATACAGTGGACTGATAACGGACGACGGACTAAAGGCCATGATAATAGCTCACCTAAGGCAATGGTTTCCTAGATTTATAATAGACCTTTCGCAATTCAGGTTACCAATAATAATAAGGCTATCAAACTGAACCAGACCTTTGTCAAGTGTTTTACAAATTTATCGGAAAAGAGATTTTCATACATTGATGGCGGCCTGTTTAAACTATGAATTTGCCATTTAGTTTTATTTAAGTAGTTAATATGCGATGTGCTCCAGGCACTCCGGCAACTTAGTTTCTCTTTGTAAGTCTGAAGTAATCGGAACACTTTCTATACTTAATTTGCAAGAAAAATTCCATAATGATACGTTAATACTTTTGGTATGGTCCTGTATATTACCTAGCGTATAACAGTTCTTGAGTTATCGGTTATTTCTGGCGATTTCCCTTATTACTTCATCAAAGTATTTCCGATATGGATTTTTGACGAAAAATCCTCGAGGTGTTCCGTAATCAGCAGAGTAACATCTGTGAGATTTCTAAACCAACCAAAGTGCCCAAATTCAGACATCATCGTAGTCATGAAACGTTCTGAAAATTGTACTCATGCTCAAATTTCATAAATTTTAATTTTATATAATTTCGCTAGCGATGAAAATGGAAACAGACGTTTTTGAGTTATCTGATTATTTGTATCTCTACATTTCAAATTTCAGTTATATTAAGAGACTCTTTGCTCCTGGTCCTGTAGTCACGAAACTGTCTGAGCACAAGTTTCCCCCCACCCCACCCCCACACACTCAGACACGTACACAGCACTCATGAATATGTATGAACACACAAAGTTCCACCCACCTAAACCATACACCATGAGGTATGAACACACAAAGTTCCCCCCGCCCACAGAACTCACCAAGAGGTATCAACACACAAAATTGCATGGCCTTGCCAACAGGGGCGGAATCGGGGAGGGTATTAGCCAGTGCGCGCCATTCCTAACAATTAGCGCCAAATAACCGGAATGTTTGTTATAAAAAAAATTTTGTTTTTACTGTTAGATGGTTAAAATTATACCCTGGATGCGCTTAAAATGCAGTTCGCCCCCTGGACCCCTACCGGGGTTCTTTCCCAAAAATCCCCTTACCTACTTATTTAGGCCGCCGACTCACAACCCCATGATATTCCTGGATCTGCCCTGCTTGCAAACCAATAATGCATGGCAAACTGAATCGAAAATGTCTTATTGCTATGACGTACCACAAGCAAATCACAAATCTAGTACGGTGTCACCGCTCAGATGACCATGCAGGCTATACAGGAATAGATAGGAAATCATATTCTGCAACATATCCATAGATTTCAAATATAAAACGTGGCATATTTTTGTCAGTAAAAAAGAATCATAGCTGCACAATTCACACTCGAAATCGCAACTTCCGGAAAACACATTCTTTGCTACACTGTGACTTTGTGAAACAGGGTGTTTTCACTTATCATGCATCCACACACAAAGTTATATAAACTGCAGCCAAAAGTACAAGATAATCTAAACAAAACACAAAACTTTATACGAGTTGTGATGGTGGTACAGACGGTCCGATTAGGGTGACATTCAAATATACTAATCTCACGGAAATAAGATCATCTGTGTTATTTTCAATTAATTCCATCTATTTTCAGGTATATATATATATATATATATATATATATATATATATATATATATATATATATATATATATTATTACTATTCAATAGTAAGTGTATTCATTTTTTTTTTTTAAAAGATACTTAATAAATCCCGTACATGGGTAGCTATGGGTTAAAAATTTAAAAAGTGATTTATCTGTTTCTCTACAAAAAGAACATAACTTGTCTTGTCTAATTCTCATTTTGTACTATCCCACACACTTCTTACAGAAAACTTGATACAGTGACATATTTAAACAATAAATTGAATGTATGTTTGGATTACTAATATCACTTTCTAGTCATTTCTATAAAAATACAAAAATGAAAACATAATAGTACAAGAAGAAGGAAATTTATATGGGAGATAACTGATGAGAGAGATTTATATGGGAGATAACTGATGAGAGAGATAGAGGGAGAATATTCATGTTATACATTCAATACATGTACTTGACAAAATTAAAGGAATAACTGTTAAAATAGTTACTCCATTATTCTTATCAAGTATATTAGTCTTTGAAAAATATCGGCCGAAACTGAAGATCAAATATTCCTTCATAAGCTTCCCATCTATGACTGAATTTCTACCAATCGGTTTTTGTAAGCTGTATACTTTTTCTAATTTGTACCGATATGATATTTCTTTCTTAAATTTTTACAAGCTTGTTACTTTATGGTGTAATTTAAATATGTAGTTATTTCCTAAAAGTAAAATCAAAATTAAAATTTCATCCGAATTGTTTTGTTTGTTAATTCCTAATATTGTATCTACTGCTGTGAAGTTAAAATGTACAAGGTGTATGCATTTATCTTTCAGCCACCTGAACAACAGTATCCAACAAATTTTGACTATAGTTTTTCATATATTAACTTAACAGTGATTCCTCTGTTTCTCTACCAAAAAAACATAACTTGTCTTGTCTAGTTCTTATTTGTGCAAAAGCACATTTGTAGGTAAAATCCTATGGAAAATTTTCAGTTGAAACCATTTGAGATAAGTATATTTTGTACAATTATGTACTAATAAATATTTCTTGTTTCGAGTCAAAAAAGGGTATTATTACCTGTGTTGACAACAAAATCGACTTGATCTGTAGCTGTGTCATTAATCACACATCCTTGATCCCCCAAAAAAATGTCCTTACATGGTAAAATGAAGGAAATATATGCCCTTATAATGAAAGGTGTCCTACTTTCCATCTCCTTAAAAAAGATAAAGAAATAATTTCTCTCTATACACTATATACATTTATCCATCCATCCATACATCCCCCTGAGGGCTCAGGGATGTAGAATACGCCCGATGCACCCTCCTGCACGTCATAAGAGGCGATAGTGGAGACAGGAGCTGCAATGGCACAGTTGTCAGCACGCCGAACTTGCAACCGAAAGGGTATGGGTTAATATCCTACCGGAAACCCCGGATGGCAGAGTGGTCTAAGGCATTTGCCTTTTACAGATCACTCACACATACCTCTCTCCGCGTGAGTTCGAGTCTCGGCTCAACCAACGTGGGTATGTGAAAAAGTTTGCCAGTTGCTTCCCGTGGCTCGGTGGTTCTTCCCGTGTTCTTTCTCCACCAAATATACTGGCCGCCATGTATATCCTATTATGAGCTGAAAAATGGCGTTAAACCCACAAAACCAAATCCAAATCTTATTCTACCATTGGAGCAGCCCGATTCGGCTACCGTTGTGTATCCTTGTGCAATACACTATACTCCAATGTCCTAAGACTAAATAATCTACTTGCGATGCTTTCCGTACAACCACCCACAAAAAAAAAATACATACACACATACAGTTGTTCTTACTTTAAAACTGAATGACCATTACTGAATATTAGAACCAAAAATTAAGGGGAAAAAGATAACAATATAGGGAAAACTATAATGTTCTACGTTTTATTAGTCAGTTGTGTTCCAATTAGATGGCGTCACAGAAAAGCCAGTGCATATATTTCAGATTAACTGTAATTCTACCCCAATCTAATTTTCAAATACTAACGACCGCTTTTATTTTAAACAATTTTCTAGAATCTGAAAGTAAATTGGTTGCTACAAGTATTCAGAGTAAATTTATTTTTTACTGTCATCAGTATTTTCCTTTCAGTTGTATTTCCTTTCCTACTCCTGTAAACCAGGGTCCATTTTAGTTTTACATTAAGTCATAACATTATTTTTTTTTTTAAATCAAGAACAAAATCTACCGTCTGTACTCGCTTATAAGTCGAGTCCACATGCAAATTGTACAGATCCGGATCTGCCGTCGCATAGTTGCACCGGCAGATCTGGATCTATGCAATTTGTTAAGAGTAATCAGTATAACATAGTTTTGTAGGCTGTACATGGAAAGACCCCGGGAAGAACCACCGACCCACGGGAAGCTACTGGCAAGCTTTCTCACATACCCACGTTGGTCAAGGCGAGACTCGCGGACAGAAGTGAGATGTGTGAGTGATCTGTAAAGGCGAGTGCTTTAGACCACTCAGTCACCTGGGGCCCCCTGTTTGCAGTTGGACTCGACTTATAAGCAAGTATGACGGTAAGTATTTCAGAAATGGTAATCGCCAGTATCTTCTCGTTATCTTCATACTGATTTTCATAACAAGATTTTTTTTCTTTGACCTGAGAAGGTTCCAACTTTTTATATATAATAAAATTTCAAATAAATATTTTTAAAAATCGAATATTTTAGATCATGTGTAGACTTTAGTTTTTATATTAATCATGCAATTTTATACTCGCACAGATTCATAACTTGTCGTCATTCTGAAATTATTCTTAAATTAATTAAATAATTTATATCAGATATTTCGTTGTAAAGTATTTGGTTCTAAAATTTATTTTATCATACCAACCATTCAATGGCATAGTCTCCAAAGCATTTGTTAAAAATAGTATTATTATTATTATTATTATTATTATTATTATTATTATTATTATTATTATTATTATTATTATCAGAGGACGCTTGAGCGTCCTCTTTATTATATTTGGTTTTTGATGGATGTGTGTTTTGGGGTTGTTTTTATTCTTTCGTGTAGAAGAGTACTTCCTTTGTTGTACTGTCTTTCTCAGACTTACACACAAAATATAATATAATAAATGAGTACTGTGCCCGGCCACCCACCCAACCATCCCCGTAAATTGAATAGAGTAGCTTACAGATGTTATCACAGTACTCATTGTTTTTCCATAGATCTAAATGCTAACGTTTGGTGAAATAAATATAATTTCTATCCTACTTCAGCATGCGTGTCACACACTGTCAAAGAGAGCAATGTTTGATTTTCAATTTGACAAGGACAAAACCAGGTACTCCATTGCATTTAAGAAAGATAACTCTGCTGGAACTAAACAGGGGTAAGAGTTATCCAGTCACAACAGAGGCATTTTCAATGATGTGTATCACAGTTTGCAAAAATCTTAAAAAATACAAAATATGATTTAGAGATGAATTAATATAATCTCACATGTTGCCAAGAGACTCCATTTTTTTAAAGCCTGACAAAAACTACAACTCTTACACAATGCACCAATCACAGCTAGTTTTGTTGTTTATTTCTTAATACAATGTTGCCTACACATTAAGCTCCTCCCCCCTGGGCTTGCAATTGGTCACGTTATACCAGATTTAGAAGTGCTCATCTCCCAGGGTGTGCAACAACCGGATTTTCTTCAGCTTTCTTCGCTGAATGCTAACTGCTGACCATGCGCAGCACTGCATCTAGTGAGCCTTGGTTGTCCGTCCATAGTTAAAGTAAAACTTCACCCGCCAGCGGAAGCGGTGTAGGTAGACACAAGTTCTTATTTATTGGTAGAACATATATAAAGAAATAGAGAAACAGTTTTATTTCCCTTTAAACATGTATAAATTTATTAAATATTATGAATTTATCAATAAAGGTTATAAATAATATATAATTAGAACCTTTCAGATATGTTTGACAGTATTCAAACTGTGATTGGTCTGGTTTGGCGCTTCACTGCACAGGAACACAAGTAGATTATTTAGTGCCGAGGCAATTGGAGTAAAGTGCCTTGCCCAAGGACACACCACCGTAGCTGACCCAGACTGGTCCAATCGTAGGATTCTAACCCGCACCCTTTCAGTCGTGAGTCCGGCATGCTAACCACTGAGCCACCGCGGCTCCCTTCCAAACGGCGAATCCATACTCGTACCATTTCAGATTTAAATTATGCCCCTTTGTACAATTGTTGTACAAAGTTTTTAAAATTGTAAAATTTTATAAGATCAGATTTTAAAATTAAGAATATTTAAATTATTTTTGTATTATTTGGATAAATAAATAGTTCAAAAGAGGTTATAGTGCATTTTTAAATTGCACAATATTTTTGTATTGAAATTGTTGTCACTTTTCTACAAATAATAAATAAAATTATAGAATTTCAGTTTCATAGTTATTGGTAAAGCAGTTTTCATTATATATACAGCAGTAACGAAAAAGAAAGGACCAGGCTGCTGTATGCATAAAGAAAGTTGCCGCTGAGAACTAAAAATGACCCAAAATCCTCGTAAGCCAAATACATTAAAGCGGGCTCAGCTCAACTACACCAGATTTTGAGCGTATATTTCTGACATACCAAAAAAAAGGGGGTGGTTTTGTGTTATATATATATATATATATATATATATATATATATATATATATATATATATATATATATATATATATATATATATATATATAATGTGCATATTATTGTAGATACATTGTGTTATCTTTTATCATGTAAATATGACAATACAATAAACTTATCAATCAAGTTCATATATAAGCTTACGATTTAAACCAATTGGATAGAGTGTATCCGAACAGTGAATCCAATATGTTTCTTTTAACGGACGTTCCATTTCCGAATTTACAATATCAATTACCTTAAATGAAAAATCTTGTAAATTATGGAAGCCGTCATTAAAGTGTGTGGAGATATGAGATTAAAAAGAAGGATCAATAAAGTTATTTATGTCAAATCTATGTTTGTTCATGCCTTTGAGAAAATTGCTGACGGGTTTGTCCAAGATATTTCTTTTTACAAGTTATCCAATAAATAACAGATATTTGCACAGTTATTATTATAATGTATCTTAAGTGTTAATTGGTAGTACTGCTACTGAAATAAGTATTTTCATTAACTTTTAAACACTTAACAACCTTTAACTCATTTAGTATTGAAATACGCTAAAAGTGTGAAATCTGATGTCAGAATCAACATGCCCTACTCTCCAGTTATATTTTTCATACTCAATAGACATACTTATATTTCATCTTCGCCTCTTATTATTAGGTATGCTTATGTACATATGTTATGTTCTTCCATTCAGCTTTATTTCATCACTGTGTTCTTTATGGAATATGTATACTCTTACAAGGCAACGTAAGTTACCTATCCCTTCTGTAATGACATTTCCTTTTACTTCTGCTTTGATCATACTCTTCTTTATGCGATTATAAAACTGTACAACCAAATATAAGACTTTATGTCCTATACCAAACAGCTCCATCACTTCATATACAAAATGTGTTCAAAAATACCTAGAAATACCCTTCAAAACAAACCATGCAACAAAAAGTATATGCAACAAAGAAACAAAATTCCTTCCTTTCATGTTACAACTTTGTTACATGCCATTACTCTTGCGACCTCTCTTGGTACTCTTCTAAAGTACTCTATCGGTACTCTTCTAAAGTACCAACCTTATTATTGTTAGTATTATTGATTCTACAAATACAGACTCTTTCAACTGGCTAGCAGTGAACAATTCGTAGAAAAAAAACTGAATAATTTAGAAGAAAAAAAAGTCGTTAAAATAATGAATTTTATATGTGTGTTTCAGTTTTTTTCTGATAAATCTGTACATTTTCATATTTTTGTTTATGGTACAAAAAAAAGTGAACGCATTCTAGCGTTCTAAAAAAGTTAACGGATTCTAGCGTTTACAATATAATGGTTAACTGAGTTTTATAAGAGGAGCATAATCTTTCCCCCCAAAAAAGTATGGCCCCTGGTATAAAACAATTTATTGCTATGGCGAAAGATGGAAAGAAAAATATTTTTTATACAATAAATATAAAAAGGATCGTGTTCGACTATATTGGACGGGCTACCCAACGGTGCCTATTCACAGGCGCGATCCCACTACTGCTCGACACGGGGACTTTTGCTTGCTGTGTTTCCACCCTGGGCCGGTTCGTCCCTCATTAGACAACCTGGATCCCCTAGGCTCCCCCGAGGGACCCATATTGATGCCGAGCTTAGCGCGGACGCCCGATCGACATAGAACACCGAGGGGCAGAGCCCCCGCCCTCAAACCGTCCAACGACCCCGGCCTCCAAGTAGCTGAATTATAGGAGCACGCCACAACTCCCGGCCAATAATAACGTGAAAGTTTTTTGTATATAACCTTAAAAATGTGGCGGAATACGGGCGTTAGACATTTATGAAACTGATAGAAAACTCAATCTTTGGGAGAAACTATTAAAATGTACAAAGGATATCAAAATGTCCCTGCAAATTGTACTTTCTCAGTTAACAAACCGGAAGTAAGTGTCAATGTTCAAGAAAGGGGGCGTATTCATATTATTCGGTGAAGAGAAGCAACTTGTCGTCAAACGAAAAAGAGTAACTATTGTCAAAGTTGCTTCCCTTGTCACGCATTGAGACTGGTTGTACCCACTCACCTGTATATATGTATATAGGGTTGAAGTCAGGCCCACCGAGAAGGGGGGGGGGGGTAGGGCAGGCCCGCCGACAGAAAATCCGGGCCTCTGGGCATAGCAGTCATGGGCCCCAAAACTAGTTTCATTTTTTATATAAAAACCTGTGTACAGTTTTGCATATAAAACCTGTAGTAATCTACCATAACTTATACTCTTGCACGGAACAACTTTTTAATATTTACTGCAAATATTCATTTATTTTTTTAAACTGAGCTGACGGCGGGCTCCTAGGAATTGCCGGACCCCTGGCCCGCCATTGAAGTAACTATATTTCAAATAAGTAGTGGCCAAAATCTATGGAAGTATTAAAATAGTTACCGATTGCAATTTGTTGACGTTGTTATGTGGACATGACAAATGTACACAGATAGGTTGCTATATCGTGACATACGTAAAACGTTTATAAGTGACCAAAATCATGACATATACAAGTAATTCATTTATTAGTGACCAAAATCATGACATATGTAATACATTTATTAGTGACCAAAATCGTGACATATGTATTACATTTATTAGTGACCAAAGATTAATATACTGCAGAGATTAATAAATTTTTTATAACTGAGTTAATGGCGGGCCCCTTGGAATCGCCTGACCCCTGGGCAATTACTCTCCCTGCCCCAGGCCCCGCCGTTGAAATAACTATTTTTCCAATAAGTAGTGGCCAAAATCTATGGAAGTATTAAAAGAGTTACCGACTGCAATTTGTTGACGTTGTTATGTGGACATGACAAATGTACACAGATAAGTTACTATATCGTGACATACGTAATACGGTTATTAGTGACCAAAATCATGACATATACAAGTAATTCATTTATTAGTGCCCAAAATCATAACATACGTAATAGATTTATTGGTGATCAAATCATGATATGCGTAATATGTTGATAAGTGACCAAAATTATGACATACGTAATACATTGATAAGTGACCAAAATCATAACATACGTTAAAGATTTATTAGTGATCAAATCATGACATACGTAATACATTGATAAGTGACCAAAATCATAACATACGTTAAAGTTTTTTTAGTGATCAAATCATGACATACGTAATACATTGATAAGTGACCAAAATTATGACATACGTAATACACTTATTAGTGACCAAAATCATAACATACGTAATAGATTTATTAGTGACCAAAATTATGACATACGTAATACATTGATAAGTAACCAAATACATGACAAACGTAATACACTTATTAGTGACCAAACTTATGACATCCGTAATACATTGATAAGTGACCAAAATCATATCATACGTAATATATTTATTAGTGACCCAAATCATGACATACATAGGTAATACATTTATCAGTGACCAAAATCATGACATACGTAATACATTGATTAGTGACCAAAATTATGACATACGTAATACACTTATTAGTGACCAAAATCATGACATACGTTCGTAATACATTTATTAGTGACCAAAATCACGACATACACAATACATTTATTAGTGACTAAAATCATGAAATTAATTTGAACTACATTCATTACTGAAGAAAAAAAAAACCGAAATCAATTTCATAACCGCTTTCATACCTTAGCCATATTTCGTAACAAGCCTGATCCAAAAATATCATTTTTTTTTTTAAATATAAGAATCATTAGGAATCATGGATATACTCATTCTGAGACTAACATCGGAAACTTCTTGCCTAACTGTCCAAATATCAACCTGTTTCCTATTGTTATGCAAATGAGTTTAAAAGTGCAATATAAGATCATAAGATGGAATTTTTTTTAAGGGGCAAGAGAAACTCATTCATTGTATTTGTTTGCTAAACCACACTGCTATTATATTTCATTATTAACATAAAGGTGTAATTTTATTGGCTAACGATGTGAGAGTGCTTTAGTGTAATTTATTTTGACATTTAAGAACAAGTTTTGGAAAACAAACTGAAAGGTAAAGGATTAATTTGTAATTTGCATAGAAAATTGACATTATGGGTTTTTGTAAATCACTTTATAATCTTTTTATGCAATATACGTTAATAAAATGTACATTTATATACTCTCTGGGCATTGAAAAATGCATAGCTACTAATTTTTATTTACTCATTTTTGATACTTTAAAATTGAAAATAAAGCTTAAAGTAAGCTTAGTAAAAAGAGATCTTTTCACTTACTTTATCTTAGTCACTATTATAAATTAACAAACAACAAAAAAAATGACACAAGACCAGAAACCTAGCAGTATTTCTCGAGACGATATGTTGAATTTGGCTGCAACAGTGTTCTGTTGGAAAGCAGTTTATATTTTATACCTTTCCTATTTTAAATTAAGATTTTAAATTTTGCTGGTACAAGTATCAAAAGAAACATCAACTTTTCCCCTCAATTCTCATATTGTATTGTATAATGTACGTAATTTAAATGTACTCTGTTTGACAACTTGTATAACATGTTCTAAAGCATCAATATCAATACAATTATTTGTATTTGTAACATACGGCATGTAACAATTTTGTACGTATTTGCTTCTGCATTCGTTTTCATATCTGGGATATGGAGCCACCGGTTCAAATCTAAGAAGTCCAAGGGATATATGATAGATGAATTTCGAAGGGTACATACAGATTTACATTTTAAAAAAAATTTAAAAATGGTGTTTCTCCGCTACTTCATGACGAACCACCCAGAAGTCATATCAAGCCACCCAGAAGTCGTACAGAGCCACCAATACGTCGTACCCATGAAATCGTACAATGCTACCCTGAATTCATACAAATCCACCCAAAAGTCGTACCCCAGAAATCGTAGATAGCCACTCTGAAGTCGCACAGAGCCACCCAAAAGTTGTACCCCAGACGTCGCACAGAGCCACCCGGAAGTCGTACAGGGCAGCGTTGCCAACGATACACCAAGACAGCCGGCCCGAACTGGCCTAATCGGATATATAACGTCATTAAAATGAAGGCTGCCAAAAGAAAATATTTCTGGTTATAGGAAATTTATCCTTTAATTTTTCCTGACTGTATCTTCTCTATGCATTTACCTTGTGTGTAGGACTCTTGTTACCATCAGTATCGCCAGGGAACCATTACCCCTGCCACTTTGTGATGATATACGTTCCAATGTACAACTTCAAACAAGAGATAAGTTAATTGTGAAGTAAGTGAAACTGAGTACGATTTTGACTTCAATCTTTGTTTGTCAGTCTCTTTGTTCTGTTATTATTTAATCAGTGTCACGTGTGCATAATCAATTTCATGTGTGTAAATTAAAGAAATTATGTTCAGATACTAGGAAAACACATTCATCTTTCCAATTGTAATTTGCCAGGTGTTTAGCGTGGCAATGGACTCTCATGCAGAGTGACAATAGATCGTAATTTATGATGGTCAGATTTACAATTAGAACTGACAATTTCCGTCGCATTTGTTTACAATCTTCATTTTGGCGTCTCCTTGGCACCATAGCATCTGCCGAATGCTTTACACAAAACGAACGGGGGCAAAGTCGGCTAATTATAGTGGGAAAGATTTTTAGCGCATTTGCACGTGCTAACATGCTTCTCATTTGGCTTATCTCGATATTTACATGTCAGTGAGAGCTTTAAGTCCCAATTTAAAAGTTGTAAAATGTCAACTCTACAGGGGATGCAAGAGGATACATGAGATTTATTTAATCATGTCTTGACTTCTGAATCAATTAGAATAAAATTCATCTTGAATTGAGAAGAAACTCTTTGGAACTACACAGTAATGGGTTATAAGACGCAGAATAGAGGTTGTATACTATCAATCGCGCGTGCACACATATATTTTTCAATACTGACGTATCAAAGATTATATGTCCTGGTGGTAAATACACAATTTTCACACCATTAACAGGTGATCATACTAGGATCGTGTATTGTACGACTGTTTATTTCATTTAGGATGTTTTTGTGTTTGATTTTCACATACAATATTCAAAGACAGATGATATATTATCTAGCCGCTTTGATTTTTATCATTATATATATTTTTATACATCTTTCTTTCTCTCTCTCTCTCTCTCTCTCTCTCTCTCTCTCTCTCTCTCTCAGCAGACACGCATGCAGGCGGACAGACTGGTGGGATGTTGGGAGGTCATAATACAACAAAGCTGATAGGCAGACCAACTGGCCTGTAGATGGATGGATATTTGTATAGATAGAGGAGACATTAGGATATATAACTTTGCTAAAAGGAACCTGCATTGTCAGACGACCACCATGGTCACACGACACATTCAAGTGGCTCTCTTAATTTCTCATTTAATTTATATCGCCATATCTTTTTTATCCACTTTGCTATACCCTTTTCCTCCTTGTGTTTATATATTTTGTTACGATCAGCATCAATGTGATATATGTTACAATGTACAACTTCGAAGCCAAGATATAAGGTACATTGCAAATTCCCGATATACATCTCTTTTCACGTAAGATTTGACGCGTCTACGTGGAAATATGCGCTATGATAATTCCGTAGCGTTACAAGGTCCACAGAACCGTTCTTACAGACCTACTAACGATGTTCATTACAATGCCTTATCCATCGTTATACGCCATGCAACGTTTAGACTGCTATCAATTTTACATTTACGTTTTACATCTAATTTACCTTTCATTTTGCATCGCTTTTTCTAAACAGAGATGAATGTCTTCCAGGCACAAAAGATATTTAGTTGAGACTCAAACCTCAGATTTTGGCATCTTAGTACTACTTGGACAAGAAAAAGTGACTACCATGGTAAAAGTGTTGTACTATGAATGCTGTGTTGTGGTGATTGCTTGGGCGGTTGCTACGCTGCTGCTCATAGGGGGCATGACAGTAACAAAAATTGAATGACATTTTTAATGAAGTTTCTTTCATCGTTGTATGGACGGCGGTAAAGGGCGAACAGCAAATTCAATAGATCCTCTGAATATGTTGTGAAGAGCTCTGCAATAAACGCAAGTTGACAGATTTGCAGTACTTGACTTTGCCAACACAGTCGATATAGAAGTCATGTTATTTCACTATGAGGATGAGAGTAAAGGGAAACGAAACCGTTACAGTTTGGTGATCTGGATTTTGAACAAACACCCTTGAATTTTATTAGGGGAGAGAGCGAGAGGATGTAGGGACACTACACGTTTTCTTATGTTTAAAATGCTTGTATGGGTTTACTATGTATGACCGGGGGTGGGGGGCTGTATATTATCCCCCGCAATTTTTTGTTTTTTTGTAGTATAAATAATAAATTGTCTTTCGAGATTTTAGAAAATTTCAAGAGATGAATTTAATTGTTTGACTGACCAAAATTCTTTTCAGTGAAATTTATGGTAGATCAAGCAATCGAACACATGACAAATTGAGACAACTGTGGAACAAAGTCGGCGATTTCGAGTGTTTGATCGACGTTATCCCAACTTTATTTTGCATTTCAACTAATGATATTGAATGTTGATGTTTGAGGTACTATTGGACTTTGATCAGAACAAAGAGGTGATGCACAGCTACAGAAGCAGTTTGTCGCTAAAAGCCTAAAACATTTTAAAAGATTCATGGGCAGACAGAAAAATCTTCTCAACCCTCGAAGTCAACAAGTGGTATGACCGGTCGGAAGTTTAAGTGGTTACTATTTTTCTGCAGTAGGATGGAGGAAAATACATTTTACAGGGTCCTTCAAAGGAATTACTAGTAACATATACTCCATCGGCTGTACTTACGATGATTGCAAGCTTGAGTCAGCAGATCAGTAATTAGTTGGGCATATACAGAAGTGAAGTCACCTTCTCAAGACCTTCCCTGTATCAACCACATATATATGTGTCATATTATCCTAAGCATGCCTCGGATTTAGGGTGTCGAGAAAATTGGTTTTGCTTTTTCGTTTGGAGATTACTCAATGAGTTTGGTTAAGTAGTTTTGGGTTATTGCAAGAAGGACTGTCACAGAGCAGATGTTGGATTTGATTGTCGTCCAAAGTGTCCGTACGCGAGAACATGCGAAACGAAGGGTCTCTTACAAGGCGACAGTAAGAAAGTTCATTGATAAAACAGTTGTTCCGCTTTTTAAACAATTACCGTATATACTCGTGTATAAATTAATACTAACTGCAGACTGCATAGACCCAGATCTGCTGTCGCATAGTGCGCCGGCAGATCTGGGTCGATGCAGTTTGTAAGGACTAATCAGTACAACAAACAACATAGACCCTGATCTGCCGGCGCATTATGCGACGGCAGATCAGTGTCTATGTTGTTTGCATTTGGATACAGTTATACGCGAGTATATACGGTAACTTTTTAACTACCATAAACCAAGTCTGATTTCGTAAATTTCCTATCACATCAGTCGCTGAAACAAGCTATAGTTTTGCAGACTGGAGCGAAGGTTTTTATTTCTAAAGGTGGGATTTCGGATATTATGTGGGTCTAGACAGGTGTTGACAGAACGTTTGTTGTTTGTGAACGTGCCGGAGCACGCGGAAAGAGTTTCAGCCCGATCCACCAGTCTTATTCGAGTGCTCCGTCAAACGTTTGCGCACAGCTAACGGTGTATTATCATTATTATTACATCATCAATTACTTAGTACATTAATTATATGCCAAAATCCTAAAAAAAAGGGTACATTTTTAGACAAGAACAAATCACGTAAAATTGCAATGTTGGAGTACAGTTGACGTCACAAAGGCGCATATCGTCAAACAAGCCAGAACCAGCCCGATAATGTAGGAATATTTGTTCGCGTCGATCTCGTGCACTGGACACGTATGCGGGCATGGCAACAAAACTAGTTGGATTTAATTCGTTAAGAACCTACATTGTTTGCTGGCCTGGGGGAAATTTTAAAGGCAACAACACACCAGGTAGACATTGATGCGGACTTTAAGATTTATTGTTTATAATCTATAATATTTGTACAGTATTATGATATTGCAATTTTGAAATAAATAGCAATATATATATATATATATATATATATATATATATATATATATATATATATATATATATATATATATATATATATAGAGAGAGAGAGAGAGAGAGAGAGAGAGAGAGAGAGAATTATTACTAATATCAGATGACATGTACACTTGACCCGACACAGAAAAAGATACATAATATATATTGCTATTATTATTATTATTATTACTATTACTATTATTATTATTATTATTATTATTATTATTTCTGCGTGTAATGACCTGTGTTCGGAATCATTGTGACTAAAAATGAGTTATATATTGGTGGATACATTTACCTTATTATGCTAAATCCAATTACCGTCAGGAACTATTACTCTCGTAATTTAAAGACGGAATAATAATAATAATAATAATAATAATAATAATAATAATAATAGGAACATTGAGATACTGAATCTTGCTGTCATTAATGATATTCTTATCCGAAAGTTAAGTTTGTCCTTGCACCATCATTCCAGATTTGATCTTTGTATATTTTTTACTTGAGAGCCAATACTTTTTTTCCGATATACGATGGTTCAATTGGCGGATCACGCACCGGATCATGGGCATTATCAAAAATATATATTTCACCACATAAAAAGCACACGTTGAATTACAAAAAATTACGCGAAGCAACCTGTTAATGATGTCTCGATTGCGTGTGCACGTGTCTGTGTTTTCTGTGTTAATTATTGTTTACTGTTTGTGACTTTCACTGTTTAAATATAAGAGCAAGAAGAATAAAATTACTTTTATAAAATTAACCTAATTTTACTAATACCGTAACCGAAAAAAAATCCAGTTTCTTAATTATAGTCACAGTTGTGGTCCAGTAACTATTATTAAGGTTAATGTAGCTAGGTTTCACTCCTTAGGTAAATACTAATTTGTATCTATGACAAGAAAATGGAAACTAAAAGTGACATACTGTGTGATTAATTTTCATATATTAGCAAGAAATGAAAACGAAAGAAAAGTTTAGAATTAACATGATTTGATGGGGAACAAAACGAAAGATAATGAAAAGGAAGATGCGCAGGAAAACTATTCCATAACAAGACAAAGAAAAACCGGTTAGCTTTCGCTTTAGATATGAATGATGGTTTGTAAAGTAACAAATGTTCATTTTTTATAATGAAAATCTCGGAGGGCTATGATGAAGTGAAAGTGCACCATACATGCTATTAAAAGAAGTTTGTTTTAGATGGGGGGGGGGGAGAGGGGCGGAGAGAGAGAGAGAGCAAGACGGATGAAGAAAAAAAAACATGTCACACCTTTACATACAAGTCTAAGAACATTGCACTAACATAAATAAAACATAAGGAAGTTCTTTATGTTCATTACGACAAAAAAAAACTATTTCCTTCTAGCAAATTCAGGTAAAGTGCAATAACGGCTGATCCAGGAATCAGTTGTCTCGCTATAGACTGACAAATCCCCTATGTAGGCTGATCCAGGAATCAGTTGTCTCGCTATAGACCGACAAATCCCCTATGTAGGCTGATCCAGGAATCAGTTGTCTCGCTATAGACCGACAAATACCCTATGTAGGCTGATCCAGGAATCAGTTGTCTCGCTATAGACCGACAAATACCCTATGTAGGCTTAAGTAATCAGTCATTATTATGTCTTCATTCAAAGTTGTTGAGCAAATGCATATTTAATGCATAACACACACACACGCACACGCACACACACGCACACACACACACACACACATACACACACACTGTTTGCTGCATATTCTTCTCTTAAGTTTGAATTTGATTCTTTGGCTAGTGCATACAATAGAACAAGGTCATTTTTACCGTACCATTGTTACAAGTTAGAGAGAAATTTTAAGTGCTCAGTCTTCAAATTAAAAGATTTTTTTTTTACATTGTAACTTGAAGTTCAGATCATAAACCGTTCTATCATTGCAAGAGATAATGGAACCAAATGCTATTAATATTAAAAGCCACGCCCACGAGAATGCATGTTTGTCATGCTATATCAAAGAAAATTTTGTATTAGCACAACGGCACTTCAAATAAATTTTGTCCCCTTTTCTACCTTGAGGCACTTGAAAATAATTGACATTTATATCCCGTGCATGAATGAGTTAACGCACGTAAAACCGACTGTTCGCACGGGCCAGCACGCCTAAGCGTCCCATATGAGTGACTTCCGCAGTCTACATTGAAAAATTTAAAAAACGACACGGAAATTGATGCCGTGTACAGTAACGTGGTAAAAACTGCACATAGTCGCACATTGTTTCAGCTCTGTAAAGTGGCTACAGAATTTTTGACGCCAGTGGTAAAATCGAGCATAGAGACAATTCTAACTCTGCGTCAGTAATATAAGCTTCATTTGTAACCCCTCGGGGATGTACATTTCTAGACTCCTTTGATTAAGTGATTAATCAGACGCTCGAGTCGAGGCATGATTTAGTTTTTTTTTATTACATGAAGTACTGAGGTGTGTTGCCAACGAGGATTCCTCTCCAGCTGAAAAAAAAGATAACTATGCTAACACGTGTTTACGTTGTCTCGTGCATTACATCATCATATTACTACACGGTGGATAATTTTTAATGTTTTCTTATGGCGATTTTTAGTCAATTTTACAATAAAAATTCTTGAGCATACTGTGTAATATATTTCGATAGATAAATATATATATAGGTAGGTATGATAGATAGACAGATATATAGAAAGGCAGGATAGATAAATAGACAGATAGATAAATAGATAGAAAGGTAGGAGAGAGAGAGAGAGAGAGAGAGAGAGAGTCCAATAAATCAGCCCCCTAAACTTGTGTTTATACTTTATACTAAAGGACGATTTGTGGATCTGATGTCATCTGTTCATTCAAATGTGCAATTTTGCTGCATACAAATCTATTCGAAACACACCAGCGTACAGGTTAGACACTTACCGGTATTTGGTACCAGTCGTATGTAGCCACGAAATTCAAAATGGTCACAGGATATAGGGTTGTGTTATTCGACGTGGATTTACAAGTCGTCAAGCATTAGGATTTGATCCATAAATATTCTGTACATATCGCTAAAAGGACCGTTCAACCGACGGTAGTTCAAGAGACGCGAGAAATACCGGTAAATGTCTAAAATGTACTCCTATGTGTTGCAAACAGATCTGTCTGCAAACAATTCCTCAATTTTATGAATAGGTGACATCATATCCACAAATCGTCCATCAGTATCAACACACGTTTGAGGGTTTGATTGATTGGACAAATAGAGAGATAGATGGATGGATGGATGGGTGGGTGGGCGGGTGGATGTATGTATGTATGTATGTATGTATGTATGTATGTATGTATGTATGTATGTATGTATGTATGTATGTATGTATGTATGTATGTATGTATGTATGTATGTATGTATGTATGTATGTATGGATGGATGGATTTGTATAGTTCATACTCCCAATTAAAGATAAAACCCTCTTCATATCAGGTATAAATCTAACTTTAAGAACAAGAACAAAATTGCAGAATCTACCTGAGAGACGTGGAAGCGAAATCGCTCATCTGTTGTTTTTTATAATGTACATATGTACTAGTACTCCAGTCATCGAAGTCACTTCACGTCAATCGACCAGAGTAATAAATTCCCCGTGTAGATTGTTCTCCTATTAGCCGCTTAATAGTAGAGGATGCACCGATTTTAATGTATTTGGTTGAAAGAAACCAAAAAAAGGGAAAAAGAAAGAAAAGACAAGGATTCATAGGAAACGTTAATGCGTTTCTTGAAATTTTCAAATAAGTGCAAAGGGCTTATATTTTTTGTTGTGCTTCTGTCCAGTGGAATTATATCAGGTTGTTTTTTTTTTGTTTTTTTTGGGGGGGGGATTGGGGGAGGGGAGTGCACCAATTATCTGACACCCTATGAAGATTTTCATCGCTCCCTACAATGTCTAACCATTCTTTTGTATGCTTTAACGTAAAATAATAAAAATAAAAATAAAAATTCGACACCTAAAAAAGAATGAGAAAAAAATAGCCATTAGTTTAACATTTCTGCCAACATAGGGCCTTTTTGGAAGAAAAATCCTTAGCTAGGAGTCATGGAAGAAATTATGAAAGTGAAGAAAATATTTTTTATATGAACAATTGTTGACATGTTTGTTGTGAGATTTTTAATCCCAACCCTTTTGTGAGAAGTCGGGAGCTAAATCTCTGGGTTCCATGTCGTATTCAGAGCATCGGTATGTATACCTTAGTCCCATAATACTTCGAAAAAAAAAGCAAAGGTTCTCATAAATGTAGAATGTAAGCATTAAGATTACAATACAATTTTATTGGCAAAAAAATATTCCCCAAGATCGCATAAAAATGTCTTTCGTTAAGATATTTGGCTTTCTTGCTATTTTTTTATCAAAGGCTTTCAAGACGATATCTTTGATGCACTCGCACAGTGTGTTGCTAATGACATTTTGTCAGGAATGTTGTGATGTAAACGTGCCGTTATTATTAATGATTGCACAAAAAGATGCATTTACGAGAAACCTATGTCCGCAATTGCGTAATTTACTTCATTTAGCGACAGAAAGGGAGATTTCATTGCAAAAAGTTTCAAATGACACGGATGCGAGATGAATTTTTCAAGATTTCAGTTGCTGTGATCGAGCATGTGGAAATTAATCCATCTATCTGAAAGTTTTGTTCCCTGGTAGTTTAATCAAATACATCATGTCAATTTTGCGTCGTGAATGTCTTTATTAAGAAATAATTACAACGGCAGACCTAAAGGAATTATCAACACCTAAAGGAATTATCAACATCCACACACAAAGTTGCATGACCCTGCCAAAAGTAGACAAGAAACTGACTTAACCCTATAACTTGACCAATTAGATGTGATGGACGTATGGACAGACACAAAGATAAAATGTTGTAACATCATGTACCATTCCATAGTTCTAGCCGGGCATAAAAAAAAAATAAAAATCATTTTTATGAAAATACAGAGCTTAATTTGTTTTTCTCCAGAATTGTCATTTGTTTCTCTCACAAGTAATCAAAAGGAATCAATCCACTATCGATCTGCGAAGAATTTATAATATCAACCTCGACAAATAGGACCAGATGGGAATCCATCTAATATTTGTTTTCAGATCAAAAGCTAGATAACTACGTCACGCGTCTGACTCCAGATGTGGCTCTGGGGTAAAGTGCAAGTCATTTTCACCTTTTCAGTGACACAGCTGCCTATAAAAGCGCATCGTGCATTTAGAAGTTCAGAATTAAAGAAATGTTGGATAAATTGCATTATAAAAAGGAGAGACAGACAGAGACAGAGAACAAATTACTTCGTAAAGTTTGCAGATTTTCAGGTTAAATTTGATTTAAGTATACCTCATGTATGTGTGCAAGTTACCCCCTCTCTATCTTTCTCTCTCTAATTATATATATATATATATATATATATATATATATATATATATATATATATATATATATATATAGAGAGAGAGAGAGAGAGAGAGAGAGAGAGAGAGAGAGAGAGAAATTAGCACTCAAAGAGTTACTCGGATGCATCTGTCATCATAGGTTCATAATGATAATTATAATGCGACGTACCATGTTGTTAAAGAGACACCGGGTATTCGTCATGAAACAAAGGTTGCACGTGTTTCAAGTTTCAATTCAGAGATCAAAAAGGATGCTAATGTTGTGTAGCTGTCTTTGATTTCTGTTCAATACCAATTGTGGGATAGGAAAACATAACCTTAGATTTATTGCTTGATAACAGTAGTGATGGCGTATTTTTCTTAAAGCTACACAATAAACGGTAATTTATTCATCACGAGGTAATTCTGAATGAGGTGAACAGAGCCGAGTGGCTGACAAACTATTTATGGTTTACAATGAATGATGATGATAATGATTGTATTGGTAGTGGTGTTAAAGTCTGAAAACGGCGATTCTACTATTGCTTGTTATTATTATTATTATTATTATTATTTTATTGCTATTATTATTTTTATTATTATTATTTTAATTATTACTATTATTATTACTATTATTATTATTATTAAATATTATTATTATTATTATTATTATTATTATTATTATTATTATTATTATTATTATTATTATTACCAATAATAATAGTCATCATCACCGTCATCAACAACAACAGTGTTCTGTAAATTACCTTAAAAAGTTCGAAGACTCGGAGAAAATTATATTTAATATGAGCAAATTAAATGAAGTATAAGTTACCTATAATTATCTTTTAATGAATATTGCCAAAAACAAGAGAGCTACGATGGATAAGAAGGACGCGGGTTCAAAACCTGCCAATACCTATCGGTGTCGGCCGCTTTGGTGTGTCTCTGGGCAAAGGACTTATATTACGTCCTCTCGGCACAATATGATCTTGAATGTGTTGATGTGCCGTTAGAAATACAAATCAACCATCTCGGAGAATCCATAATTTGACTATGTCGTTATCACTACCAAATCTCCAATCAAAAAGCATTATTTAGAGTCCCTTGTTCATTTCAAGATGTAATTTGCTGTTTTTTTTAATTTTTTTTATAGCGAATGGCGATTTACTTGGAACAAGCAATGGATAACGCAATCAAAGTATCGAAACGCCGGCTGTTAATCTAGATCCATTCGCTCAGTGCAGGCCCGATATAGTTCGTTTTAAACAATAAATATAATTGATTGCCGGTCTTTAAAATGACTCACTGTTTTGATGTTGAATGATTAGCTTGAGAATGATCAACTTTTGTTTTTGGTACTATCATTTCCACTCTTCTAAATCTGCAGTAATGCGAGTTAAAAGTGTCCTTTTATGTTTAAGAAGTCAGTCCGGGGTACATGTCCAATGTAACAACATATCGATTGTAAACCAGTGAAATGATTGTAAGTCGACTGCCAGTGTTGTGATACTACGATTGCGACAAAGGTCTTCTTGTTTGCAGTAAATCGCCGTTCGCTGTTTTTTTTTGTTGTTGTTGTTTTTTTTTGTTTTTTTTTACCAAGATTTTCAACAATTTCATTGAGAAATTCTACAATTAAAGCATCTGAGAACTTTAGGCCCAAACAAATCAAATTATTTCACCTGCCATAAGCGGGGATCTAGTCCGTACGTTGATGATGACAGTCATTTCGGAGAAATTATTGTCACTTCTAAATGCAAGTGCGCGATATTTATCGACAGTTTATCTTTTCTTTTCTTGTTTTTTTACCAAGAATTTGTACCAGATTACATGACTACTTTGAATTTTAACTTTATTGATAACAAAGTCCCCAGAATGTAAACGTGAAACGAACTGCAAATTGACAGTCTAAACAAATAAATAGTAGTATTTCAGTAGAACAAAATAGTATACACATTAATGAGTACTAATATAATGCAGATATATGCGTAATGTATCAAAATGCAGAAAACTACAAGTTTTATGAGTGGTTTGTCATTCTTTGGCTTCATATGCCAATTTTACTTAACAATATTATTGTTTCTCTTGTACCTGTTTCCTTTGAGGAAATGGAAATCAACATCATGAATGTGCTCAAGTGAAGAGTAAAAAAAAAATATGTAAAATGCTTCAACGCCAATGTTGGTTGTAAATAGATATTCTTAATTGACATTTAAATGCTTTTTCCCCAGAAACTAATACTTTGAGCCGTGTCTGCTTGTCTACTAGTGTCGACCATTGTCGATATCGTAGATCAATTACGTCTGAATAGATTTAGATAAACAGGATAGAATGATTGGTAACCGGCAGCGAGACAATAATTTTTTTTTTTTTTTTTTTTTACATTTTAAACAAAAAAATATCAACAGCCATTTCGAAACAGAAAAATATATGTCAATAATACATAACAGATAAGACACAGCTCGAGAATAACTACTTCCAGGCATATCATTTAAATGATTATTTATAGCAAGATACCTATCTTAGCATCAAAGTATTAAAATAAATGGTTGAATTGCACAACAACAATTTGGTCTGTTTGAGTTAAACCTGCTGTATGGCGTTTTGCCAATGGGCTTGGTTAGTTTTTGTTGGGCAACGAGAGTAAAGTGTCTTTGCTAAGGACACAACACGGCAGCCAATTCGGCCTGGCCTGAAAATCGAACCCGTACTCCTGTGTCGGAGTCTGTCACACTAACCACTGAGCTATCGCGGCTGGGCAATTTGTGCAAATTCCATGTATGCGCTTTTTACAGGGTATGTACTGGATTGACTTGCTGTTCTATACCGACTAGAACAATAGTTTTATAAATAAATGTCACTTACAAAATTCCTACTATATGCGTAAGATACATAGTTAAGCTTCTTTGTAAGTCACCAAAGAGAAATAATATGAATTTTTCAATAATAGAATTATACTCTCTCTCTCCCTCACACACACACAGAGTCTACATATGTCGTACATTGTATGCATTCCTGTTAATTGTAAGATAGTGAGCCCACGACTCCTCAATCCTGGCACTGTCCATTTTTTTTCTGAAGGAACAAATAAATACCACCACCCACCCCCCAAAAATAAATGAAAAATAAACATAAATGACATCTTAAATCAGTCAAATGCACCTCAGAATTTAACTTGAGATATGCTAGACGTGTCTGTCTGTTCTGTTTAGTCTCAGATGAATGGTGGACCCTGGTAGCCAAGTAATCTAAGGCGGTCGCCTTTACAGATCACTCACACATCTCACATCTGTCCGCGTGTCGATTCTAGTCTTTGCTCGACCTACGTGGGTATGTGAGAAAGCTTGCCGGTAGCTTCCCGTGAGTCGGTGGTTATTCCCGGGATCTTCCTGGTCTCTTCTGCTACCAAAATATACTGGCCGACATGTATAGCCTGTCATGTGCTGAAAAATGTCGTTAAACCCCAAATAACCAAACCAAACTCAGATGAATGATCGTATGTATCCGTGTTTAATGTTCGCGTGACTGTTATCGTATTTTCACGTGTATAACATTCACACAACTGTTATTGTACTCATTTCAGAATTTGACTTAATATTTTTCAGGGTTCATGAAGTCATAAAGCTTGAAATTGATTACACACTGCATGATGCTGTTTATGCATAATTTATAATCCATTTCATAAATTCTGTAAAATATGATGTTCAATTCTTTTAAATACAAATATTTATCAAAATAATAATGACTCTAAAGAAACAAATAACATAATCATATTTAACTATTGTTTACAAAGCGCTTGATTATATAATTAGTTAATTTCTGGTGTTATGAATTAATAACTTTTAATTTTCTGTGTCACATGATGCGATTTTAACCAATCTAAATGATTGTTACAAAGGCTTGGTAAAACTGTGTAATTTATTCGTGTAAAACATTCACGCAAATGTTATCGTATTTACCAGGATATAACTTTTACCCAATTGTACTGTATTTATCCGTGTATAACGTTAATATATAACGATTACAACTGTGACCGTCTTTATCCGTGTATAACGTTCACTTAACTGTGACCGTATTTATCCGTGTATAACGTTCACTTAACTGTGACCGTATTTATCCGTGTATAACGTTCAAGTAACTTTGACCGTATTTATCCGTGTATAACATTCATCAAAATGTTGTCGTATTTATCCGTGTATAACATTCATCAAAATGTTGTCGTATTTATCCTTATATAACGTTCACCTAACTGTGATCTTAATCCACAGCCTCCAGGATTTACCTTTGAAGTTTGAGTACTTTTGTTTCATGATATTTACATAGCTGAAGCGAAAAGTTATAGTTCTGATTTTGCGACAAGTTTACTGTTTCTATTTGTAGACGTCTGACTGGCAAAACACCCATATATATATATATATATATATATATATATATATATATATATATATATATATATATATATACAGAGAGAGAGAGAGAGAGAGAGAGGAGACAGACAGACTGATTGTGAATTCGATCTCTTACGATTTATATTTTAAACAATAATTTTATTGTACATTATCTAAAGAAATAAAAGTTTAAATGGCAAAGAGTAGTTGACATGTTCTGAAATCAAGTACTTGTACGTTTGATAATATCTCTAGATGGTCAGCTTTTTCTCTATCTGTCCATTTTTTTGCTATCGATCCAATATAAAATTACTCGGTAGGTTCTACACGTGATTTTCCATACATTCCACAAAATAGATGAATCGCGATCAACTATAACCAATACTGTTTTGGTTTATATTACGGCTTGGAAAACGTAAAGTTGTCAGCGCTACGCTAGTTTATTGAAATCTCGGGAGTGTTGGCTATTTTTCTCTATCATTCTATTTTTCTTTCCATTCATTATCCACCGTAGAATCACCAGCCAGGGACTAACAGCGATTTCCAGACAATCCACGAGACGATGAATCTTGATTCATTATACCCATTGCTGTTTACGTTTCCATGTCTGCATGGAAAATGTGAAACTGCATTCCGCTGAGGACTGTTAAATGATGCCTGCAATTTTACTTGAACCATTAGAGCCCTCTGGCATGTATACTCGGTCATGTGATTGCATCAACTAATACAGGCGCAGCAATAATGTCGATGCAAATGAGAAAGTACAACAAAATTGGAATGGTCCATTGTACTTCAGGGGAAGTAAGGAATTATATAAAACTCAAAATGCTAAAGTTTTCCTAGCGTCGCAAAAATTGCACATTTTAAAACTGTTCTAACATTGATAGATATATCCAAATTTGTTTCTACCTGTACGGAGAAACAATTGTACAGTTTGCTGCGGTTCCATGATATTACACCTTCCCCTTCGAGGCTCATCCAATATCACTGTACAACAGCAAAACTGTACAATTAATTTCTCATACACTTAAAAAAAATGAGGATAGGACCATTACATATTTACCCGTGTATAACGTTCACACAGCTGTTATCGTGCTTACCTCTGTATAACATTCACACAACTGTGATCATATTTACCTGTATATAACATTCGCCCAACTGTTATCGTATTTACTGGTGTACAGCACTCGTCTGTTATCGTATTTACCCGTGTAAAAAAAATCACGGAACTGTTGTCTTATTAACTGTTCTCGTATTCACCTAACTGTAATTATATTTATCTGTGTATAAAGTTCTCCAAACTGTTATCGTATTTACCCGTGAATAACGTTTACACAACTGTTGTTATATTTACTCGTGTATGACGTTGACTCAACTTTTACTGTATTTACCCATTTATAACGTTCATCCAGCTATTACCGTGTAAACTTAACGTTTACACAACGGTAACCTTTTTACCGTGTATACTTAACGTTTACACAACGGTTATCGTATTTACCCTGGTATAACGTTCATACAACTGTTACCGTATTTTTACCCGTGTATCACATTCACACAACTGAGAACAGAGCAGATCCAAATCTAACAGAACGTAGCTTAATAGATGCAAAAATTATATAAAAATGGGAATTTTTGACGATATGAAACGAACTACAAGTAGTTGTTATTTTTATAAGGATAAAAAGTAAAGCATCGAAATGAAAGGACAACTCGAAGAAAGAAGAAAAGAAAGTTTGGTTTATAACATAAAATTACAGAAAATTTGTTGCCAATACCTCGTAACCAAACTACATATATGAAATTCGTCAGCTTTCCTTTCATAAAACAATTATTTTGTCAGCCTTAAGTCAATTACCAAGTTCGAAGGGATCGGGGTCGGAGGATGAGCACCATTGTTCTGTCTAAGTTAGCTTTTAAACTGGATAAGGCTATCGACCTGGAGTATGCCACTTTTTTTTAACTTACTTATGATTGCATCTACAGGATCGAAACCCGGCCTAGTTTTGTCAAAACTTTTTCATTAAGTACGAAATTCGAAAATAAGCACAACAACAACAACAACAACAAGAAAGACTCCTCAGATACATTTTTATCCATGTAACGGCAACTCATCATGCAAAAAAGAAAAACAAAAAAAAAAACTTACGATTAAACGTGATTGCAAGTTTATGATGATGATGATGATGATGATGATGATGATGATGATGATGATTACGTGTGAACATTACTTTACATCTGTTTCTTATATCAGGTTTTGTTCATTTTTTTTATTTTGTTCTTCTATCTCTGTATTTCTTCCCCCACCCCCACCCCTTTCATCTCTCTTTTTTAATTTATTGCCCCTTCTAGACCCGATTCGCAGTCTGCCGGTAATTCTTCTCTCTTTGTTCTTCATAACTTCTATCGTTTTTCTTCTTCTTGTTAAGTCAAAACTCTAAAGTACCATTTCAGTTCGTAAAACATAACAGGTGCACGTCTGATTGCAATCAACGTAACTTATAAATTATTTCACGAAATATTCCCGGGTCATTTTTTATTTCTAGCCATGGCTGATGATGTTGAGTCATCTAATTGACTCACATGTTGTTGCTAATTGCCGACGTCATGCTCCGTTGAATCGGTAATTACGGCGCCATATTACACCCGTCTTCCCCAGGGTAATATCACCACCCGGAAGTGATACCATCAATGCTACACTCTTTGTCTAGTTCCCGATCTATATTCAAACTACGTATTCTCCTCTTGGTCGTGGGCTTAGATCTACATCGTTCGAAACTAACCAGACAAATCATCATGGGCATAAAATTTGAACTAAGATTAACAGTATAAAACTGTACAAATGTGATGTTAAATCAATAACATTGTCTACTATAAATAAATATATAATTACTTTAATTACAGAATCAGCTCTCAATTTGTGTGTTCTGACGGCTTTGTGACCACTAGATCTTGTCTCGCCAGGATACGTCTGAACAAAGTATTTGTGATAATTGATTGAATCATTGCTTCTCTTTTTCTTCTAAATTGAAAAACAGATGCCTTTCTAATTTTCCGTTTCCATGTTTTGAAGATTATATCTCTTTTACTTGTAATTTTAATAGAAAATTGTAAACATTAATTGAATTGCTCTCCATTTGTTCTATTGATGTTTGCCCGTACTCTATTACAGAACACCTGTCGTGTGTAACATGTTTAACCATTTTCATCAACATGTATGTTTCTTCAAACAGTTTCACTCGATCAGAATACTGTCTAGTTGGTAAACTTGTAAACATGTGCGCCACCCGAAATGGATTTGCAAAGTAGATTTGGTTCGTGCATTAGGTATACATAGGGTTTAACGGCATGTCAGCACAAGCATGGCTATATAGTGCCGATTAAAATTTAAATTCAAAAAACGTAAATGTAAAATTGGCAAAATCTTGATGAAGATAAACCCTTTAAAATAAAAACGTAAACATTTCCAGGGACAGAAGCAAGTGTGCCATGCTCACAATCTGTCAAGCAGTTGCGGCCATGTTTAGAGTATTAGACTTTCCAGCTGTTCAGTGTAGCATTTCAGGAGAGAGAGAGAGAGAGAGAGAGAGAGAGAGAGAGAGAGAGAGAGAGAGAGAGAGAGAGAGAGAGAGAGAGAGAGAAGGAGGAGGAGTAGAGTATAATCGTACGGTATTAGTATTTCTATATTGTTAATCTCCTAATTTAATGGAAAATATAAAATACAAACTTAGTTACTGCTATCATGATCAAGTTACTAAATGTGTGAAAAGTTGTATGTATACTTCTATGCATCTCTATATTTATACAAAAAATAAGAAACGTCTAACCCTCAGACAATTGTTATACATTACCTTTAGCACAAAATTGCAAAAATATTATATTTCAAAACATGTTTTTAAGCATATTTACTTATTATAAATGATACATTTTTCAAACATATATACATATACATATACATTTATATACACATACTTACATACATACATATGCAAGAGAGAGAGAGAGAGAGAGAGAGAATTATTTCCTTGAAGTCAACACTTCATTCAGTGATCACATTAACATAAAACATATATGACATTATTCACGGATATCCACTACTCCACTTTCATACTTACTGCTCTATTTCCGTATAAAATATGTTTTCATATGATTCCATTTAGTAAATAACTTTTTTACTTTTGGATCTCCCACATAAGATTAACTTAGTACACAGATTTTTGCAACAAAATCCTAACTTTTATCCGCATCGAAGGAACAAAATCTGAAATATTTTTAAATACCAAAGACATTTTGAAACGAAAATTAAGCAATAAAAGGAGGAATTCGAAGCAAATGATCAGTTTAAAAATTTTTAATTTTAGACTATGACACACACACACAGACACACACACACACACACACACACACACACACACACACACACTGAAGCATTATCCGTTCGCATATCCGCAACTCTGACTAAAAATCCTTATGGTCTCTGCGGATCACACCTGACACCTGAGGTTGTCGGATTGAATCTACACATAAGCAATATTTTTCAGAGCATCATGGATACGTTTAGATCCATCGTAAAACAAAAGAAGCAACAACAAAAAAAAGACGAATAACATCCTATAATTCTTGCTAGCCCGCATAAAAAAATAAATAAATTTAAAAAAAAATAAACCTTTTGAAAAAATATCATATCATTACATGTCAACAGTCTCTACTTTTAATTGTCTTTTTCTTTCCTTTCTTTTTTGAATAAATTTTTTTCTGGCTATGTTTTCCTCGCGCAGCTTTCGTTCTTGTTAAATAGCCATCAATGTGCCCATAAACCTCGACCGTCCTGGACTTTTTGTTTCTGAAGGATGCAAAATTATGCACCAAGACAACCATCAATCAAGCAATGTTGTATCTTTCGCTTTGGTTTGTGTTTTTATGTCTTCTTATAGCTTTCCCAGCATGTTTTATATGCAGACAACATCCTCCACTTCAACATTGAAAGATATACACAGCAAATAATCATATCTATTCCATTACAATCCTCTAATTATAATGTATTTCTCTCTGGAGATTATGAATGCACTATGTATGCCCGCCGAGGGTATTGAATTGCGTAATCGAACACAACCGCAGCAGTCTACTCTTGCATCTTGTCTCTTCGCTATAAATGGATTACACGATTAAGCGCAACTGGTGAAGTCGTTGTAATGATTTTTTTTTTTCTATATCGATTATCTTCGCATCACCTTTAGATTTTTTTCTGCCGATTGAATCTCCGATTAAGTTGAAAAAGATACAGCGAATTGGAGAACACAAGTAAATGGATTGATTTGGTCTTTTACTGCACCGTAAGCGCGTGACAAGTACATCGAGTGTAAAATGTTATTTATTGAGGTTTCGTTCATGGGTGCTTGTTTTTCAGTCTGGCGCTCAGTATCAAGTATTGGAAACGTAACCAAATTTCCATGAAATAAAATTTCTACAGTGCTTTGTGTACAAATTCGAGTGAATTTGAGGTATTTAAATCAAATACACCATATAAAAGACATTGAAATCAAATACACCATATAAAAGACATATTAAAATCAAATACACCATATAAAAGACATATTAAAATCAAATACACCATATAAAAGACATATTTAAATCAAATACACCATATAAAAGACACGTTGTATTTAGTCTTGTGCGGACGGAATTTCTTCCTTTTAGCCAATAATGCAATACAATTTCCCAGAGAGAGAGAGAGAGAGAGAGAGAGAGAGAGAGAGAGAGAGAGAGAGAGAGAGAGAGAGAGAGTAGACTCTTTATTTGCAAATTATGCCACAGGCTCGTAATATAATAACATTACAAACAGTGTTAACTATAACAAAAGCGCCAGATACTATAAAGTGTGTTAATTCGAAAGAAATAAGTTGTTGTAAGTTTATCCATGTTAGATTACTTACATGCAATATTCTACACAGATAAATCTAACATTACTTACGTTTCTTATTTTAATTCCTTCATACATTTGAAGAAGTATATATTGTATACCTTTGCATGTATTTCATAACGGTAAGAGAGAGAGAGAGAGAGAGAGAGAGAGAGAGAGAGAGAGAGAGAGAGAGAGAGAGAGAGAGAGAGAGATAGTAATAAAATTTTCCGTTTCGGATCATTCTAGCATATAATGTTAGTGTTCATTCGTTATCTACCCATGTTTTCTGACTAATTTTTCTTTTTAAGCTAATAATTAATTTATTAAGTGCTAAAGTAGGTATTTCTACAAGTATTTCAGCCGAGAAATAGAGTCCCTTTTGTCAATAATTCAACCTCGAAACTATGTTACACTAGCGGCTGTCAGCGACTTTGCATTGGAACTCGGCAGACTATTAAAACATTCGAATGTCTTGTTTACAAAAAATGTTGTTTTAAAATGGAAATTAAATGCCATCTTAAAGTTTGTATTGCCTTCAGCGAGGTTGGCCACTGCAACAGCCAACATAGACGTAAACAGACGTGAACTAAGAGACCGAAAACTTAATTTTCGAGGGGTGGGGGATGTGGAATTTTCTTTTCAGCCTGGATATTTTTGTTTGTATTACTTTTACCTCTAGATAATTTGTTTCCAAGTAATGTAACGGATATATTAGTTATTTTTGTATGTTAGTATTATTTTTTGTGTAAAAATCTGAGCAAGAATATTTTTTTCTCAATCTATTTAAGAGTCGGACCCCCCCCCCCCCCCCCAAATCGCAGCCACCTCCCCACTCATGGAGAATTAAATGGTAGGTCCGCTAAAGAACAGTAGACATATTTTTCAATTTTTACCTGACGAAAAAGCACGCCCGTGGACGTACAAGAATCAAGACGTTGGGGACACAGGACAAAAAATTGCAGGAAATCCGATATCACAAGCTCAAGTTGCAACAGTACCTATTTTTGTTGTCTCAGGATAGACTACAAATCCAATGCACCCTGTTTTGATTAGTTCTTTCAATATAGTGGCATCATCAACAGAGGCAGGCTAAGAGGACAAACAACAACAGCAGTATCACCATCACCAATAAATAGTATAATCCCCCCCCCCCCCAAACAAAAAAAAAAACAAAAAAAAAAACGAGACGTGTTAGTTAAACGCAGACTTGCTTGTCAATAAGGCATGGGCTAAATATAGCGACAATTTAAATAAATAAATAAATAAATAAATAAATAAATAAATATGTGATATATGTAATGTCTTACGCTGATTCCTCAAGGTGTGAAGGGTAAAAAAGTGTATTGGGTCAAAAAGAGTAATTATATAAACAAGCAAACAAACAAATAAATAAACAAGTACATGGAAAAACGTAAAGGGCAGAGTGTATTTATATGTTTCAAAAAAGACTAAAAACATTGTCAACTTTTAAACATTTTGAAACACATGATGAAAATGACTGATAAAGAACTAGTGCAGAAAGCTTTATTGCGAGAGAGAGAGAGAGAGAGAGAGAGAGAGAGAGAGAGAGAGAGAGAGAGAGAGAGAGAGAGAGAGAGAGAGAGCGCAAAATAGTTAAAGCACAATCACCACCATCATCATCACCCCTAACAAGAACACTATTAGTAACATAAGCAACAACAACATTAACAATAACGGCCACAATAATAATAATAATAATAATAATAATAATAATAATAATAATAATAATAATTATTTCTTGGAAGTGGTTGTTTTCATTGAGAATTGCCTTGTAAATTAACTTATTGTAATAGATACCTAGGTTAAAAACGTCCACGAAGATTATATGGGGAAACAAATTTTGAATTAATTTCTATTTGAAGGCCTAACATTTTTTTTGTTGAAAACCTATGTGCTAGGCTTAATAATTGTGTTATCCACTAGTTCTAGATTAAAGCCAGGATTTTAAATGAAACTTGCGGGAAAAGATCAATCAAAGTCCCATTTACCAGAGGCAATCAAACACTGTCTGATCTTCGACGCGTAAACAATCTATAATATGCAAATCAGCGCTCTCCATATTTGGAACATGACCCCAGACCACCTAGCCTCGTTCTGGGGTCGAAACAGACATGGCGATTTGATGAACGAGTTTGTTTAGAGAGTGCAAGTATTTCTGTTTTCTTGTGGATGTAGTGTGTTCAAAATGTAAGGATAAAGATAAATAACGCACAGGAATTAAATCTGCGTAGATGTGGCAAACTTTGGACATAGAATGGCCAGCCTGTTTTATAAATGGAGGCCAGAAACGCGACTCCGATTGAGTTTGCTGTTGGTACTTCAAGTTTTGGTACTTAACTTACTCGCTTTGATTCCAAGTCCGGCGAGGGCCGCTGGAATACATAATACAGGTAAATTTCGGTTTTTATCGACAATATTTTACATTAATTTATTTAACAGTGAAATATCCTTCGCTTTTAATGGGTTCAGTCACGTCAACGCTTTGTATTTGTCCCATGTTTGGGACTCGTTTTAAAAGAATTGTGTACACTATATGATACATGACATTGGGCACTGAGCCGGATCAAATGACTTGTTTGAATGGCTTTGTTCAAAAGATAGTTGTTCTGTTCAAATGGCGTATTCAGTAAAAGCAGTTCTTAGATTTCATCTATGGTTTTGTTTTGCAGAAACAATCCTTTAGAAAGATTACACTAAATGACTCTAGAGAGGGGTCGCCTAGGGCAGGCGGTCAAACGGCGTCGGGAGTTGATATATTACCTATGCCCCTAATGTGCTCGTGATGTAATATTACCGGGATGTAATTCATCTATCTCACTCTCTTTTTGGCTGGTGAAGCATGTGCAGTTGCTAGTCAGCTGTATGCATGCTAGCTTGTACATTATACAACATGATCATGAATCATTGAAGTGTGGCCATTTTCCTTATTGAAAATTGATACCCCCTAATTCGTTTGTGAACTGGTTGTAGAGAAATACAACATGTGTCATGCATACGAGATTGACTTTAGTGTTAACTTTATTAAATTCTGGATCATTCCCTGTATTTAATAAATACTTTATTACATATAGGGTACAATCCAGAACAAAAAAAAAACAAAAAAAGAAAAACATTAACCATGGTTTTACAAAAGTCAGCTTGTCCATGGCAAGATGACTGGAAAAACGAACTTGCCTTTGGGAGATATGAGCTTGCCCCAAAATATGACAACATAAATTCACAATAAAACATGCCAAAGTTTAAACATTAGGTAAAATAAAATATGGGATGTTGTAAGGAAATCTCATTATATTTATTATGAAAAAAAGAAGGGTTAGAGTGCAGACATGGTTAGAAGAGCACAGACAGACATATACAAGTATATAGGTAGACACATAAATGGATAGGTAGAAAAAAAGGGCTTTGGAAATTGCTAACTTTTCAGATAAGAGAGAGTGAGAAATGTTTAGATTAAAGACCTTGAACTGAAAAATGAAACAACCAATAGTGTTTCCCACAGAATCCGTAAAAGGCATGGTAATCATCCATTCAAGAGGGCACCTTCAGTACACGAAGGCAACCTTTTTTTCATCACAATGTAGCGTGCAGTTTATAATAATAATAATAATAATACTGATAGTTTATTATTATTATTATTATTTTTATATTGTTATTCATTGATTGAATTGAATAAGTTCTTTGAGGATAAAATTTTTGACACAATAAACGTGTTACAGAATTTTTCATCTTTAATGTATTTATAAATAGCAGACACAGTTTTAACTATAAAAAGTAAAGTCACACATTCATTTTATAAGAATATAAAATGTTCAGTCTTTGTAATATTTGCTTTTTCCCTCACCATTTCTTAAAATCTTTTTAACAGACGGTATTTTGTCATAAAGTTGCTAATCAGTGTGAGTCTGTTGAAGGTTTACACAATTATATACATGTGGAGCGGTTGTAAATTACCTGTATTCATTCGCTGCAGTTGATTGTAGCTTTTCTGATGAATGGCCAATAATCAGCAAGTCATTTAGAATAAAGAAATTTAACAGGATCAAGCCATTGGTTGCAAAGACAATTAAATTGGAAAAGATACTTCCTTTAATAATATCTACTCACCGGCATGTCAAATACTGTTCAGTGAGCGGATACACTGCCACGAGCAGTTAAAATGAACAAAAACCGTGGTGTTAATCAGTGGGTACAATGAGTGCACAGATGTTTTGCCGCAAACGATCATCAAGCACATAAGTTTTTGTTAGTGAGACACGACGAGAGCAATTATAGTTCGAAAAAAAATACCTTTAATCATATCTACTCACCAGCATGTCAAATGCTGTTCAGTGAATGGACACACTGCCGCGAGCATTTCAGTTTGCAAATAAACTTTTCAGCAAGATTTGAGAAGACGTATATTTAACTGTTTCATTATTTGCCAGACAGTAAGCATGTATCTATCTCCTGTAATTATCACAGAAACAATAGATCATATACACCGCTTTTTCGGTACATTGATTGCGCTTTTAATGAAATCCTGGTGAGTAATTGTTAGAGGCAAGTGCTTTTGATTTCGGTACACACTAGACGGTTAAGACCTGACATCCTCTACACATTCATACACCATAACAAGAGTTCTTTCCCCTTGTAACAAAATATGATTGTGGTTTTCACCCCAAATCACATCTTGAAGTCATCATGTATCTTAAACAGTATACAATAGTTTTTGCAACATAATGCATGTTAACAATCATATATGTAAGATATTATGCATAATGACCCCTGGATCCCTATCAGGAGTGGGGTGATGGGTATAGGGTGAGGGGGAAGGAGGTGGTGGAATATGCCGTAAAAAGCATGGTGACCTGTGATGGTAAGCTTTGCTTTGGTGCTTTACGGCACAGCAACACAATTAGGTTATTTAGTGCCAAGGCAATTGGAGTAAAGTGCCTTGCCCAAGGACACACCACGGTAGCTGACCAAGGCTGGTCCGATGGTAGGATTCGAACCCGCACCCTTTCGGTCGTGAGTCCGGCATGCTAACCACTGAGCCACCGCGGCTCCGTGATGGTAAGCCATTGCGGTTGCTGTATTTATTTATTTTTTACAATCTGTATAAGAATCTGGGTGAAGTTCTTCACTTGCCCTACAAGAATTTCATCTTGTTCTGGGTGCTGGGCAAGTTATATTTTCAGCCCACAAGTTGATAGAAGTCTTTATAATGGCTTTTGTATCCTGCCTGGAAAGTGAGAGGAAATTAATTACCAGTTCAAAGACTCTTGACTTGACTGGCCAATAGATTTATCTGGACATTCATCAACAAAGCATGACCAGGGTTTGAATTAATCCATCTTCTAGACAGGGAAATTGCTGAGAGCACACTAGTGCAAATACTGCCAGTGCATATCTGTTGATTTGGTAATTGAAATAATGATTGCTGTACTCCTGAAATGCATTTTTCTTGTATTCCTGTATGAAGGTTTTGCCTCAAGAACATTGATATGAGTTTGAATTTATAAATGTATATTTGTACTGGGTTTAACAGCAGAGCTGTGCATCACCAGCTTGGCCTGGATATGATAAATATCTCAATACTTGGGTAATTGTACAATACATACCATGACAAGTATACAGATAACAGGTGGAACAATACATATTGGATATAGGTGTGACGATACAATACATATTGGATATAGTTGTGATGATACAATACATATTGGATATAGTTGTGACGATACAATACATATTGGATATAGGTGTGATGATACAATCCATATTGGATGTAGGTGTGATGATACAATACATATGATACAGTCTCTGGTCATGTCAGTTTGTCTTTGCATGTAATGCCTTTGTTCCTCTGTTGGTGTTGCAAGCGTGTGGCAACTTTTGTTTACACTACACTCTTTTAAAGTTGCTTGGCCTGGATATGATAACTATCTCAATACTTGGGTAATTATACAATACATACCATGACAAGTATACAGATAACAGGTGGAACAATACATATTGGATATAGGTGTGGTGATACAATCCATATTGGATGTAGGTGTGATGATACAATGCATATGATACAGTCTCTGGTCATGTCAGTTTGTCTTTGCATGTAATGCCTTTGTTCCTCTGTTGGTGTTGCAAGCGTGTGGCAACTTTTGTTTACACTACACTCTTTTAAAGTTGCTTCTTATGACATGTAGAAATGTGTATCGGGTCTATTCTGAATCCTCGAGCCTGAAGGGGGTGTGGTGGGTGGTGAGTGACCAAGACAGGATTTTGCATTTTGAATGCTACTTTTACATTGACATGTACATTGATGTGCATCCGATTGTGACTGCACCTAAAATAGAACCACTCCTTTACTTGGATATTCCCAATTACTTTGTAGAAAAACAATTTTATCCTCTGTAATCAGAACACCTTCGTAATAAGACCACTTTCCCCAGTCCAGTCGGTGGTTTTAATTGGGAGGTTTGACCATTTAGTCTTGCTAAAATAGCTGTAGGAACATAATTTTGATTTTAACAAAAAGCAACAACATGATTGAGTAACTAACAATAGGCCCCCCCCCCCCCTCATTTTATTAGCATGATAACGAAACAACTTATTTCAAGACAATCATGCTTAACCAATAAAGAAGTCCACCATCCACTTTTTGGCTACCAGTTGCATGCAAATCATGGCATTTTAGTTAGGTGACCAATATCAGGCCCACTTGGTCCTTTTGTTAATTGGTTGAATGCTAGTGATGACATCATAGTAGAATTATGCATAGTCTATACGCTTGACTTGTCACATGCAAAGATGTCCATTTAATGTACAGTAGCAACTAGTAGTCTCACAGTCAAGAGGGGATTATTCTGTGGATTAAGTTGCATGTGCTTTTTTTAGTGCAAAACATGGTTTATACAGCTCTCTTTCATTATAATGCACACTGTTATAACGCGATTCTGGATATAACACATTTTTTGCTATGAACTCCATGACCAAAATCATATCAATCTATAATAGTGTGGGTTCAAAGAAGACAAGGTAAAGCTTGGTGTTACATCTTTATTTCCTTTTCAAAACACCATTACATGTATTTAGAAAATTTTAACAGTTCCTGCTTTACTGGTTTGGTATATTGTGCTGTTTTCAATATATTGCTGTTCTGTACATGCAGTTCTTTGGTTATGGACCCCAACTACCACGTTATAATGAGGGAAAGTTGTACTTGTAAAAATAAATTATTCATGCCAATTTTTTTAATTATTTTTTTTGGCCACATTATCAAGTTTAAGGTCACCATTTAGTGACTAGTTCACATTTGCCACTTGTAAACACCAATTTGTAGGGTTACACGATCATAGTACAGTTTGCAGGCAAAATACATTGTTCTGTGAAGTGATTTTCAAAAAATAAATCTTTGAAGTTATGCATTTTCAAAATTTAGTGTCTCTCTCATACCTACAAAGAAATAAAAGAACTTTTAGATATGCTAGAGTGATATCGGAAAAGCTGGAGGATGGGAAATGAAGTTTGAAGTGACAATGAATCCAGTTTACTAAGACTTTAAAAAATTCATGGTCTATTCCAGTGCTCAAAGAAATTTTTTTGTGACACAGGCCCAGGGCTGGTGACTTTAAAAAAAATCACAAGCCCTGACTAAGATTCCACAAGACCCAACTCCAATTCCACAAGACCCAACCCCAATTCCATGTGCCCAAAAGGGTCTTTTTTAATGCTGTTGTTTGTCACACAATGTTGCAATTGCTGTACTTTAAATATGAAAAGAAATAAACAAAATTATATTAAATTGACTTGTGTGTTTATTCCGATCTCAAAGTATTTAATGTGAAGCAATGTTTTCCTCCATGTCATGATGTCAATCATTGTCCAATTGCTCTCTCAATGTCCTCCTTACTCACTGGATCAGCAGTGTTGATGTTCATTAGCATCTGAAGCGTGTCTTACACAGTTTCTCTTTTGATGTTGTTCATAGCTGCCGCTTAATATGTTTAACCAGTGTTGCATTACTGTACATGTACTTACTCAAGTGTTTCTGCCGAAAAAATTTTTTGGTCGATCTTTCCTTTTTATCTCACCAAAGGACAGCCTTTTTTTAATAGAATACTTAAAAGCCATCATGGACCAGCTTTGATCCCTTTAGTACGTATAACACCTCAAAAAACATCCCGCATTTGGCCTAAACTCTCCAGATTACAACAGTAAGGTAATCAATTGACGGCTTGTTGTGTATACATGTTAGCCTTAATCCAATTACTCAGCCATGCACCACTTCACTGGTCGCAACGACTGCTGGAACAGTTCCGGTCCCCAGTAGGCTGGTTCTGGTTCGTTTAAGTAGTGCGTGAATAGAATGCATAAAAATATCGTTTTTTTCTTTCTTTTTTCAATAAAAAAAACCCCATCTGTTAATTTTCTGTATTTTTGTCCCACTGCCGGTAGAATCACATGTATGTTAAAGCCAAGTGAGCACCAATTATAGGAAACCCAAGGTATCTGCTCCCCATTCATAGGTCACATGCTTCACTTTTGTACACAAAGTTTACAGCTTTTGATAGAATTACGGTGAGTTTACGATCTTCATAAGGGTAAGAGGCATACATGGAGATAAATATTATTAATTTACCAGTCTTTCAATAACTTGAAAATAAAATGACACATTTTAGTCACCATGATCCAAGTTTTCTCAGGCAAATTAGATTTTTTTTTCGACAAGAGCGATGGGCACTTCACTTGGAATACAGGTGGGGCTTGATCTGAAATTAGAGGGGCCCCGGGCATCGGGCTATTAGATGTTTTTTAGCACTGTATTCTATTAGGGTAAATATACACTAGGTACCGTATATACTTGCTTATGAGTTGAGTCCAGCCGTGAACTGTACAGATGCAGATCTGCCATTGCATAATGCTTCAGCAGATCTGGATCTATGCAGTTTGTTAGGAGTAATCAGTAAAACAAATAACACAGATCTGCCAGTGCATTAGGACGGCAGATCAGGGTCTATGTTATTTGCAGTTGGACTCAACTTATAAGTGAGTAAGGACGGTATGTCCTTACTTGGTAATTGTCCAGCGATAAGCAGATGGACAGCACATTGTTGATAAGGTCCATTTTGATAACTTCTGGTACACTGGTTTTATTGGCCACTTAGCTTTGGTATGGATACAAATTGACATGACTTTTATAACCATGCTATATCCCTAATGAAATACGCTGTTTTATTATATTCAATTAATGAAATAGGGTATGGTCATTATAAGAAGCAGATTCATCCACTACCGACCTTTGATATGTTTTTTAGGATTTTATTAGGTAGAATTTCCATCGGACAATGTCAGAAAAAAAATGGAGTGACTTTGAGGGACTCTAAACAAGCTTTTTATAAGATGTAGTAATTAGAGATTTGGTGGCTTTCTCGTGATATTAAATGATGTGGTGATTTACTTGGTTTTTACCAGTATACACACTTCAGTTTTGACTGAAGACTCGAGTCGCTATACTTATTTGATCTCCATGATTGTGTTGAAATGTTTTGAAGAAAAAACCTTCAGTAATGCCTTTAGAACATTATTTAAGTGTATAATATGGTCATTACCACAAAATTAGGTCCAAAAGTAGATGACTGCATGAAGGATAAAGACCACGTTTTCACCTTGGCTGAATGAGGAATCACCCCCAAAATACCCAGATGTAAAACTGTCATATAAGATGGATACAGCTTAGTCAGGGTCCACTTTTCTTGCAGTTCAAGAATGTTTGGTCAGGACTGATTTGTTTACAGCTCCCATGTATGCACTTAGGATGCTATTGTCCAAAGATAAGTTGATTGGCGAATGCATGGTTCGTAAAGTTTATTTTATGAGGGTCTGGTGCAGGTTTTATTGGCCACTTAGCTTGAAGATGTATATGCATATTGACACAGTACTTTTCTGTGCTGGCTTTGGTATTCAGTTAATGAAACATAGCACAAAAATAACAAAATTATTGCCCCGATATTGAAACCTCTGCTTTCAGACTTTGGCATTGTAGTTAGAGAAAGGTCCATGTTGATAACTGATAAATTTTGTTCAGGATCCTTTGCTTTTATCCAGTATGAAGATTTGAATTGGTTGACATATAACATTTTAAATTGCTTATTCATCTCCATAATGGCACTCTTTCCCTGCATTTTCTTCTTCAGTGGAGTTTTTGACTTTCAAAAGTGTACTTTTCTTAGGGGGGTGGGTGTGGAAGATAACACGATCAGTCAGATGGTTAAAATGTTCTGCTCAATTGGGATTTGTTGCTGTTGACTTCATTTGCAACTTTGAGGTTGATTGTACAGATCATACCTCGATTGTATGCTGATAACTGCCATTTGGACCACCAGGAATTGACAGAGAAACTGCAAAAGAGCTTAAAATATTGCCTGTTGACTCCATTGCGCAAGTTTGTTATCATGATTCCTCCTAAACTACCTACAAGATTGCCATGAAACTTTACACATACATTCATCCCATGGTCTAGTTGTTGCTAACTGAAAATGGTGCTGTTTGAACATCCATTATGGCTGCCACAGTGGCCATCTTGAAAATCATGTTATTGCTACTTGTCCTGATTGGATGGGCATATCAACATGGGATTTTCACTGAAAGACTTCTTATGATGCCTAGTTGGTCCTAAAAGAAATGGTGCTGATCTGATGTCCAATATGGCCACTACACCAGCCATCTTGAAAATCTTGTTATTGCTACGCCTCCTGAACAGAAAGTGATATTGACATGAGTTTCTCACCAGAAGACTGCTTATGATGTATGTTTGGTCCGAAATAAAAACGGTGCTGATCTGACATCCAATATGGCCACCACAGCAGCCATTTTAAAAATCTTGTTATCTCTACTCCTCAGCATGGGGTTTTCACCAGAAGATTTCTTATTATGTCTAGTTGCTTCTAAATGAAAATGCTGCTGATCTTATGTCCAATATGGCTGCTACAGCAGCCTTCTTGAAAATATTGTTATTGCTACTTTTCCTGAACGAAAAGTAATATTGCCATGGGGTTTTCATTAGAAGACTTCTTATGGTGTCTAGTTGGGTCCAAAATAAAAATGGTGCTGCTCAAATATTCAATATGGCTGCCACAGTGGCCATCTTGAAAATCTAGCAATCACTACTCCTGAATGAATTGTCACAATAGCACGGGGTTTTCACTGAAAGACTTCTTATGATGATTAGTTGCTCATAAATGACAGTAGTGCCAATTTGACTTCCAGTATGGCCACTCCAGCAGCCATATTGAAAATCTTGCTATGGCTGCTTCTCCTAGATGGCTGGTCATATCGATATTATGCTTTCACCAAAAAACTTCTTATGATGTGTAGTTGGTCCTAAATGGAAATGATGTAAATCTGATATCAGATAGGGCCTCCATGGTGAAAATCTTGTTATCATTACTCCTCCATAATAGAAAGTCATGTCAACATGGGGATTCCACCAGAAGACTTCTTATGATGTCTTGTTGGTCCTAAATGAGGTCTTGTTGGTCCTAATGAAAATGGTGCCAATACTACAACAGTCAGTTTGAAAATCTTGTAATTGCTCAAGAATATCAGAGATTGTTTCAACACTCGGCAAGTTAAAAGGAAGAAATGGTCTTATGTTGAATTCCTGGAAATCCTTTTCGGCCAGTATTACATCAGTCTCTTTGAGGGACTCTTGTTCTCATTTGCAACTTCTCGGTCAGTCCTGTGGTCAATCCTGTCATAGAAATAGCTGAGGTGGTCTGAATAGATTGCATTTTTTTGGGCGAAATTTCCAGTGAACAAAATGTATGATTTGTCTGTAAATTACTGCGCTGGCAGCCATCTGAGGCATATTTTTGTCTCACAGAAATAGCCAAGGTGGTCCGAATGGGTTGACTTGTGATCATCTGGCATTTGATCTACAAGAAATTATTGACTTGTTTAGTAGGGGTAAAATGATTCATTGATTCACACATTGTTACAAAAAGTAGAAAATCGATACAAAATGATACTTACCTAATAAAAGTTACTTTTTAATCTTCATTGGCCATCAATAATTATTGTTTTTTTTAAATTGATAATTCATTAGAGTGAGCTGCTGTGGTAGTTGTTTTGTATTTGCAGGAAGTACAGTGCAGGAAATTCATTGTTTGGCATCTACTCTCCTGCGCTCAGACCTGTTCTAGATAAGATTTCCTTATTTTCTTTATTGTAGTAATCCTACTGTACCTTGTTTACATATGGATATATGGTACAAGCATGTTGTTTCACCCCTACTTGTCAGTCCCTTCAAGCCAGGAACATCAAAATAATGCTGACATTATGAAGCTGAATGAAATCTTTTTTTCTCGTTTTAAATACCGGTAGTGATTAATACGACTGTTTGATGTGAATATTCTATGCATTTCGATTTTTAAAGATTTCAAGTGTATTTTGGGAACATCATGCAATATAGCTTACAATATTAGTTTGATTCCTACTCACCAAGATGCTTGCTTATCATGCTTTTGAGCATGTATCAGACGACTTTGTGACTAAGACTTACTCAAGGTGGCTTGATTATATGGCTCTAATTAATAATTGTTCCGTGATTGAGTACTGTCATTTCAAACATACACAGAACATCCAGAACTTGTCTGGATCACAATTTCCATTTATAAAATATACCATAAATCACTAGGGGTGAAACGATTCATTGATATATCGATGCATTGATACTTTTGCCATATCTATATATGTATCGATACAAGAGGTGAAAAATCGATACAAAATGATATCTACTCTATATAAGTTACTTTAATCTTCAGCAGTCATGAATAATTATTAGTCATTTGCCTTCTTATTCTTTAAACTAAAAATCAATAATGTATTGTATCGTAGGCTGTGCATCGTGAATTGTATCGATATGCGGCACAGGTGTATCATTTCACCCCTATAAACCACCCCACCCCCTGAAAACGTGGCACTTACTACAGGAGAAATATGCTAACAACTTTGGATTAAATGCCAAAAATTACACTTGTTTGCATACATTGAATGCATTTTAAAATATGCCTTTTTCATCAAGTTATTTGTTATATTCTGATTGCATGAGATTGCTAATACTCATTTGCTCCTTCTGTAATTCTTTAGACATGCAATTAGGTTTTAGAATGTGTTAATCTTTGATCTTTTGTGTTGGTAATACATATAAATGTGTTGTACAATAGATCTTGTATATTTCTACCATTGAAATATTAATTACTGTACATTGTAGGCCTTGTTGTTTTATTTTATCTGATTTGTACCTAAGACACATATACCGGTACCATGATTTGATTCTGTGGACCATTCATTTCATCTATGGATGTTTCACACCGATCTGTAGGTATGTTTTTAAACTATGAAAATGTGGAACAGTTATTTGAGCAAAGCAGTGCAATAAAGTTGATTTGGTGCAGTGGTTCTTTGTTCGGAGATTGCAATTTTACACAATTTAATGTTTGCTCAATCAGATTGATAAACCATTTTATTGCATACATTCAGTCTATTGAGGGATCTATGCAGTACTATAAAGAACTTAAAAGGGGACTGGAACTTTTCCTGGAAGAAATAAATTAGGTATTTCCTTTTGGGAATGAAGGTTTTAATATTGTGTGAGAATCAGCAATTTTAATTTGAACAGAACTATGTTTGGTCAATGGTGATCTATTGTTTGTAGTATTGAAGAATATCTGAGTGGGATTGAAAAGTCTGTGGGCTTTCTAGGCATACCGTATATATTCGCGTATAAGCCAATACCAACTGCAAACTGCATATACCCATATCTGCCATTGCATAATGTGCCGGCAGATCTGGATCTATGCAGTTTGTAAGGACTAATCCGTAGAACAAACAACATAGACTCTAATCTGCCGACGCATTATGCGATGGCAGATCAGGGTTTATGTTGTTGGTACATAGCTCCAGACAGGCAGTGTATTTGCATATTTTACACAAGTAAATTGACTAAAGATACGTAAAGAAATTTTTGATGCATTCAAATTATGCACAACAGTTTAATTTTAAACATTATTGCAAAGCTGTCAGCATATTGCTTCAGCTGTAGGCATAGTAAATGTTTTTTTTTTATAGCTCATTCGATCAATTGATGACTGTAAGGACACTCAGATAGAGCCATATAATTGAATACACAATGAAATAGTCTTGGTCATCAAGCCATTTTGCATATTCTAAAAGGTATGATTAATATCTTGATAATTAAGACTATGACTGGAATGGTAAGTTTGTGTTTTTCAGTGTTCACAAAAAAACCCATCAAATTTGAAAAAAACTCAATTAGATCCAAAGGTGGGAGTGAAATACCCAATTCATTAGCTGGAGCTCTGAGGCAAAGCATGTACAAGTAAATTGAACATTCTGTTGGCAGTGTAACCATAACATGTACAAGTAAATTGAACAGTCTATTGGCAGTGTGAGCATAGCATGTACAAGTAAATTGAACAGTCTATTGGCAGTGTAAGCATAGCATGTACAGGTAAATTGAACAGTATTGGCAGTGTAAGCATAGCATGTACAGGTAAATTGAAAAGTCTACTGGCAGTGTAAGGATAACATGTACAAGTGAGTTGAACAGTCTTTTGGCAGTGTAAGCATAGCATGTACAGGTAAATTGAACAGTCTGTTGGAGTAGGCATAGTATTTACATGTAAATTGAAAAGTGTTGGGAGTGTATGCATAGAATTTACAAGTAAATTGAATAGTCTGTTGGCAGTGTAGGCATAGTATTTACACATAAATTGAAAAGTGTTGGGAGTGTACGCATAGTATTTACAAGTAAAATTGAACAGTCTATTGTCAGTGTAAACATAGTATGTACAAGTTGAACAGTCTATTAGCAGTGTAAGCAAAGCATATACAGGTAAATTGAACGGTCTGTTGGCAGTGTAAGCAAAGCATGTACAGGTAAATTGAACAGTGTTGGCAGTGTAGGCATAGTATTTTCAAGTTAATCGAAAAGTGTTGGCAGTGTACGCATAGTATTTACAAGTAAATTGGACAGTCTTTTGGTAGTGTACGCATAGTATCTACAAGTAAATTGGATGGTCTTTTGGCAGTGTACACATAGTATCTACAAGTAAATTGGACGGTCTTTTGGCAGTGTAGGCATAGTATGTACAAGTAATTTTAACAGTCTTTTGGCAGCATAAACACAGCATGTACAGGTAAATTGAGTTTGAAAATATTTTGCTTTTGAATGATCAGTGTTTGAGCTAGAATTTCATCTGGACAAGTATGCAGCCATTGTTAAAAGGGCAAGCAATTTTGGTATGTGGGAATTCACTGAAAATAAATCTTATAAATTACTGCAAAAGGTAGTCTAGTATGAAAGCCAATTGATTTTGGGAAATACATGTACTGGTAAAATCTTTAACAAAAGTTGAAGAAATTAGGTGCTGTGTCTTAGCATAAATGTATTTTTTTGTTTTTTTGGTTAAGCTTCTTTGATCAAGAATATGATTTTGTTGAGTTCAGAATACTCAGCTCCAAATCATTTAAATCATATATGTGTTTTTCTTTCGCACAGGGCTACACTGTACTTGCCAAAAAGGGCCTGTTGAATTTGTGGTATAGGAAATTAACATCTTCAGGACAAATAGATTTGATGCAGGACAAGTGCTTTTTCAAAGCCACTTTTTCTTAACATATGTAGGAGAACATTTTTCAGAGCATTGGTGCTTTAACATTGATTCAAACTGACCTGTATTGTCATAGTCAGTAGATGTTTAATCACAACATGTATTTTAAAATGTTAATTAAATTGTGGTAGGGATACTGGACACTGCAGCTGTAACAAATTCTGTTTGTTGACACCTGTTTTTTTTTTTACTGGGTTCCTGTGCTGGCATGTGCAAGTGTATGTTGTTGCCTATCCAAGGTTGATGGTTTCTTCTGGGTTATCTAGTTTCCATTGCCTCAAGATGCCATCTTACCCCAAACATTAGGCTTCTCAGTCACAAAACTTGACTCAACATTTTTAGTCCAGACTTGGAAATATTACTCCAAATAGACAAATGCAGCTGTTTGATGGGTCAGACTATTTTTTTGATTGGTCAAACTATTTTTGAGTAAGAAATGGAGTCAAATTTTACAGTAGGTTTCTTAAATGTTCAGAGTATTTTGTATACATTTTTGTTGCTGAAAATTGTTGTACAGTGGACATAAAATACCAGTACTCATTGTACAATGGACATAAACTGCCAGTACATGTTGTATAATGGATATAAAATGCCAGTACATGTTGTATAGTGGACATAAAATACCAGTACATGTTGTACAATGGACATAAAATACAAGTACATGTTGTACGGTGGACATAAAATACCAGTACATGTTGTACAGTGGACATAAAATGCCAGTACATGTTGTACAACGGACATAAAATGCAAGTACATGTTGTACAACGGACATAAAATGCCAGTACATGTTGTACAACGGACACAAACTGCCAGTGCATGTTGTACAACGGACATAAAATACCAGTGCATGTTGTACAACAGACATAAAATACCAGTGCATGTTGTACAATGGACTTAAAATACCAGTTCATGTTGTACAAAGGACATAAAATACCAGTACATGTTGTACAATGGACATAAAATACCAGTACATGTTGTACAATGGACATAAAATACCAGTACATGTTGTACAATGGACATAAAATGCCAGTACATGTTGTGCAATCGACATAAAATGCCAATAGATATTGTGCAATGGACATAAAATATCAGTACACGTTAAGACTGTAGAAAGTTTAAACTTTAATGTACAGAAAAAGGCAGGGTGTTTGTACAGTCACAATTTATTTGTGCATCAGTTGATTCAGTTGTACATACATGTAGATACCCAATCAGTCCCTTGTATGACTGATTCCATTGTGTGTACATGTAGATACCCAATCAGTCCCTTGTATGACTGATTCCATTGTGTGTACATGTATGTTACAGAAGGAAGGGAGTATCTAGTGTTATTTGTAGTTTGTACTTCTCTGTTAGAAACTACTTAAATAACACTTTTCTATGAAGGTCTCTAAAGCTTGGTCAAAACTTTTCCTATTTGTCTTTCGACCAGGTGTCAACCAAATCAAGGACTTAGTGAACATGTGCACAAAGTAATCCTACACTTGGCATGTCTGGTATGGTTGGCTTTGGTGTTTTATGCAGGGATTTGGAGCAGCAACATTTTTGAACTTTTCCACTCCAACCAGTTGGTGGCTGCTCCAGCTCCCCTCTGGGCTCTAAATAATTAATTGTATAATTATTATTTGAAAGAAAGCGATGACACTGATATGCGAAAAATGAATCATTTTTATTTGAAGAGTTTACTCAGAACTGAATATTACAGGGTCACATCCATGTGATGTTCACACATCATCACCCCACTCTCACCACTAGAAATCTTACAAAAGCTAAAATATCAGGTCAGAATTGGAAATAAGCTGTACTAGAACAAGGCAAATTGAAAAAATCAGTTATGATATTACAATTTACTAAACTGAATCTGTCGCATGTTATTTGATCGATTGCTAGTCAGTACAAAATTTGGAGTGCTATTTATTTAATCATAAGTTTGAAAATACAGTTAAAGTCGCTTCAACAAACCTCCATATACAGGAACCTGATCATAAAGGACAATGTTTATGGGTTCCTTTTGTAAATTTTCATTTCATTTTACCTCTGTATAAAAGGACATGCCAATAAAGGACATTTGTGGTCCCATAATTGTCCTTTATAGAGAAGTTTCACTGTACAGAAAAAAACAGCGATCAGCCTGTGGAAAGTGGATTGAGTTAGAAGGTGGTCGGATATCTGGGGATGAGTTTGCTTTTTGGTTAACAGGAATTACCACTCATAGTTGCTATTTGGGAGTGGTCTTTATTTGAGGGTGGTTGCAAAGGGAGGTATTACTTTAACTCTTATTGTGGGTGTGAATATTTGGAGGAATTGTACATTTTTTTAAAACATTCCCAACAAATGAATGGATTCCACAATTTGTAGACTGTGTACCTTGTAAGAGAAACAACATCCTCTCTCTCATCCCCTCTGAGACTGCATGACTCTAGTGTTGGCACAACACACAAGGATTTACAGCATATGGGATCATTGTCAAATCAAAGATTTTGTATGTTTGTCATCCATAGGAGATTTCTTTTCCCGGGGGGGGTGGGGTGGTGGATATGTGGCCAGGGTGTGGTCTGGAGAGTAGTTTTGTGAGGGTAAGTTCTGCAAAAGCTGGAAATATAACTTCTAGATATTAATTTTAGAAGGGAATAAAAGACTATTTTCAGTCTTTAATCCCTGCCTCCCCCAACATATATAGAAGCCACCTGCCCCCCAACAGATATAGAAATCACCTGCACCCCCCCCCAACAGATATAGAAGCCATTCTAAATTTCTAAATATCTGCACATCTTTAATTTTTGGCATTTGCTCCCACATTTAATGCCCCCACCCCTGTGCTGGATTCCTCCTCAGATATCACTCCAGATATAATCACCCATCCTTGGTCAGTTTGGACAGAGCACATGTTACAAGGTAAGAGTCCATGTTGCCTATGAAAATGTCACCCTTTAACACCTGGCCCCTCCTCAACAGAGGAGGCTGCATCTAGGATGCAAAACCTTCATTGTGATCTCTATTCATCCCCCTAAAACATCATACCAAATATGATCACTCTCCTACAGTCAGTGTAGACAGAGTTCAGGTTATAAGGAGAACTAAGTGATGAACGGACAGATGCACAGACACATTGATGGACTGACAGATGGATCGGTGGACATAACCTGTCACAATGTATTCACAAAAGTTAAGATATAAAAAAAGAGATACCTGTATGTGCCGAGTGTTGTGGTTAAATCTTATAATGGAGACCACCAACAGATGGTGAATTTAAAGGGCTGGGAATACACGCTAAGTTTATTCCAGAATGGGTTATGAAGAAAACCAGAGTCTTTCTTGCTCAGCACAGTAAACCAGACCATCTGTCTAATTGCTCTTTCTGTGTTAGCAGAGATACTCCATAATTCTTCATAATTTTTTCAGCTACACCTCTTAATTACAAGTATTGTCATGTGCCACTGTGTGATCTATGCTCTTTAGCAGAGTTGGTAAAGGGGGTAACAAATCTATTTCAGAGAACTATGGCTCAAAGTGTGTGCTGAAACTAAAATGATAGATGCAAATGATTTTTGTATTGTATCTTAACTTGGTATATACATATCCAAGGATTTCAAAAAAAAAAATAGTTTTGTTGTTTTGTGCTATTACAGTAAGTGCTCTGACAAATCATTCAGCCAGAATGCTTCATTTACTTGACAAAAAAAGGAACATATTACCGTATATACTCGTGTATAATCCGGGTCCAAATGCAAACAACATAGACCCTGATCTGCTGGCGCATAACGCGTTGGCAGATCAGGGTCTATGTTGTTAGTTCGACTGATTAGTCCTTACAAACTGCATAGACCCAGATCTGCTGGCGCATTATGCGATGGCAGATCAGGGTCTATGCAGTTTGCAGTTGGTATGAGTGTATACGTGAGTACATATGGTAGTGTTTTAAGATTGTGAATTCTCTGTGCATCAGATATTAGCTCAAAGCTCAAAGCAATCACCATTTTCATGGACACAAAACAGTGTCAATATCACTTTGTAAGTAAAAAGATGTCTATTTCATTGGTGTAAAATGATTATGATTTGATGACATTTTGTCAGAAACTGGCGCAGTTAAAATATAAAACATACAAGTTAAATGTTACATATGGCCATTTAAATTCTGAAAATAAGACATGGAGTAAATTGAGGTTATGTTTATTCCCTTGTTTTGAATATTGTGAAAAGGCATGTTGATAGGATAAACATAAATTGGTATAAATGTTGTTGACTTAAAGGATTTCAATTTTGTTGCCATTTACAAGTCAGTGACATACTTAACAATGAATCTGAATGTTACATTTTGGTGCTCTTGAGAATGTATGTGCAATCAATTCATAGAGTATTCTTTAAAAGCTTTGCACATTGAATTGGATGTGTTTGCTCTCCTTTGCTATTATAATTGGCAAATGTAGCTGTGTCTGCTGTAGACATCTTGACGCCTTTTCAATTTGATTCTCCAACCTATCAATCAGCACTCTAATTCCGTGTAAATTTGTCCAATTTCTGTTCAATAAGAGATGTTGTCATCTTGGTTGGTGTGTAGAGGAGTTTTTTTTTATCACCATTACAAAGATGTGAACATGATTTGGAGAAAGACTTGTAGGTGCAGGGTAACCTCTGATAATGGTCACCTTGCCTAAATAGTCACCTTTTATATCAAGAAAGTATCTGGATTTCCAAAGAGTAATTTTTATAGGCAGACCATATCATTTTATGATGTCTGTCAGTCTGTATGTCTAACTATCCATCTGTTCCCAATTTCATTTTTGCACAAAAACTCAAGTTCACCCCTATCTATCGTTAACAAACTTTTGTAAGTAACCATAAAATTTGGGCTGAAAAGTTCAAAGGCCAATGTCACTGGGTCTGAAAGAAGGAAAATGTTTTCCACACAATAATGTGACTTGTATACCAAGGGCTCAAAATTAACTTTTTTTCAGTAGTAACAAAATTTTTATAGTTGCAATATTATTCTCCAGTAAAAACATTCTGCAATTTGCAAGCATTTCAGAATTAAAATGCTAGCTTGCTAGCATCCATTTTCAGCCCTGATACTAGATACCTTGACCAAACTTTGTAAGCTGCTTGGATTTTAGCAGCTTTTAGTATTTGAGCAGCTTTGCATTTGAAAGACATATTTATTTTGGTGTCCAAAGGTTAAGGTCTCAATGACTCAGGAAGAAAAGCAGTGGCCACACAATATCTTGTGCTCTTTGATAATTGCCATCTTTGACCAAATTTTGTAGATGACTTGCATTTGAGATAAGGAAGGCAGCTATCGATTTTGGAGTGAATAGGTTTTAGGTCAAGGTCATTAAAACTGAATAAAAAGAAAAGTTTCTTCAAAATAACTTTAGTTTTGTGCCTTTTATCTTGACCAAATATCGTGGATTGCTTGCATTTAAGACAAGGAACACGTTTATTGAATTCAGATTTAAAAGGTCAAGTATTAGACTTGTGAAATTGGGTTGTACATGTACGTAAAGAAAGGTTAACCCTACCACATGGTGGGGGTATAATGTACCATTTACAGTACTCTTGTACCATTTGCAATATTCTTGTATCATTTATGGTACTCTTGTACCATTTGCAATATTCTTGTATCATTTATGGTACTCTTGTACCATTTGCAATATTCTTGTATCATTTATGGTACTCTTGTACCATTTGCAATATTCTTGTATCATTTATGGTACTCTTGTACCATTTGCACTACTATTGTTCCAATTCAATATATACTTTCCTGTAACAGCTACTGTACCTCCCTGTAACGGCCAAATGATTCCATCCTTATTACAATTTAGTTTACTACAGGACAACTAAATATGTTTGTTTTGAGTACTTCATATTGAATTCTATTGATTTATAAAAGCTACTGTATACATATGATTGTTTACCTTTCACAGTCATCTTTTAAAATTAATTTTGTTCCCTAGGTTTAGTACATGTGTTTATGCATTTGTGTATGGTCTGTAAGAATTTAATTTGATATAATTTTTCCCCTCATTTAAAACTTGCAGGTCATATTTTTATATGTCCCTTTTACATATATATATATATATATATATATATATATATATATATATATATATATATATATATATATATATTACATATATTCTAAATTTAATCTATTTTGTACAAGGACCATTTACCGTATATACTCGTGTATATCAGATACCAACTGCAAACTGCATAGACCCAGATCAGCCATTGCATAATGCACTGGCAGATCTGGGTCTATGGAGTTTGTAAGGACTAATCAGTAGAACAAACAACATAGACCCTGATCTGCCGGCACATTATGCAATGGCAGATCAGGATCTTTGTTGTTTGCATTTGGACCTGGCCTATACACAAGTATATACGGTAGTCTTTTATTTTATTCTTGCATATTTGAGAGGTAAAAAAAAAAACTTTTAAACTTGCCATAAAATTTTATTTAAGCCTGAATTTGGACACTGAATGAGTGCTATTATGTCCTTGAAGAGTGAACATTGCATGTACGGCACTCCCTTGCTGTAAGACCCTTCATTATAACACGTTTTTTTGTTATAAGGCGAGTATGTTCATGGATCCCGTTTCATTAAGTGCCAGTAAAATTACATGTATCATGTACTTCATTACAAAGTGGCCTCACTATAAGGTGCTGTACTCTATGGCTACCAAGGACAACATTATAATCAGGGAATACTGTATCATGTACTTCATTACAAGGTGGTTACACTATAAAACAGTATACTCTATGGCTGCCTTAAACAATGTTATAATGAGGGAATACAGTATCATGTACTTCATTATAAGGCAGTATACTCTGTGGCTCCCATGGACAGTGTTATAATGAGGGAATACAGTATCATGTACTTCATTATAAGGCAAATGACTATGGCTCCCATGGACAGTGTTATAATGAGGGAGTAATCTATTACATAGTTCATTACAAGGTGATCACACTATAAGGTGGTATAATCTGGCTTCCATGGACTGCTATAATGAGAGAGTACTGTATAATGTACTTCATTATAAGGCAGCCACACTTTAAGATGGTATACTCTACGGCTGCCATGGACAGCATTATAATGATGGAGTAATGTATCATGTACTTTTTTATAAGGCAGACATACTATTAGGTGGTATACTTGATGGCTGCCGTGGACAGCATTTTAATGATGGAGTAATGTATCATGTACTTTATTATAAGGCAGCCACACTATTAGGTGGTGTACTTGATGGCTGCCATGGATAGCATTTTAATGAAGGAGTAATGTATCATGTACTTTATTATAAGGCAGACATACTATTAGGTGGCGTACTTGATGGCTGCCATGGATAGCATTTTAATGAAGGAGTAATGTATCATGCACTTGATTATAAGGCAGACATACTGTTAGGTGGTATACTTGATGGCTGCCATGGACAGCATTTTAATGAAGGAGTAATGTATCATGTAATTTATTATAAGGCAGCCACACTATTAGGTGGTATACTTGATGGCTGCCATGGACAGCATTTTAATGAAGGAGTAATGTATCATGTACTTCATTGTATGGCAGCCATACTATAAGGTGGTATAACTATACGGCTGCCATAGATAACATTATAATGAGGGAGTACTGTATCATGTACTTCATTACAAAACAGTCACACTATTAGGTGGTATGCAATGGCTCACATGGACAACCGTGCAAACCTAACCATCTTTAAAAAGGAAAGAAAAATCTACTGCTGAAAGGACAAAGTCAGACTCATCATGTCAGGATTACTCTTGAAGTTTACTTAGATGCTTTTTAACACTGATCAAGTTATAATGCTATTAGGGCAGGGTATCAGTAATTCAAAAACACACCCACATTATTAGAACCAAAAAATGACTTGACGTTTAAACAATTTTGAAAACCATACATCCTCCAATTGAACCTAATGTAGGGAAAATGGTTTTATTAGATTTGGTCTTGCATAAAAATTAGATTATTTATTGACTTGGAATGTACTTGACACAAATCCATCATGAGAAATTCTTGATTCTGAACATTGTGCCTGAATACCCCAGAGACATGTCCAACAGTGCATAGATTGAAATCTTGTTTCTGCAATGGTTGAATTATTATCGTGTCTTCTTTTCTGCATATTGACCTCTTTTTGACCTTTGATAAAATCAAGAATCAAGACTGGAGATCATAAAAGGTTTGAGATCGAGGACTTCCAATCCACAGTCAACTGAAAGCACTGCAAGTCTTTGGCAGATGTTTAGACCACAATCCTGTGAAACAGTTTTTATTATGACTCCACCCTCCCCTACCCCCACCCACTGCCATCCCACCCAGGCCACACTCTGACATATACCATAGAAGGGAACATCCTTCTGTTGGAGCTTTAGATAACAATTTAATAAATTGGGTATTTTATGTCCCTGTTTGGAACCTACTGCATATTTTGAAATTCGATGGTGTTATTTTGTGAATTCAGCAAAACAGAAATCAAATGATACCAGACCAAGTCCTAGTCATAAAGACTTAATTGTGCCTTTTAAAATGGATTAAGCATCTTAGTGACCAAAACTATATCAGGGTGCCTTGGATTAAGCATCTTAGTGACCAAAACTATATCAGGGTGCCTTGGATTAAGCATCTTAGTGACCAAAACTATATCAGGGTGCCTTGGATTAAACATCTTAGTGACCAAAACTATATTGGGGTGACTTGGATTAAGCATCTTAGTGACCAAAACTATATCCAGGTAACTTGGATTAAGCATCTTAGTGACCAAAACTATATCAGGGTGCCTTGGATTAAGCATCCTAGTACCAAAACTATATCAGGGTGTTTTGGATTAAGCATCTTAGTGACCAAAATTATATCAGGGTGCCTTGGATTAAGCATCCTAGTGACCAAAACTATATCAGGGTGCCTTGGATTAAGCATCTTAGTGACCAAAACTATATCAGGGTGCCTTGGATTTTATAGCTCAGTTTGAGTGATTGTTCTCTCAGTGTTCAAGTACTGTCACTTCAAAACATGCACAGAACATCTGAAACTTGTCCATATTGCATAGTTCATAATGACCGTATGCACCACCACAAAACATGGGCTGTGCTTTCAGCACAAGCAAACTGCTGACAGCTTGGACTAGAAGCTTCAAATTAAATTGATTTGGATAATTTGAATGCATTTAAAGATTTATTTATGCGTTCTTTGTCTAATAATTGTTTGCGTAAAATAACACATGTACCCAGCTCATCTAGAGCTCTGTTCACAGAATTTGTTACCACTGAGATATATTTGAATAACATAATGATTAATACCAATTTTGGTACCATCTATACTCAAGTACAAGTCAAGTCCAGCTGCAAAAAAAACATAGACCCAGATCTTGCATCACATAATGCACTGGCAGATCAGGGTCTATGTTGTTTTGCTCTACTGATTACTCCTAACAAACTGCATTGATCCAGATCTGCCAGTGCATTAGGTGATGGTAGATCTGGGTCTGTGTCTGTGCAGTTAGCAGTTGGACTGGATTTATAAGCGAGTATATGCGGTGTTAGACTTAACATCAATGACTTACGTGAAGTTTGATTTTCAGGTTTTTCTATAAATAATAGTGGTTCCTGCTTGAAATATAAAATATGCCCTTGAATTATGTGTATTGTTACTGTTCAGTAATGTGTGAAGGTCTTACATGGATTGATATTAAATATGGACGAGTTTTAGAAATAAATAAAAGACCTAGTCTGGATTGATATTAAATATGGAGGAGTTTTAGAAATAAATAAAAGGCCTAGTCAAGTTTTATTTTCACTCATTTCACCAAAATTTGAGTTGTGGCCCATGTTTGACTTAATACATTGCACGTTCTTTAACCAAGGTTTCTGCAGAGTGTAATATTGGCAGGTGAAGTTGTATCATATGGACACATTCATAAATGTAAGTACTGTATATATATACTTATATGTCTAGTCCCACTGCAAACAACATAGACTCTGATCTGCCATCGTATAATAAACAGCAGATTAGGCTTCATGTTTGTTCTACTTTTTACTCCTCTAAAACTGCATAGACTCAAATCTGCGAGTGCATTATGCGACGGCAGATCTGGGTTTGTGCAATTTACAGTTGGACTTGACTTATAAGTGAGTATATACGATATTCATCTCTAGTGCAAAAAAATACAGATTTTGTCCCATATGTACATGTGGAATTAACAGTAGTAAATCTTCCACATCCGTACTGTTTTTAAACAGGGAGATTTAAACTTAGAAATTACACTAGCTATAGTCCAGCTTATTGTTTTTGGTCACGTCCCCCCAACGTTTATTTGTCATATCAAGCCAATGTCTGACATTCTTGCGTGTTAATTTGTTACCCTTCATTAATAGCAAACTCCACTAATTGGGAAAAAAAGTTCCTTCCCATAAAGAACAGTTGTCCTTTTGAAGAGTAAAGGAACAGCTTTCTCTCAGTTTGACTTTGACAGGTGTGGTTAGGGACCGACCATTTAATTCTCCAGGAAGAACATGGGATTTTTTTTTAAGAAAAATTTCTGGCCCCCAGATAGTTTGACCAAATAATCTTGCTCAGATTTGTTGAAAAATAAAACTAATTGTAAGTATTATATTAGTTGGAGAAAAAAATGAATTATCATAAGGTCAAAAACAAAACAAAATCTGGTTTTCTTAAGAAAATCCCAGCCCCAACCCCCAAATGGTCCGTTAGAGAACAGGGCATAAGTTATGTCCATTTATCACTTGAAAACAAACTCGCTGCTTTTTGTATTGAATGGGGGAAATACTCAAAGGGATTTAAGCTAGAAAATCAAATCAACCACTTCCTGCTGGACTGAAAAGCATCCATGTACAGTACATGAGCCATGTGAATTGAATTTTTATGTCTTGAAATGAATCATTGGCAAAGATACACGTATAGTAATGCAGTAAAATATGAACAATGTATACACAAGAGAAAGGATTTGTTTTGGTGCTTTACGACACAGCAGCACAAGTAGGTTATTTAGTGTGGAGTAAAGTGACTTGCCCAAGGACACACCATGGTAGTTGGCTCAAGCTGGTCCGATGGTAGGATTAGAACCCGCACCCATTTGGCACGTTAACCACTGAGCCATCAAGGCTCCCTATCAAGAGAAAGGAACCAGTGTAAGAAGCGTCATGTAAATATTGCAAAAGAACTATTGCTTTTCTTGTCAAGAAGTGGCAGTGGAATTAATACAGACTTTATGGAATTAGTGTTAACCATATTCTTTAATTAAGACTTCCCAATATTAATCTTTTATTATAATGATCAATTTGAAATTATTTATGACAGATAAAAGAAGTCGTAAAAATGAGTGATATCATGCTTCTGACTGCAGAACTTCTGGGTCTGCTTTTTTGTCAATTTAAATTGAAAATGATGATCATCTGACAGAGATTGATTTCCATTCAATTCAAACATTTCCTTGTACATGTACTTGTATAGTAATAATCTAGTGGTGAAGAAATGTCATTAAAATCTTGCATTGAGAATATTGAGAGATGGCCAAATGATACACACTGCACAGCATAGAGTATGCAAATGATACATACTCCACACTGCATTGCTTGGAGTATGCACATGATACACACAGCACAGCTTGGAATATGCAAATAATACATGTTGCATTCATTGGAGTATGCAAATGATACACATTTCACTGCATGAAAGATGCAAGTGATGCACATTTCACTGCTTGGAGTATGCAGGTGATACATGTTGCACTCTTTGGAGTATGCAAATAATACACATTTCACTGCTTGAAACATGCAAGTTATGCTGCATTGCTTGGAGTATCCATGTGATACTGTACTGCTTGGAGTATGCAAGTGGTCCATACTTTTATGTAACTAAAAGAATTTTGTGTAAGCCATTTATACTTGCATATAAGCTAATACCAACTGCAAACTGCATAAACCCAGATCTGCCGTCGCAAAATGCACTGGCAGATCTGGGTCTATGCAGTTTGTAAGGACTAATCTGTAGAACAAACAACATAGACCCTGATCTGCCGGCACATTATGCGACAGCAGATCAGGGTCTGTATTGTTTGCATTTGGACCCGGATTATACACGAGTATATATGGTAGCTCAGTTTCTTTTGAATTGGAGGCAGCAACTGTTGTGTGGTTGATGATGAATAACAAACCTTTGTGAAAATAGGATTATGTAGATTCTTCAATAATCCAAGTGGCTCCAAAGTTATGCCAGCATTACATAGTACACGATATTACTGCTATATGCACTTCTTGAAGAATTAGTCGCATATCAGACAGTGTAAACATAGGCCCTAGTCAGAATGCAATTGGGAAGAAGAAAAAAACTTTCAAATGTTTGAATTTATTCTCTACTGCCTTACAAACATGTTCAGCTGAAGATATTGACCTTTGGGTACATATCATGTGGGAATAGCCTTTCATTGACAGTTTGTTAGACAACTACAACACCAATCAGTGGGCATGCTTTTATAGAACAAGCAAAACTTTAATTACAGATACACCTCTCTAATCAATTTGGGAGTCATGCTAGAAATGTAGAAGTAATCCATTCTTTAAAGGCAGACTGGCACTTTCTACTCATTTTAATTCAGTACTTTGATTCATTGATGACATATTTTTGGGTTGAATATCACATTGACCTCAAGTTGTTTCATTCAGTGGCTTTTATTTAAACAAGAGACCCTTTTTGTCGAGTGAATATTTTATTTTGCTAGAAAGTAATAAATGTTACAATTGGAATTAATTTTAAAAAACTTGACTATGATTGTGATTAAAGGAGTAGATAGATATATGTATGGATGGACATTAGACATGCTTATGGATGCCAGAGTGATTGCTGTGTATAATATTGATATTCCATCAAGGTAGGCTCGAAAAAATATGCTACTCATGTTTTGTATCTGATGATCAGATTAAATGAAAACCAGCTAGACTCAAAACTGATCTTTAAAGCTCGGTCTTAACCTGCAGGAAATATTGATGAAAGCAGAGATTTGTTGCAGCTGTAATTTTGGCTTGTTTAGACAAAAGAAGAAAATCAGATAATTAATCGAAGCTGACATTTCAGAGCCGTGTAAAGCTGTTACAACTGTCGTATGAATTTGTTTCTGCTTTCAGGATTAAATTTAGAAATGAAAAGCATTCTTGTGGTTTGTGCGTAATAACTGCAATAACTACAGTTCTCCACCATCTACAGTTGCCAAGATTGTGGATAGTTTGCAATTGTGTTAGGAAAGAAGCCTGTCAATTTCATAATCAAAAGGTCAAAGGGCAAGGTCACTGTGACTGAAAGAATAAAAATAGTTTCTTCACAAAAATTTCAGTTACTGACCATATACCTGTACCAAAGTTTTGTGGATGACTGACATGTTTTGGTAAGAAACAAGCATATTGATTTTGGGGTCAAATGGTCAATGGTCAGGGTCACTGGCTGAAAGAAGAAAAATGGTTTTTGCATAAAAACTTGACCAGAGTATGTGAAGGGTTTGCACATAAGGTGTGGAAGAAGCCTAATGATTTGGGGGTCAAACTTCAAGGACATCGTGGCTAAAAAAAAATGGGTTTTGCAGAATAGCTTTTGTTCTAGAGGAATTTCCTTGACCAAACTTTGTGGATATCTTACACTTAGGGTAATAAAAAATGTAAACCTATAGATTCTGGTGGCTGATGGTCATGATCATGATAAGTCTAATAAGAACATAATGGTTTCTGCACATTAAGTTTGGTGTAAGACCACATACCTTCACCAAAGGTTGAAGTCATTGAGACCTGTTGGTCAGTAATTTCCTGAGTGAATTGTTGTAGCACCTATCTAGATGTAACTGCACTTCGCATGGGGAATTAGAAAAGCGAGAGGGGTTTTCTTTTACACATTTCATTCTGTATGAACCTTTCTAGTTCTACATGCTGATTCCCTGCACTATGTTTGGCCCTACCTGTAGCTTATTAAAAAAACTAGTGGACCTCAGAGAAGGCATTCCCTGAAGACCTTTCTAGACTTAATGCTGAGTGAAGCTAATGGTCAGATTGTGTTAACTACAGACATTTATCTATCGCTAGTATACAAAACCAAAATGCACAAAGTCTAAATTCTATAACCAAATTATAGCCATATATCCACTCTCCACACACACATCTTTGTAAGATTTAATGTGCATTAGAATTTCCAGAAATGTTGTATTTAGTGGGAAATTACTTGTATAATATTTCCTTATGAGCTAAACTTTTCCAAATTACACTAACTACTCAGCATTATTTTAAACACTTTACACCTATTCAAAGAGCTACAAATTTCACAACAAACGGTCATGAACCTAAATGTTTGGCTGTCAAGGGAAACTTGCTATCAGTGATTTATTGTAAGTCTACAAATGCACTATTTCCCCCCAATATTAGGTTTCTTTGTTTCAGTGGGCCAACAGCCTGATTGTAACATTCCCCACTGCAAGGCTAGGGTGGCTACAGATAACACCATATTTAACAGGAATCACAGCTACTAATTTAAACATGTTACTCTGTATTAGTGCTGTGTATTGTAGTGAGTTGGAAATGGATTTATAAGGGCCAAGTGTGTGTGTGTGTGTGGTATGCCAAGTATATATGAATACTGCCGATCTATACTTGTTGTCATGCTGAAATTGGCGATGATACAGTACCTAGTGATGGTGATATATGATAACATCACTGTATATACTACCGGTACATGCATCTAAATGTCTCTCTTTTTCTTTCAGGTAAGTTCAATAACTGTTACCAAAAATTTTGAAGTTCTATGCTGACGATTTTGAAGTTCTATGCTGACGATTTGATGGCAGGCACTGAAAAACAAGCCAGCAGACTCAGGGGGGAAATGTGGTAATATCTCATTATTCCTGAAGAATTTTTTTTTGGTTAAGGAGCAACTGAGCTACCGTGGATCCATGAAGAATTTTGTTTTTTGATGTCTTATATTGTCTATTTGTGGGAAAATGAGTACAGAGGTCACTTACTACATGTACATCACAGTATACGTCCCTGGAAAACATCAAAGTGTATTTGTTATAGTTGAAACTGTAGTTTGTGACATGGATTTTCCTGTCCTGTTTTGGGGTTGAAATTCTGTCCCATTCCCAAATGCCCAAAACTGTCCAATTTTCCCATTTTGAGTCTATTCAATTTTTAATTAGAATTGTCTCCAAAATCCAATGCAGTTTGCCTTGCAAATTACTGAGTTTGGCATGTGAGCTAAAGAGTCAAAATAGCCTAGGCTGTTGAATTTATTTAAATATTCAAGAATCTTTTCTTTATAAATTTCTGTAAAATAGCAGTGTTGATTTTTTTTTTAAATTTCCAAAATTTTACTATTTTAAGTGTAAAAATTCTCAAGTCCATGGACCCCACTCCTTGCTTTGAAATTGCAGAAAAACCGATGACCTTTCAGCCTTGACCATGCCTTCCATTTTTTTTGCATTATTTTATTTGATAAATTGTACAGTATATTAAACTTATAGTTATTGATTTTCTTTCCAGTACTTTTTTTCTTCTTTTTAATGGTGTGTAATAAGCAAGGAAAAATGGCAAATTATTACATACTTGGGTCTAACGAGTCATTTATTAGGCCACATGTTAATGCCGAATTAGGAGAATTAATTTCTCATAAACAGGTCTAATCAGGTTTTGGTTCAGCTTATAATCAATACAAAGTCTTTTTTTGTTGTTGAAATATTCTTTTGGTAGTTTTTTTTTCTTCACTTGAGTGTGGAAAACCCCCCAGCACTTTGATACCTGCATAATTTCGAAACTTTTTCTATTCCCTTTTGTATTGTAAAATGAAACTAAATGCATTTGCTTGTGATGTTGGATATCTGAACATGCAGCATTGAAGTTCTTGGTATTGAAAAATACAACTGAATTGTTAGATATGGTTCAGTGGTTGAAATTGTGATACCCAAAGAATTCATTTTGCCTGTACATGGACTCAGGATTTTTTACAGATTATTTGCTGATATATATATATATATATATATATATATATATATATATATATATATATATATATATATATATATATATATATATATATATATATATATATATATATATATATATATATATATATATATGTGTGTGTGTGTTTATATGTATGTATATATACATGTGTATATATATATATATATGTGTGTGTGTGTGTATATGTATGTATATATACGTGTGTGTATGTATATATATATATATATATATATATATGTGTGTGTGTGTGTATATGTATGTATATATACGTGTGTATATATATATATATATATATATATATATATATATATATATATATATAATATATATATATATATATAATAATAATAATGATGACTTAATAGAGTGCTTATTCTTTTAAAAAGCTCAAAGCGCTTTACAACACAACGTTAAAACATAAAGGCATAAAAAACAGTTTGCATACAGACAACAGATAAAAACATGAAAATATCTTGCAAACAATATCAAAGACAAATTAATTATTACACACAAAACAACATAAAACATGAATTTACAATAGTTTCAATCTAACACTAATGGCCAATGGTTGAATGACAAATTTATTCTTGCTGATGGTAAAGATGTGTCTTGAGAGCACTCTTGAATGTGACACACACACACACACACACACACACACACACACACACACACACACACACACACACACACACAGACACACACAGAGTTAATTGTACCATATAATCGAATACAGTACACATTTTTTCAATGATATTATCTCACTTTAAAGTGTTGTTCTGTTGTTCTCTACCCTTGGACTATATTTGACTTGGTGGCATAAAATCCGATTGGAGGACCACCAATTTTAGCTCACCTGTATATCAGGCCAACGGTGCTTATCGTATGGTCCTTTACTTTGTCTGTTGTGCATTGCTCATTTTCTGTTGACCATCAATAGCAATTGCATCTTTCAGGCAGCAATTTCTGTTGTCAACTTCACAAAAACTGCTTGTGTAATTTCATCCAAACTTAGCATAGAGCATCCTGGCATAAAGGCCTTTCAAATTTGTACACATGATGCCGACATGCCATCAAATATAGCTGCCATTACTAAAATTGTAAAAAAAATTAAAAGACTTCTCTAAAACCACTGAACAGACTTTGATCAAATTCGATAGAATGGATCCTGGCATGGAGACCTTTCAACTTTGAACAAATGATGTTGATGTGGCATCAAATATGGCTGCCATTACCAAAAACAGAAAAACCTATCCGTCATATGTCAGTAATTGCTATTTTCAACTTCGCAGAAGTCTTTTGACCAATTTCAACTAAACTTGGTGCAGAACATCCTGGCACAAAGACCTTTCCAAGTTGTACAAATGATTCTGATCTGTCATCAAATATGGCTATAAATACTAAAAATAGAAAGAGCTTTAAATGACTTTTCCAAAACCTCTGAACAGAATTAGATCAAATTTGACAGAAAGGCTCCTGACTTGAAGACCTTAAACATTTGTTCAAAATTTTTTGATAATGCCATAAAATTTGGCTACCATTACTGAAAATAGAAAAACCTTCAAACTACTTCTCTTCCAAAACCACTGAATAAAATTTGACTAAACTTGACAGAAAGCATCCTGGCATGAAAACCTTTCATTTTTTTAAAAAATAAATGATGATGATCCGCCATAAAAAATATGGCCACGATGACTAAAAATAGAAAAAAAACTTTACATTACTTCGTCTCCAAAACCGCTGAATAAAATTTGACCAAGCTTGACAGAAAGTATCCTGGCATGGTGACCTTTAAAGTTTGTACAAATGATGCTGATCCACCATCTTATATGGCCGCTGTTACTAAAATTAGAAAAACCTTTAAACAACTTCTCAAAAACTGCAAGACAGAATTTGATCAAATTTGACAGAAAGTGTCCTGGCATAATGACCATTTCAGATTTGAACAAATGATGCCAATCTGCCATCAGATATAAATGAAAATACCAAAAAACTAGTGAAATAATGAAACATTTGTTTTCATAACATTTGGAATCAACCGCACTGGAGAAATTTCAGTATAAAGCATCCTACAGTCCCAGACTTCTTGACTAGCTGCACTTGCATTTGGTTATTAGACAGATGTCAGTAAGGTGAATGTTCTCAAACCCACTTGTACCTCTTGTTATATTCTTACATTGGATATTAACACAATTACTTATCTCCCATGTTTATCAGACTTTTAGCTGTAGTATCAGATCTTCTGACTGGGTGCTAAAAAGAAGGAAGACTACATTTTCATTGTGTGAAGATTGGATTGAAAGGAAAACATTTTCTACATTTGTTGATGGAATGTTGGGAGAAATAGCACAGAACACAAATTTTAGCTTTCCAAAAAGCTTTTGGGTTATACTATATTCAGTTCATTGTTTGATTTGGAAAGAAATAAAGTTATTAAATTTTAGTGGCACTAGAAGTACCGTATATATTTGCCTATAAGTCTAGTCCAACTGGAAACAACATAGACCTTGATCTGCTATCACATAATATGCCTGCAGATCAGGGTCTGTGCTGTTTGTTCTACTGATTACTCCTAGCAAACTGCATAGACCCAGATCTGCCAAAATAAAAGTTTGATTCATCGATATTCAGTTGATAAAAATGTCTTCTCAGAACACATTGTATTGTAAACAAATATTCATCAGTGTTTTTCAGGATTGTCGATGTGGTACTAAGTGCATTTTGCAGTTGGACTCGACTTATAAGCGAGTATATACAGTAGTAGGTTAATCTATTTGAACCAGGAATATACTTTTGATGTTGAGCTGGTGTGGAATACATGTAACTTTTAAGGTATGCTTTTTATGTCCTGTCAATGTTGGGTATAATTGGATTTTTAGGACTTGGCCAAAAAAAATCCTTATACTGTATTGTGAAATATCAGTGCATGGATAGAAAATTTCTCAAAGTATATGTAGGCTAACTCTAGTCACATACATGCACTTTTGATACAATGCATTAGGATGCAACTAATGCAGTACGGTTTCCTGATGACCCTCAGTACATGGTTGATAGAAAATAATATCTTCCGGTATTTTTTTAATTTTTTTTATTTTAATGCATGCCACAATGCCTAGAATGATGCAAAGTGCTTTCAGATTTTTTATCCATTGGCAGATATTTATACTGCATTACAAATTTATTGTGGCACTGGTATCTGACAGGCTATTAAACTGATGGATGTGGATTTTGTCAAAGTGAAGTGCAAAGAGGCACTTGCATTCATTTTTGATGGTGGACCATTTCAAGAGGCTATAATTTCATTCAAGTACTGCACTACATGTATATTTCTCGTTGACATTGTTATGTGTAAGGGAAAAATCTGCAAACTGAGGTACAGGAAGAATTTTTAAAGATTTGTTCTAATTTTAATTTTGAAATACTATTTTATATGAGAACATAGAGTGAATGCAGATAGTTGTGTGAGACCTGTAATTGGACAGGTTAGTGATACAAGTTGCCACACTTACATGTCTATTGAACATTACAAGCCTATTGCCTAGGGCTTACAGTTTCCGATGTAGATTCTGTGAATCTAGTCGTATTGTGAATCATATTATATAAGACTTCCTGAAATTTCTGATTGCAATGTAGGCTGACATCATATGGTCTCGTAAATATCTATGCCAGCATATAAACCTTATTGGTGTGTACAGAAATATACATGTAGCAGTTTGATTCTGCACCAGTCTGTGAATGACACCTTCTTAGCCTACTGAAACTGCTGTACGAAAAACAATGCATGCCCGATCTACACTGACATGAGACAATACTTAAGTGCTTCAACGGTATGTCATTGTATAACTTCAACCAATCAGGTGTCCTTTCTTGTATGGGATTCGAGTAATTGTGAACAAAATGGCTGAATATTTTTCCAAATTAATATACTCTGCACCCTGTCACAAAGCAATCAAGGAGTGAGGCCCTTCTAGCAAATTGAAATGGATGCTCTCACCTATCTCATCTTTTCATTACATTTGAAGATTTAGCTCCCTGCAAGGAACTTTGATTCATAACTCACTAAAACAGAACATATTAAATAGGATTAAAAAAAAATTAAATGCAGAATGAGGTGTGAAATATGATTATAAAGCTACAGTCAAAATAAGTTATGTAAATACTGTAAAATCAGAAATATTTGTGAAGATATAATTTCGTGGCTTGGGAGTAAACTCTCAATTTCATGAGGATGAAATTTCATGAGGTCACACTATTCACCTAAGCATCCAATCAGACATTAACTGTTTATTGGTGGATTCATTTTGTGGATATACTTTATCCATGGGATGAACCCCCTGAAATGACATTCTAGGTGAATATTTCTGATTGTATATTTGTCCCATAAAATGACTTGATTTGCAGAGCTATAAAAGTTAAATACTAATCTCCTACTATACCTTCCAGATGTGAGGATTGACCTTGCATTGCAAAGTTGTAAAGCAGGTGTTCTACCACTGTGCTGTCTTGGTGCCAACATGTACAAGTTCGATTCATTAACCTTTGACAGCTATTAGGATGAAGTTGACATAAAAAAAAACTGTATTAAAGTTCTTGGATTACATTATATACATTTAACTTACCATACATACAAGTCCAACTGCAAACAACATTGACCCTGATATGTTGTTGCATAATGCACTGGCAGATCAGGGTCTGTAGTGTTTGTTCTACTGATTACTCCTAACAAACTGCATTGACCCAGATCTGCTGTCACATTGTGCGATGCCAGGTCTGGGTCTGTGCAGTTTGCAGTCGGACTCTGACAATTTTTGTTAGGTTTTGGTTAAAGTTTTTTCATTTGCTAATGCTTCCTAAAACCCTTTAGAGATTCTCATCAGACTTGGCATTAGTCATTATGAAGCTAAGACAATTCATTCTATGACATGCTTGTTCATCCCTATGACTTTGAACTCTTAATCACAGTCATATAAAATTTGCATTACTGTATATGTTTGCGCATATGCTGATACCAACTGCAAACTGCATAGACCCAGATCTGCTGTTGCATAATGTGCCGGCAGATCTGGGTCTATGCAGTTTGTAAGGGCTAATCAGTAAAACAAACAACATTGACCCTGATCTGCCGGCGCATTATGCGATGGCAGATCAGGGTTTATGTTGTTTGCATTTGGACCAGGCTTATACACGATTACATACGGTAGGTCTTGGTCAAAGTTTTTTTCATGTACTTTGGATGAATTATTTTGAAGCTAAGGCAATGCATTCAGTGACAAGTTGGCTTGCCCCTTTCCAGGCTGTAAATATTTATTTTTTCTCACCTGTCCACCGGACAGGTAATAATAAATTTTACTTGCCCAGGAACAAAATCAACTTGCCCAGCAAAAAAAACCCCATCCAAATATAATGGCTTTTACCATGCAGTAAAAACACAATTGTCCTTCTATTGCTGCTTTTTCAAAAATATCCCAACTTAACGTTTTGGAGGTTTCAGTTTGGATGCACCAACTTCACATGTTTTCAATTTAACGTGTTGAAAAATATTGTAATGGTCTAGCTGTAATTAACAAGATAACTGTATATATACTTTGCCTTAAATAGTATGGATAAATGTCATAATGGTTACTAACCACTGATTCAGTCCATTGGTGGTGCAGGTTAATACTGTTGTTGTTATTATTATTATTATTATTATTATTATTATTATTTTTATTATCATCATCACCATCACCATCATTATTATTATTATTATTATTATAATAATATTTGCAGTTTATCCATCAACTTCCTGCTCATATTTGTAAGTTTGTTTGTGTTCCTAAAACAGAACAAGACATTGGGAACAAGTTTGTTTGCATGATCACAAGGAGACCTATTTCATTAACTGTAGAAAAACTTGGGCTATGGATTATCTCAGCTTTAATTCAAGGATCATTCAGACAACCCTCTATTTCATCATTCCCTGATTCAGGTGTCAAGTGTAGATTGTCAACATCGCTCAATGGTGTTTACTTTCTGTTTGCAACAATGTATTTGATAGAAAGCATGTTTCAGGTGAACCTAAATATTGCTTAACTAATCAACTGATCCTATTTTAGGCCATTGGTACTAAAGTTGGTATCAACAAAATTGTTCAAAGATTCATATCTAAGTGTTTTTATATTTAAGATAATGTAAAATACAAAATAAATGTGTATTTTGCATGTATTTAATTTTAAAAATGACCAGAAAAAATCTCAATTTGCTGGTTTTCATTTATCCATAACCAGCGTGTAAGAGCTTGCTTGACTGGGCATGTTCATGGTGAAGTATACTTGCAAACAGATTTTTCAACTTGTCGGTGGGAGTCCAGGCAATGGATTATTCTAGTGCTGCCCTTTGACCTTTGACTCAAGGTCACAGTCATAGAAAATTTATGTTCATATTTTGGATAGTTTTTTCATTTTGCTTATATTTCCTAAACCCATTGATGGATTTTCTTCATGCTTTGGATGAATCATAATGAAATGAAGACTGTTAAGTCAGCAAAATGCTCATTCAGCCTTTTGACCTTGGGGTCAAGGTCATGTTTTACAGCAATCCATTGATTATGGGTTTGACATGCAGGTTCTGGCCTTCTTGTTGTGAATGTAGAGTCAGGTAGATATGGTAACTGTGTTACACAAAAATTCAGAAAATATGAGCAGTATGGTCTAGAACATTGGTGGCATTTCTTTGACTTACCTTATTGTCAGTGAAGCTGCACTGATGAGCTTCTGCTTATCAGATTGGTTGGTTGATTTGTGTGACAGGAACCTGGAACTGATTTTACTTATTAGCAGATTTCAGCAATTAAAGAGGCTGGATGCATCAACCATGAAATCATTTTTCTGACAAAAACTGCTAACTTTATAATCTTTGCATATTTTTTGCAAAACAAAAACAGATACTCCACTACCTAATGCTGTTATAATTTAATATAATGTGGCATTTAGTATTCCTTTACTGGATTTTCAAAAAGCTGGGTTGGCAATTTAATACAATGTGGCATTTAGTAGTCCTTTACTGGATTTTCAAAAAGCTGGGCTGGCAATTTTTTGGCTGCTCCTTGTAGGTGTTTATTTATCAAAAATCTCTTTCCCATCCTTTCCAGTGACGATGAGATCTTAAAAATGTTAACACACATTCTTGTACAATGCTATTTTGTTTGTTTGTTTGTTTATCACATGTATAACTTTCTCTGTACTAAACACTGCATCTTGAAACAAGAGTAACTTAATTACCGGCCAACCTGTAAATCCCAGCTACATGGACTAGATATAAACCAGGTTTGGGGAATTGACCATATGACCAATGGTGGCATCTATCACTCAGGCTATTGCATGACTTGACATTCCAGTAGACCCTAACTGAACCAGCTAGGTGTGAATCATTACATAAATTGGGTGGCTAGACAAGAGCTTGACCAACGGGAGTTGCCCAAAAATAAAATTAATTTACTATATATAAGTAACTTTTTTGAATTTTTTTTTACAATATACTTAAGTTTGTCCCTTTTTCTGAGGGATAAGTTTGCAGGGAGGGTATAACAATGTTCTTTATGCTAAAGTGTGTGAATAAAGTTAAAAAAAGTCAATGAGTCAAGTTTTAAAATGTCAAAATTTGGCATGAACTCCTTTAGCTGAGAGGATTTCTATTGACAGAGATCATTTTGGCAGCACTTTTTAAGTCATTTTAAACTTGTGTGAAAGTCAAGGAAAAAGATCAAGTGAGTAGTAGTATCAACTGATAAGCTAGAAATTCATATCTTTACAGTACTCCCGCATTATAACACTGTCCATAGGAACCATAGGATATACCACCTTATAGTGAGACCACCTTGTAATGAAGTACATAATACAGTACTCATTATAACACTACATGGTAGTCATAGAGTATACTGTGTTATAGTGTGACCACCTTATAATGAAGTACATGATACAGTACTCATTATAACATTGTACATGGTAGTCATAGAGTATATTGCATTCTAGTGAGACCACCTTATAATGAAGTACATGATACAGTACTCATTATAATACTGTACATAGTAGTCAAAGAGTATACTGTGTTATAGTGTGACCACCTTATGATGAAGTACATGATACAGTACTCATAACACTGTACATGGTAGTCATAGAGTATATTGCATTCTAGTGAGACCACCTTATAATGAAGTACATGATACAGTACTCATGATAACACTGTACATGGTAGTCATAGTATATATTGCATTCTAGTGAGAACACCTTATAATGAAGTATATGATACAGTACTCATTATAACACGCACATGGTAGTCATATAGTATATTGCATTCTAGTGAGACCACCTTATAATGAAGTACATGATACAGTACTCATTATAACACTGTACATGGTAATCATAGAGTATACTGTGTTATAGTGTGAGCATCTTATAATGAAGTACATGATACAGTACTCATTATAACACTGTACATAGTAGTCATAGAGTATATTGCATTCTAGTGAGACCACCTTATAATGAAGTACATGATACAGTACTCATTATAGCACTGTACATAGTAGTCATAGAGTATATTGCATTCTAGTGAGACCACCTTATAATGAAGTATATGATACAGTACTCATTTTAACACTCACATGGTAGTCATAGAGTATATTGCATTCTAGTGAGACCACCTTATAATGAAGTACATGATACAGTACTCATTATAACACTGCACATAGTAGTCATTATAATGAAGTACATGATACAGTACTCATTATAACACTCACATGGTAGTCATAGAATATATTGCATTCTAGTGAGAACACCTTATAATGAAGTATATGATACAGTACTCATTATAACACGCACATGGTAGTCATATAGTATGTTGCATTCTAGTGAGAACACCTTATAATGAAGTATATGATACAGTACTCATTATAACACGCACATGGTAGTCATATAGTATATTGCATTCTAGTGAGAACACCTTATAACGAAGTACATGATACAGTACTCATTATAACACTGTACATAGTAGTCATAGAGTATATTGCATTCTAGTGAGACCACCTTATAATGAAGTACATGATACAGTACTCATTATAACACTGTACATAGTAGTCATAGAGTATACTGTGTTATAGTGTGACCACCTTATAATGAAGTACATGATACAGTACTCATTATAACACTGTAATGGTAGTCATAGAGTATATTGCATTCTAGTGAGACCACCTTATAATGAAGTACATGATACAGTACTCATTATAACACTGTACATAGTAGTCATATAGTATATTGCATTCTAGTTAGACCACCTTATAATGAAGTACATGATACAGTACTCATTTTGCCACTCTACATGGTAATCATAGAGTATATTGCATTCTAGTGAGACCACCTTATAATGAAGTACATGATACAGTACTCATTATAACACTGTACATGGTAATCATAGAGTATACTGTGTTATAGTGTGAGCATCTTATAATGAAGTACATGATACAGTACTCATTATAACACTGTACATAGTAGTCATAGAGTATATTGCATTCTAGTGAGACCACCTTATAATGAAGTACATGATACAGTACTCATTATAGCACTGTACATAGTAGTCATAGAGTATATTGCATTCTAGTGAGACCACCTTATAATGAAGTATATGATACAGTACTCATTTTAACACTCACATGGTAGTCATAGAGTATATTGCATTCTAGTGAGACCACCTTATAATGAAGTACATGATACAGTACTCATTTTGCCACTCTACATGGTAATCATAGAGTATATTGCATTCTAGTGAGACCACCTTATAATGAAGTACATAATATAGTACTCATTATAACACTGTACATAGTAGTCATATAGTATATTGCATTCTGGTGAGACCACCTTATAACGAAGTACATAATACAGTACTCATTTTAACACTGTACATAGTAGTCATATAGTATATTGCATTCTAGTGAGACCACCTTATAATGAAGTACATAATACAGTACTCATTTTAACACTGTACATAGTAGTCATATAGTATATTGCATTCTAGTGAGACCACCTTATAATGAATTACATAATACAGTACTCATTTTAACACTGTACATAGTAGTCATATAGTATATTGCATTCTAGTGAGACCACCTTATAATGAAGTACATGATACAGTACTCTATAACACTCTGAATGGTAATCATAGAGTATATTGCATTCTAGTGAGACCACCTCATAATGAAGTATATGATACAGTACTCATTATAACACGCACATGGTAGTCATATAGTATATTGCATTCTAGTGAGACCACCTTATAATGAAGTACATGATACAGTACTCATTATAACACTCACATGGTAATCATAGAGTATATTGCATTCTAGTGAGACCACCTTATAATGAAGTACATGATACAGTACTCATTATAACACTGTACATAGTAGTCATATAGTATATTGCATTCTAGTGAGACCACCTTATAATGAAGTACATGATACAGTACTCATTATAACACTGTACATGGTAATCATAGAGTATACTGTGTTAAGGTGTGACCACCGTATAATGAATGGGTGGTTTTGTGGGTTTAATGCCATTTTTCAGCACTTGGTAGGCTATACATGGAGGCCAGTATTTTTGTTGGAGGAAGAACCCGGGAAAACCCTGAGAAGAATCACTGACCCAAGGGAAGCTACTGGCAAGCTTTCTCACATAACCATGTTGGTCGAGTTGAGACTTTAACCCACGCGGACAGAGGTGAGATGTCAGTGATCTGTAAAGGCAAGCATCTTAGATCACTCGGCCACATGGGGCCCCCACCTTATAATAAAGTACATGATTCAGTACTCAGTATAATGCTTTACATGGGAACAATAGAGTTTACTGCCTTTTTAGTGAGACCACCTTATAATGAAGTACATGATACATATAATTTTACTACAACTTGATGAAATGGGATCCATAATAATACCTTATAACAGAAATCATGTTATAATGAAGTACATAATACATATAATTTTACTACAACTTGATGAAATGGTATCCATGACAATACCGTATAACAGAAATCATGTTATAATGAAGTACATGATACATATAATTTTACTACAACTTGATGAAATGGTATCCATGACAATACCTTATAACAGAAATCATGTTATAATGAAGTACATGATACATATAATTTTACTACAACTTGATGAAATGGTATCCATGACAATACCTTATAACAGAAATCATGTTATAATGAAGTACATGATACATATAATTTTACTACAACTTGATGAAATGTTATCCATGACAATACCTTATAACAGAAATCATGTTATAATGAAGTACATGATACATATAATTTTACTGCAACTTGATGAAATGGTATCCATGACAATACCTTATAACAGAAATCATGTTATAATGAAGCATTTTGTCGTGCGGGAGTTCTGCACTGTGAAACCTGTTTCAAAGAAGATGCAAGGGACACCAAAACTTTGTCCTTTGTGTACAGGTGTCCTTTATAAAGAAGTTGAATAAATAAATGTGCATTAAGGAAATGGGATTTATACATAATGCTATTTTAAGCAGGTTTCTTCTATATGGAGGTACAAAGCAGGTTACATTGTACTGGGTGCCCTGACTGATATTTTTACAAGTATTAAATAATACTATTCTCTTTTCTATATCTTCATTTTATTATCATGCATCCATCTTTCCTTGCTGTTTAGTCATAAATGAGGGAAATTAATTTCATTACTTACATGTAATTCATTTCAGTTAGAGTGCTTCTTCTCTTTCCTAAAACCACACGCTTCAGTAAATTAAAAACGTTCATACACCTATTTATATTTTGTAATAAATAAGATAAAACTGAACTAAATATGAATAGTCTGAGGCATTAATTTTAATATGAACTCCCCACAGGGGGCAGATATATCATGCATTAACTGTAACATGACAAATATATTTATCAACACAACTTTTCCATCCCTCTGCTTATCACATTGTACCCATCTGCCAGTGGCACATGACCTCTAAGGCATTCATTACAGGAGCTTAGGGACCATTGCTTATGTTTGAGAAAGAGTTTATTAGCACAGATGTTGGTTATAATATTTGGCAAGAGTTTGGGTTTGCCCTATGATACTTGAGTATCATTATTCAATAAGAAAGGTTATGACTGTTTATCCAAATTTCACATAAACAGTTCTTACGAGTCTCTGAAGTCAAGTGGTGGTTAAACTTATTTTTTGAGTGCCAGAAGACCGTTAGGTAGTTCCATCAGCAGGGGAAGATTCAGGAAGTTTTTTTTCTAAAAGGGTTGATTTTGAGAAGGAGGTGGTTGCATTTGATTCAGGGTATTGGCAGCTTTACTTTATTCTAGCCTTATTTTTCATGACTTGGTTGATTCATATGCTAGCCATATAGTAAACAGTATTCCAAGGAAGACATGACTTATTTCAGATTGATGCAAAGCATACAACACTTTCTTGTAGATTTTAATCTGTTGGGAGGCCCATTTTCTTGGAGCTGTGGATGTGATAAAATGTGAAGGCTTTGGAGAGATTAATTCACACTAATGATTAAAAGGCCACAAGTTAATTTAGGGCTATCATGCAAGTCAGCTTGGAGAGAAAATTGAAATATGCAGATAAGAAATCTTGTATAAGATCATGAAATATATCTACAGTTGCCATTGCTTCACACTGTGCTGCAATCAGGGAGAGCACCCTGTTGTCATCCAGAACTGGAAAAATCTTTAGAATGGTGTACTTGCCCACAATTGATTTTTTTTTTAGTGGAAATTGCCCTCCCCCTACCCTCCACAGAAAAGATTATTTTTTAATCAGCTTTGGTAACAAAATTCTGGGCAAGTGACAGAACATTTTTTTTGCCAAGTGAAAGTTGGATTTGTCAATAATGCTGGACAATGATGTTTTAAGTTAAATTCCTAGAGATTTAGGAATCAGCCTGTAAAGTTTTTGAATGACTTTTGTTTATAATTCTGTATATCAAAGATCTGGTTTGCATTTGAATAAAGGAGTAGGTTTTCTGTACCCTTGGCATTGACATAAAGATGTCTTTCCCAGAGCCTTGTGAAACAGTAAAATTCACTTGTAGTGTTCAAAAGGGTAATAAGGATAAAGGCAAGCACAGGCTTGGGTGCAAATGACAAATGTTCACTAAAAATGTCAGGCTAACTTAATGAAAAAAATATATATGGGACTTGAGACTACTGAGAAATGAGAAGAGGATTAGGTGTGTAATCATTTAAGACAGATCTGGGTCTATGCAGTTTGTAAGGACTAATCAGTTGAACAAACAACATGACTCTGATCAGCCGGCGCATTATGCGATGGTAGATCAGGGTCTATGTTGTTTGCATTTGGACCTGGATTATACGCGAGTATATATGGTAATAGTTCTTGGACCAGACACTCTCATGGTGGTGATAATGGTACTCCAGTTTTTATCTTCTTTATTGGCTCAGTGGTTATCATACTGTACTCAGAACCAGTGGGTTGTGGATTTGAATGTTGTCCAGATCGACACTAGCAAGGCGCTTTACTCCCATTGCCTTGACACTAAATAATCTTTCATGTGCTGATGTGCCAGTAAATACCAATCAAGCAATCTCTCTCAAGACAGTGAGCAAATGAAAAATTTGGTTATTATTTCTTTGCTTGTGGATACATCTAAGATTCTTGTGTTCCATTGCCTTGTCACTGGATAGTCTTTTATTTGCTGATGTGCCATTAAACACTAATAAAACAGTCTCTCACAAGACAGTGATCAAATGATAAATTTTGTTATCTTGTTGATGCATCTTGGAATCTCATGTTGCATTCTTGTATTTGATATACTGCGAATCTGCTATTTTTTGGGTGGGGGAGGAGGGGGCCCATATTTTTGTGGATGTGGTGGTTGCTACAAACCACAAATTTAAAGACCCAATTAACAATGATCCATCTGTGGAAATAATAGAACTCCTCCCAGTGAGGGTCCCCTGGTGGCAGAGTGGTCTAAGGCGCTCGCTTTTACAGATCACTCACACATCTCACATATGTCCATGTGAATTTGAGTCTCGGCTTGACCACTCTGGATATGTGAGAACGCTTGCCATTAGCTTCCCATGGGTTGGTGATTCGTCCCTGCATCTTCTTGGCTTCTCTCTCCACCAAATATACTGGCTGGCATGTATAGCCTATCATGTGCTGAAAAATGGCATTAAACCCCACAAAACGAAACCAGTCACCCCAATGAACAAATTTAAGCACCAATGAAATTGTTATTTTTGCCAAAGCAAACTAAAATTGATACCATATATACTCGTATATATGTTATATAGTACTTATAAGTCAAGTCCAACTACAAACTACATAGACCCTGATCTGCTGTTGCAATATGCACTGGCATATCAGGGTATGTGTTATTTGTTCAACTGATTACTCCTAACAAATTGCAGAGACCCAGATCTGCCAATGCATTATGCAACACCAGATCTGGATCTGTGCAGTTTGCAGTTGGACTCGACTTACAAGCAAGTATATATGGTACCCACAAAATGTATACATTCATAGTACTTTAAACCCTCTCCCCCCCCCCTCCCCCATGCCAGGTAGCTGTGGTAGGGCGTTGGACTCGTAATCCAAGGGTTGAAGGTTTTATACCTGCCCAGTTCAGCCTGGGTTAGCTGCCTCTGTGTGTCCTTGGGAAAGGAACTAAGCTCCCATTTCCTTTGCATGATATGGCCAAAATTGAGTGCTGTAAGTGCTGGTAAAACCAACCAACCAGTCCTCTCCCCCCCCCCCCCCATTTTCAGTTAGGTTGCGTTTCTTGGAATAACATTTTCTTCATGAATTTGTTTTGCTTTTCGGTGGGAAGATTGAACACCATTTTAGACAATTTTTTGCATATTCAATTTTCTTTTTTATTTTCTGAAATCCAAACCTAACTTCTAGACTATGGAATCAGACTAATTCCACATAACCTCTTAGCATGCAAGAATTAATTTCTTTCCGCATATACAGTAGATTATGTTTGGGTTCTCAGTTTGGTCAATGCAATATGCAAATCCTGGAATTATGCAATCAGAAATGGAAATATAAATTTAGTCTGTTTCATGCAAGTGAAGTTGTGACTACTTAATCTAGCTAATCAAAATTAGACATTGAAAACATCATGTTTGCAAAGTATTAACATACGGCAGTGAAGAAAAAAATCTTGATTAATATTTGATTGAAGAAACAGTTCACTGAATATGCAAAAAGGAATGTAGAATGTTAAATGCTCATTTTCCCATCTACATATTTCCTGCAGTTTCCCACTCAGTTATTCCATTAACACTAACTGTTATTGGTCAACGACTGGATGCCTTTTGATTTGATCCAATAAACCGTAAATAAAGACAATAATTGAATCATTGTCTTGGTGGCTGTTTAATTTGAATCATTGTGCGTGGGAGATGCAAATTAATCACTCTAAGAAGAATTCAATGAAGATTAATTTCCTGCTTAAGTAAATCACTTAGCTACTTTCAGGATTTTTTTGGGTGGGTGGGTGGGTGGGGGTGTACCATATTTCACTAATATACCTGGAGGTTTTATTATCTATGGGTAAATCATTCTTATATAGATTTTATGAGATGATATGGTATACACACAGGTAGTGGCGTAACTACTGCCCCTGCAGCACCCTCAATGTAGGGGGCCCGTGCAAAGAGGGGGCCCAAAATCCTACTTTACATTAATTTGATGGGGGCCTACTCTACATAAGGGGGGGGGGGGGGGCACAATTTTAAGTTAAGCCACTGCACACAAGCCTCCCAGTTAGTTTCAATATTGCTGCTTGAATGAAGATGAGATTTTTAATTTGATGTTGTTTTGAATGGATGGCAATCCATCATTACCAAGGTTGTAAATGCAAATTTCCTCAATTTGCATTTATTGCTATGGTAATTACATGTATATCCCGGGTGCTTGAAAAGAACTAAAGTTTATAATGACCACCAAGTAATATTTAGTACACCATATTTGCTGATGTATTAAGAACATTTAATTGTTTCATTGGTAACTGTGTTACCTAGATCTGTCAGTACTTTATGGTCCATCTCATTGCTCAACTTAGGCTTCCAAAGCCAACATGTAACGCTCTTCAGTGAGTGTAGTTTGGTCTACTTAGTTTGTTAAACTAATGATTGCAAAAGTCAAGAACTTTTAACCCAGTTCTGTTAGTGTATTTTGGTATACCTAATTTAAACATCACAAAAAAAATTGAGTCCAAAAACCAACAAATTGTATCCTGACTTTGCTGGTGTATTGTGGTCTGCCTTGTGTGGTTAACTTGTGATTTTAAGTCAACAACTTGTGACCCTATTCTGCTGTTGTGATATGGTCTATCTTATTTGTTTAACTATTGATTCCAAAAGCCAGCATCTTGTGACCCTGTTCTGCAAGTGTATTATGGTTTAGTAATTACCTCAAACTTGTGATTCCAAGCCAACAACTTGTAACTTTGTTCTGCCATGTAATATAGTTTAGTAATGACCTCAAACTTATGATTCCAAGCCAACAATTTGTAACCCTGTTTTGCCAGTGTATATCATGTGATGACAGATCTGGGTCTGTGTTCGTATTTTGTTTCCCCACTGAAATGAGAATTTGATCACATTTATATTAAACGAAAACTCAATGAGGCTACACAAATTTAAATTTAATAGATGGCATAGTAAAAAAAACCTTGATGAGCTAATTATGTTTTTTCTTCTTTTTTAAATAACTGCCAGGAAAATCAATACAGAATTGGAAATGTATTAGAATTGGAATGGTTGGCATGGTTTGTTGGTTTTAACAGCACTTTTAACACACAATTAACTATATGATGCTGAGGAAACAGGATCTACCATCAGGGTCAATGTTGTTTGTTCTACTGATTAGTCCTTACAAACTGCATAGACCCAGATCTGCCGGAGCATTATGCGATGGCAAATTTGGTTCTATGCAGCTTGCAGTTGGTATCGGCTTATATGCAAGTATATATGGTAAGTGCCTTTCCCAATGACACACAGAGGTAGCAGATCCGGCTGGAATGGGTGGGTATCAAACCCATGACCTTTGGACTACAAATCTGACACTCTACCAGTTGAGCTACCACACCTCCCCAGAATTGCAATGTAGATGCATAAAATGACTTTAAAAATTCAGTCTGCACATTGGCAGGATTTGGTTGGTGGGGGTTACTGGATAGTCACAGTGATCAAAGACTTGCTGCTTTGATGCAGTTTTCTAATGAAAGAAATTATAAATGGAATGATAATTTTTTTAATAGATTAAACACTTTGAAAATCTTTGATATTTTCGTGTAGATCAGAAAAAAATAAGTTAAAGTTGACCAGGATTATTTATGAGTAATCTGCAGCACAGCTACAGGGGTCATGCTACCAGCCAAAGTGGGCAACTAAGTTGCCGAAAAAATGTAAACTTCACCTTCTTCTCTTAAGAAAGCAAAAACGACTTCGCCCTGTCATTTTTTTTTTTTTAGATTCACACCGAGTGACAGTAGTTTATCACTTTTGAGATGCTTTCTCAACCCAGCCAAGTAGTTAGTATAGTATTAAGTCCAAAAGGAGAAGTCACTTCTACCTAAAATTCAAGTCTAGCTTGACCCCTGCAGCTATGTGTATTTTTAAATGACACACAAGTTTTCCCCGACTAATATTCCTTGCAAGTTTAAAAACTGTCACAGTTGGTATGCTGTTCACATTTTCTCAATTACAGTATAATCTCTTTGGCAAACTTGTGTGATAGACTGATTTCAAGATTTTTCCTTCCAGGAATAGGTTATAGTGCAGAATGCAATTTCTTCTTATCAATGTTTTAATGAGTATTTCACACCTTTGTCATTTTTTCGTTTGCAGTCACACACTAATGTTAATCTTGTATGTAATTTGTAAAATTAAGTATCAGCACAGCTACTACATGTACTGGAACTATTCTAGAACTGAAAATTTACAGGGGAAATTTCCTCCTCTGTTTGAAAAAAAGCGAGGAATTTTCTGAATATTGGAGGCATTTAATGAATAAATAATGATAGGGTTTGAATTTATAATGCACAATTTTTTAAAATTTTTATTGGCGTGATATTTTTAAAATACTGCAGCACAAATCCCACCATTGTGTGTCCTGAAATTTATCATGAATGTATACCTATTAGGGGGAAATAAAGACTACATTATACAGGTAGGTTTATAATTTTCTTCTCATTCACATCTTAAAAGAAAATACAAATGTTTGGTTTGAATATGTCCTTATTTCGTACCTAATGCAGGGATTTTTCAAAGGTGATTGTGTTTGTGTGTGTGTGATGTCGGAGTGGTCTAAGGTGCTTGTCTTTACAGATCACTCGCATCTTGCCTCTGTCCGCGTGGAATTGAGTCTCAGCTCAGCCAGCGTGGGTATGTGAGAAAGCCTGCCAGTAGCTTCCGATGGTTCAGTGATTCTTCTGGGATCATCTTGGGTGTTTCTTCCACCAAATGTACTGAATGCCATGTATAGCCTATCATGTGGTGAAAAATGGCGTTAAACCCACAAAACCAAACCAAACCTACAGTGATTAGGAATGAGGCCTGGGCACATCATTCTGGACACAATAAGAAACGAAATGGGAACAACATTAACTGGAATATATGTAAATTGCTGAAATGTTGGGAATTTTGTGTGATATAGAAATATTTCCCATTGGACGAGGGGCATATTTTTGGCTTCTGCGGACCCTAAAATGAATCCATGTAATTTATATCTGCATAGGTACTGTATGTACTGTATGAAGTGTTGCTGAACACATACATTGTACATGTATGTCTATTTTGCTTCTGAAATTCAATATTATCACATGAGGCTTGACAAGAGAGGATTGAGTGTGTCATTTTAATACCCTAACCTGCAGTGTATGAGAAACTACAAAACATTATTACTCTGAATGTGACATGTCTACAGCAGTGATTTCACCAGGATTTTCAAACAGAGGGGGAATGTCACCTCGGGCATTTTCATTAGAGGGGATAATTTTACAGTTTTTAAAGGGGACCGTTTTTATATGAGAACAGTATCTACGATTAGACCTCCTTATTGTTTGTTTCAACAAATGTGTGTTTGATAAATAACTTCAAGGAGTAAAGATATAAACTTAACGGTATATCGTCATTATTGGCACAGGAGCAGTGATCGTGTGTTATGACAATGGCACTGAGCATATACATTAGAATGCATGTAACAGCAGAGACGCACATTACCACCGAATACTGAAAACTGGATGTCTGCCATTGTACAAGCTCACCAAGGGCAGTCGGCACAATGCTTTTCATAATTAGATAATTATTGAAAGTGTCTCATTGCACAGTTGCAGAAGGTCACTTAATAAGTGCTTCATTATAGCAGTTGATTTGGAAATCAAGCACTCACATGGTCAGATTGAGTTTTATTAATATTATTGAAATCATTGCACTCACGGCAAATTGATTGTGCATGATTTTTGCACACTTGCTTTCTTTGTAAGGGGGATATTCAGTAAATGTAGTGGGGATTTGGGCAATTGCACTACATGGATAAATTGCTTCAACAGTGTTAACAACTTTACCCGCAGTAATTAATGTTTGATGAAACTGTTGTTATAAAGCTCAAGACTGTGTTTCAGGTCGTCCAAGTTTCCTTGGATCTTTTCGAACCTATGTTAGATATTTGGACAGTTACTGTCCAGATATCTAATTCGGTTTGGAAAAATTCAGAGGAAACTTGGACTGTGTTTCAGGTTTAAAAACCAATTCAATTTGGTTTGGTTTGATGTTTTGTGGCACAGCAACACAAATAGGTTATTTATTGTTCGGCCAGTTGGAGTAAAATGTCTTGTCCAAGGACATACCACAGTAGCTGACCCAGGCTGAGCTGATGGTAATATTTAAACCTGCACCCTTTTGGTTGTAAGTGCAGCACACCAACCATTGAGCCACTGTGTCTCCTGCCTCCATACGTGCCTCTTACAGAGCGCAAAAGACTGCACCAGCACTATTCTATATCCCTGAGCCGCCGGGGTGCGGTGGTGGTGGTGGTGGGGGGGGGGGGGGGGCTAAGAGAATTAAATTTATTTGTGCAGACTCTACCATATATTATGTAAGTATCAAAAACTTGGTTTAGGAAATTTGTGTTCTCCAGGTTTCTCGTGAAAAGTGGGGTAAGGTATTGGTATTTCTTCCAGTAAATCCATCTGCCAATTCAAGAGTTGTGGTAGCTTAGTATGTAGAGCTTCAGACTTAAATCGAGTGGTCACAGGTTTGATATCTGCCAAGGCCACTGTGGTTTGGCTGCCTTGGTGTATACTTGGGAAAGGTAAATAGCTCCCATTTCCTTGGCATGATAAAGCCAATAATGTATTGAAAGTGTCCTTAAAAACCAACAAACTAACCATCTGTCTGTCCATTTTTTCATCCACTTATCCATCACACTTTCTTTTCAACTTTGTAAATTTAATGCCATTTAGGATAAATTTATGAAACTTGGTACACTTACATATTATTATTATAGGGAAGTGTTGCATAACACATTGGTGTTCTACCTTCAAACAAAATGGCAAGTCAGTCACCCTGCTAAAGTTTTTATTCTGGTGTGGAGAGTCTTGGTGAATTATGGTATGTCATTATCATTGTACCTTCCGTATATACTTGCGTATAAACCAGGTCCAAATGCAAATAACATAGACCCTGATCCACCATCACATAATGCGGCAGCAGATCAGGGTCTATGTTGTTTGTTCTACTGATTAGTCCTTACAAACTGCATAGAACCAGATCTGCCAGCGCATTGTACGAGGCAGATCTGGGTCTATGCAGTTTTCAGTTGGTATCGGGTTATACGTGAGTATATATGGTAAATTGTGGAGTACATCCAATAGTTGCCTTGTAGAGCATATAGGAGGGTACACCAGGCTTATTCTACATCCTTGAACCTGCAGGGAAAATATGTGCTTTCATTTAGAGGAGGAATACTAATGTCACAAAAAGTAGAGTATAGTGACCTAATTTCATACTCAAGTGGTAATACTATGTATGCTTTGTGCATGTAGCAGCTTCATTTTCTCAAACTCCACCATGTTGTTTTAAAATTTGTATTGCATTCATGTAAATAGGTTGCAGCATTCATCAAAATAGGTTGCAGTGACCTGCTTCTCACATTCCTTTGATGATAACAAGGTTTTGGGTAGGTGAGACATACTGTTGCTGTGCAAATGTAGGTCAAGATGATATGGGTTGTAGCTGATTAATACACAATTGAATATCCCTCAAAACACATGTACACATTTTAAGATCTCTTTAAATTCCTTCATCTCCCCTTTTGCAAAGTTGAAAATACAGCCCATGGTCTGACCTAAGTGGATAGACAGCCAGGTATTTTGAAAGTAGGTAACACATGTGTGTGACAAATTAACTTAGCATTTGGCAAACATTAGACTATTTATAATCCAGCAAGGTGATTTTATCAAGGAGAACAAGGCAAACAGCTGTGTTTACTTCAGTTGATAATCGCTTTTAAATTACTAACAACAGAAAAGTTCTAAACACTGCTGTTTATATTTTCTTGAATGATATACAAGGTTGGGAAAGAAAAATTGCTCTTTCTTAAAAGCCGTAAACTTATCAGTTGGCACCTGGATATTGAACATTAGTAAAACACTCTTATTTTCGTATATGTGCTTTGATTGAATATACTAAGTGAATAGGAATATATACCAAAATTGTATTTAAATTCATTGAGTACATGTAGTTTTCAAAGATATATGCTAAGTACTTTTTAACATTTGCATCTCTAGTATTGGATACGAAAGTCGCCACGATGGATATAGTTGTGATGTTACTAAGTCACATCTGGTCTGTCACCAATTAACTGCTCTTTGGAGTCGCTTTTGACATGAAGTTCATTTTGGAACTGGTAAAAAAAACAGAGATCAATGATTTTAAACTTACTACATGTATATAGCAAATAATGAGTTTTATAAGGCTGTTAGATTTGTCCAACCTTCTGGAAGAACATACTGCTTTTTACTACAGCAAGAAAATTATAAATAAGTTGTAAGCTAAATGTTTTAGCAGGATAATCTGAGATACTTTTAAGACATGTACTTTTTTTTATATGAAATCAAATTATGTCCAAATTTAAATCCAAACTTTCTAACAATTATTGAAACCTTAAGTCATTTTCAACCAACTTTGATATTGTTGTATAAACCAGAATGGACTAAGCAACATCACAAATATTAATTATGGAAATATTTTTTATAACTATATATTCTTGAAACTTGTGTCACCCGTTCCACACCTGACGAATAAACCACTACTTTCATTATTGGGGTTGCTAAACCAGGCTCGTAAAAAGACGTGAAGAACATGAGTAGAAACTTTTCTCCATCTCATTTCAGTTAATGATGGGATCAGCTTTGAGAAGATAATTTTACTTAAGTTTTACTTCTCATTATCAACCAATCATGGCCTCCCAAACCCATATATCCTGTTTTATGTTTACTGATTTTTAGTTTGGTTCTATTATTTCCGTATAATTAGTACCATGAGTTCTGTAGCATTTTCTGGAAATGTTGTCCAACAAACGAAAACACCTTGAAGGCGAAGGGGACAATCAGCCTCTTAAAAAGTCCAACAGTTGGCACAGCAGTATGAAAAAGTTTATTCAGATACTTGGCTTTGCTGGGAAAAGCAGCAGGAAAGGAGACAGTGATATTTATTGGAGATCATATTGTGTCAATTTAAGTATTGCCTGTTTTGGGAGATATGGTTTCTGCCAACATTTGAATTAAGAAAACCTTAAAGATTACATTGAGTTGAGATCTAGCACAAAGTCATTTTTTTGTTTTATATAAAAGTGCTGCAGTATGAAATTTTCTATTCCAGATATTGTTCTCATTCTCCCCTCGCCAATGAGGGGATGCAGCATTTTTCCCCTTTCGTTTGTTACTCCTGCAGTATTTCATTATCCCCACAGTATTTCAGACCTTATTTCGCTGACAGTTACGAAAATTGGTATGTGTGTGCTGTTTAGGAAGAGTAACTCAGCCATACCAAAACTAGGTCACTGACCTAATTTGCATGCTTGAGTGACTTGAGCATTTTCAACTCTTTGTTTATTACACCCTGAATGTCTTGGACTCCATTTCCACCACACTCATGAAAATTGGTATGTAGATACATGTGGACGAAATTAACTCAACATATGAAAACTAGGTTACTGACCTAATTTAGATGCTTCACTGACTTTTGTATTTTCAGTTGTTTGTTTATACCATCAATATCTTGGACTCTATTTCATCTATACTCGTGAAAACTGATATGTGTTCTCATCAATAAAAAAAAAATAACTTAAACATACAAAACCTAGGTTAATGTAACCTATTTTTCACTCTTGAGTGACCTTTGACTTGTCAGCAATTCATTTGGTATATCCTAAATATCTTGGACTCAATTTAACCTACACTCATGTCAATTGGTATGTAGATACATCTGAATTAAAGTAACTCAACCATACAAAGACTAGGTAATTGTTACCTAATTTGGATGCTTGAGTGACTTTTGTATTTTAAGCTGTCAATTTTACCTTCAATATCTTTGACCCTACTTCACCCATTGATGAAAACTGGTACATGTATGTGTCTGTATCTCAAAGAAAGTAACTTAACAATTAAAAAAACTAGGTCAGTGCAACCTAATTTTCACACTTGGATGACGTTTGAATTTTCAGCAATTTGTTTGGCACACCCTCAATATCTTGACCCTATGTTAATAACACTCCTGAAAATTGTTATGTGGATGCATCTTAACAAGAGTAACTCGACCATACCAACACTAGAACAATGTGACCAGAACAATGTGACAATATATTCATGCCTGAGTGAGTTTGTTAGTTTTAGCTATCTGTTCATTATGTCTGCATTATCTTGGATCCTATTTCACGAACACTTGTGAAAATTTAAATGTGGGTGCATATGAATATGAGTAATCCTACCATGTAAAAACTAGGTCATTGTGACCTAAGCTTTAGTGATTTGTGTTTTCAATTATCCATTTGTTACACCCTCAATATCTTCAACCCTATTTCACCTTACCATGGAACTTATCATGTGGGGGCAGCTCAAAGAAGGTAATACAGCCATGCCAAAACTTGGTCACTTTTACCTACATTTTATGTTTAATTACTTCTAATTTTTGGTTGTCAGCTCATAACACTCAATTTCTTGGACGCTATTTCATCTATACTTGTGAAAATAGGTACATGGATGTATCTTAAGGAGAGTAACTCAACCATGCCAAAAGTAGGTTATTCTGACCTATTTTTCAGACTTAAGCGACTCTGGTATTTTCCACTATACCAGTCTGTATATTTTCTGCTACTCTAAATGTGTTCCTGTTGGCGAGGGAATTCATATTTTCAAGTAAGCTTAGCCATCACCTATCATTTACCAGTGTTTAATTTAATAATTTTTATTGTCTCTGAATTATTTTTCTTTTCAAACTCATAGTTTAATGACTTAATACCAAATTATAATATTTGTACAGGGTTTCTCCCATCAGAAATTTAGTCCCCTGTGTCAGTAATTCAACTTGGAAAATACAATACACTAGTAGCCAGCATTGACTTTTGCACTTCACTCAGAACACAACGGGACAAATCTGGATATTTCAAATCACCTAATTTATTGTTTTAATTGAAATGAATTGTCATTGAAAATATTTTATTGCCATTTGCGATATTGGCCATCACTAGTGTAAATATGGCATAGTGGGATCAGATGACATTTGGTGCAATCTTGGATTTTACAGGAAGAGCACTGTAGTCAGCAAAGTGTTCAATATGGAGGGGAGAGCAGACAGCATTATTATAGCAATTGAGAAATAATAAACTGCATGTTTTGAGGTTTAATATTAACTCCATTAGTTTTTTTCCCTCTGAAATGGCTTTCACAATTTCTAAGGCAAAATGTTGTATCTTTATTGAAACAATCGGCTGTGTTAAATCTTACTGGTTTTTCTTAAAGATGAAAGTCCATTGGACTTGACTATTTGAAAATAATCCAATGTCCAGTGGTAGTTTTTACCTCTACTGGTCATAGACCAGAAGAGCTTATGGGATGGTCTGTTGTGTGCCATCTGTTGTCTGTCCGTTGTCGGTAGTTTTTATAAGTATGGGACCTCAGACTTGAATAATTTGCAATAATTGGTTCCATTTTCTTACTACTTTATGAAAGTTGACTTTTTACCAATGATAAATAATTTACTGGATCACATAACATTGAACATTTTGAGTCAAGATAAATACAGAACAAGTAACTTTGAGAGTGGACTTTGGTACCAAGTGGCACTTTTATTTCAGTATTCTTGTGAGGTATCACTACACTAATTAAGTTCCTTATGTATTTCTTTCATATTTCTACATTTTTCATGAAATGCAGCGCATTAGTTATAAGTCCAGATGCACCAAGACTATGCTACTTAAGTTAGTCACTAACTTGGACACAAGATATCCAAAACTCCGCATAGTTTTGTTATATTTTCCGGAAATAGTTGCATTTGAATGAAATTACTGGAATTCTTACTGCAAGTGACCTTTCTGGAACTGACCGAATCACGCCTGTTTGCTTTGTCATCCAATGCAAAAGACAAGAGGCTCAGAACTCAATAAAAATTTTATTTTCTGTTTAAAATTGAATGCTGCTTTCTATTGAATTCAAGTAACATTCTTTACTGATTAGCAAGTCTCTTAAAAAAATTAGAGAAAAAATATTAACGATTTTCTTTGGCACTGAGCATTGCCATTTTTAAAATGGACATGTGATCCAAATCTCACGGCAACATTTGTTTTGTATTGACATCAGAGGTCGAAGGATTGTGTGATACAAACAACTTATGTAAGGAAAAACCTGATTGCAATTGAATACTGATGTTGTGAGATTTGACAACCATGTGACTAAGCAGTGCAGCATGGAAGAGTAGACTTTTCGTTTATATTGGATGATCAGCTCATAAATAGGCTTAGTAAAGTTACAAATTATGTGTTAATGTTATGTCTGAGAAGATAAATTTTTTGCTTATTGATATCAGACAGGTGGGGTTCAATGCAGTGTCACACAATTTTACTTGCCCATTACCCTATGCTGCTACCATGCATTTTTAGTTAATTCCGTGTTTTCGATAGGGAATGTGATTTGACCTTTCACCTTAACATAACTGTCCAAAATATCTCAAATGGAGTTGGAGAGTTCAGAGGAAACACGATTACAATAATGGTAGTTTGACTCAATTTGGGTAGTGGTATCTTGTAATGTTCCATATTTCCTGCGTTTCTGAAAGTCTTTCTATTACCAATCAGGAATAGTTTCTGAAAGTCTTTCTAATACCAATCAGGAATAATTACCTACTGGTACATTGTAACCTTGAAGGCTTTATGATTAACTGTACTCCACAATGCTGTTAAATTGCATTATGATTTTGTAATAAATGTACATTACCAGAGCTGTCTGTGGGAATTTGTAAATATACCGGTTTGTCTGGGCCTATAAACACTGTGCATGTAACTGCAAGAACCAAGATAGGTTCTAGTTAGTGTTGGCAATCAGATAAAGTTTCATGATTGAGCATCGATTTCTGCTAAGCTATTGATGATCGATTAATAATCAATTAATTTGTCTACTTGAGGTCTTGTCAAAACCTGGCGTATGTTTCAAGTAGTTTGTATGAGAAAACAACAGGAGTTGTACAGAATTTAATTTAAATCAAAATCAATCACAGAAATTGTAATTGATTAATCAGAACAGCACTAGTCCTCATTAGTAAATGTTTGTAGGTGAAATTTGCTGTCATGATTTCATTACTATATAGCTTTTATTGGAAAATCCTTCATATGTGATTTTATATATACATGTCTGAAAGTTGTTCTTTTGTGTCACCTGTTACAAGTAATTTGTCACTTTTTTACAGTCATGGCAAAAGCACTGGGTCCATGGTATAAAAAACTGCAGACCAGATTTTTACAAATCTGGAAGTCACTCTCAGGACCAGAAACTTGAGTTTCAACAGATAGGGTCTCTCACAGCTAGAAGGAGCCGTGGTGGTTTTGTAGTTAGTTGGTTTGGTTTGATGTTTGCATGGCAACACAATCATGCTCCTCACACCGCATACTCCTTCAGAATATATCACTGCCGGAAGGCTGTTTTTACCTCAGGCTTCTCTAAACCTTAGTACATCATCTTTGCGCATTAATACACAAGTATGTTGACTGGATCCCACCTTGTATCTATTATTGCAGATTGAAATCCAATAATAAACAAGGTATAAACAACCAGAATATACAAGGTAGTTCAGATGCACTTCATTGTGACATCGTCGGTATATTGTGATGTCTGCCATGTGCTGCCTTGTAATGTATTCAGTTGTGTGCTCCATCTCTGCAAGTAAAGAATTCCTGACAATTTTCTCCTACAAATTAGTTAAAATCTTCACACTCTGCAATAAAGCCATTGCAGAGAAAAGATTGCAGAAAATGCAGTTTGAATATAAATGTAGTGTGGTGCAGTTGTCAAAACATACGGTTTTCTCCAGGTGGCATTTTACCACCAAATTTACATCATTCTGGCAGTGCCGTTTTCCTTCCAAAGGGAGGTAACCCAATGTTAGGAGAATGCAACACAAATAGGTGATTTAGTGCCAAGCCAATAGGAGTAAAGTGATTTCCCCAAGGACACACCACAGTAGCTGACCTGGGCAGGGTGCTGGTTCAGATCCTGCCAGGAGCAGGCTGGGTTGGCCTCTTTGGTGTGTCTGAGGGCAGGACACTAATGCAGTCGCCTCAGCATGATATAACTTTTTGTGTTGATGTGCTGTTAAATACCAGTCAGTCAAAAACCAATTACCTCGGTATGATATAACTATTCTTGTGTTGATGTGATGTTAAATATCAGTCAATTACCAATCACTCAGTCAATAACCAATCACCTCAACATGATATAGCTATTCATGTGTTGATGTGCTGTTATTTACCTATCACTCAGTCAATAACCAATCACATTGTCATGATATAGCTATTCATGTGTTGATGTGCTGTTATTTACCTATCACTCAGTCGATAACCAATCACCTCAGCATGATATAGCAATGCATGTGTTGATGTGCTGTTATTTACCTATCACTCAGTCAATAACCAATCACATTGTCATGATATAACTATTCATGTGTTGATGTTCTGTTATTTACCAATCACTCAGTCAATAACCAATCACCTCCACATGATATAGCTATTCATGTGTTGATGTGCTGTTATTTACCTATCACTCAGTCAATAACCGATCACATTGTCATGATATAGCTATTCATGAGTTGATGTGTTGTTATTTACCTATCACTCAGTCAATAACCAATCACATTGTCATGATAAAACTATTCATGTGTTGATGTGCTGTTATTTACCTATCACTCAGTCAATAACCAATCACATTGTCATGATATAACTATTCATGTGTTGATGTGCTGTTATTTACCAATCACTCAGTCAATAACCAATCACCTCAGCATAATATAGCTATTCATGTGTTGATGTGCTGTTATTTACCTATCACTCAGTCATTAACCAATCACCTTGTCATGATATAGCTATTCATGTGTTGATGTGCTGTTATTTACCTATCACTCAGTCAATAACCAATCACATTGTCATGATATAACTATTCATGTTTTGATGTGCTGTTATTTACCTATCACTCAGTCAATAACCAATCACCTTGTTATGATATAGCTATTCATGTGTTGATGTGCTGTTATTTACCTATCACTCAGTCAATAACCAATCATCTTGTCATGATATAGCTATTCATGTGTTGATGTGCTGTTATTTACCTATCACTCAGTCAATAACCAATCACATTGTCATGATATAGCTATTCATGTGTTGATGTGTTGTTAAATATCAATCAATCAACAACCAATTACCTTGCCATGATAAAACTATTAATGTGTTGATGTCCTGTTAAATACCAATCACTCAGCCAATAGCCAATCACCTCAGCATGATATAGCAATTCTTGTGTTGATGTGATGTTAAATACCAATCAGTCAATAACCAATCACACTGGCTTGATAGAACTATTCTTGTGTTGATGTGATGTTAAATACCAATCAGTCAATAACCAATCACACTGACTTGATAGAACTATTCTTGTGTTGATGTGATGTTAAATACCAATCAGTCAGTCACCTCTAGAGTTTTTATAACATAAGAGAGGATTTATGTGATGAAGTAAGGAAATTCAAAATAAAATTTATTAATTGATTCAGCAGTTCAATTCAGTTCAATTTATTTTTTATTTTTTTCACCCAAAGTTCATGGCTCTGACATTATTCTTTTAAAGTGTGTGTTCATATGTATTACACATGTATACAGTATTGTAGCACTGTAAATTCATATATTTGCATAGATATCATACAGTATTGTAGCACTGTGAATTCATATATTTTCATAGATATTTTACAGCATTGTAGCACTGTAAATTCATATATTTTCATAGATAGCATACAGTATTGTAGCACTGTAAATTCATATATTTGCATAGATATCTTACAGTATTGTAGCACTGTAAATTAGATATCATACAGTATTGTAGCACTGTGAATTCATATATTTTCATAGATATTATACAGTATTGTAGCACTATAAATTCATATATTTTCATAGATATTATATAGTATTGTAGCACTGTAAATTCATATATTTTCATAGATATCATACAGTATTGTAGCACTGTAAATTCATATATTTTCATAGATAGCATACAGTATTGTAGCACTGTGAATTCATATATTTTCATAGATATCATACATTATTGTAGCACTGTAAATTCATATATTTTCATAGATATTATATAGTATTGTAGCACTGTAAATTCATATATTTTCATAGGTATCATTTCTTGTGGATTTTGAAATAATTACATTTTAATTGTTGCCTAAATTTTTGAATTTGGAAGCTAGTCTTATTGGTTTTGACTGATGGATTATTTGTGTATTTTGTCTTTAAATTTGTGTATTTTGTCTTTAATTTGTGGTTTCTACCAACCATGAAATATACGACAATTGATATGTGAATGGTGAATTCCATGTGTAGAGTTTGTTTATGTTTAAAATGTGAAAAGTTCATCTAATCTTGATTAGGTCTTGCATGTGGTGTGCTAAGTAACGAGAAATGTGATTGTACAGCCAAGATGCACTTTTTTCTACTTTACAATTTCCTTGAAGAGTGCCCATCAATTGAAAATTAATCTGCCTTTCCACACTCCATTTTCCCAGCAAGTGGGCTTTGGTACTTTTATTTAAATCTATCTGTGGCAGTATTAAGACTTAATGATTTTCACTCAGTGCATATCCCTTAATTTAAATGACAGATTCAATCAAGAAGCTGTCGATACTATTCAGTTACCTAGGGCAACTGGTGAAGTTGAAAGTCATACTTGTAAAAATCTTGTTGCAGTGAACAATCTATCGAGTTGATTGCCTTTGTTTAATTTGTTTCTCTTTGAAGCATATACTCATCAAATCACAGACAATCTGTGTTTGCAGATCTTTATCTCTAAAAATTGAGCAAGCAGTTTCATGCGCATTCAGTATAATTTGATTTTGTTCGTACTAATCCCATTCATTTCTTGCATTTTGCATGCAGCATGCAATTTTTACCAATATAATTGAAAGCGAAGTGAAATAATCAACACAAATTTTGAGTTTAGTCTAGAGTACGTATCTTAAAACCTGTCCATAAAGGATATTCATGGGGCCTTAAAATCGTCATTTTTGGACAGGTGTCTCCATGAATAAAATGGAGTGGACATGTGTCTCTGAATTAAATGGAGTGGAGATGTGTATAATTGAATGACATGAAAATTGAAATTTAAGATTTTCGTACATTTTGTCCCTTATAAGTAGTTGTGCTTTGTATGCAGGTGTCCATTAAGACATATTCACAATCTTTTATAGCCAGAAAGTTATGCATTAGGCATAACCAACCAGTCCCATTTCCAAATAGAGGATAACTAGAGGAAAACAGAATAACTAGAGGAAAACAGGATAACTAGAGGAAAACAAGATAACTAGAGGAAAATATGATAAATAGAGGAAAGCAGGATAAATAGAGGAAAGCAGATGTGAAGTCCAAGGCTATTACAAATGCTTCATTCTTGCTGACAGATGAAATTTGGCAAGCATATACTTATGCATATATACCATTGTGGCGTGGGGGTGGTGGTGGTTGTGGTTATCGTTTTCTAGAGGATGATCGACCTCGGTGTTATTGCCCGGATCGAGTAAATAATAATATAAATTGGGAAACTTATAGATGGAATGAATAGAGATCTGAGCAGATATATAGAACAGACTAAAACGAGCCCCCGTATATGAAATATAACAATTTAATCAATTACATAAACAAACTGTGATAATGCATTACATTAGGAAGATACACTTCTTTTTGAAATAAAGCATTCACTGAATTTTAAACTCAAATATACTTATATAAATAGCCGATCTGTTTAAATGATAGAATTAATTCATCATAGAATTGAGTGAACAATCGAAGTCATTGCCTTGTACAGCTTCATAACCTGGTTTCCTCCGGTTCACTCCAGCTTCACCGTGCTGTTCAACTGGTTCCTTCGCTTTCTTCTCACTCTGATTATCTTGCCTCTGTCGGCCCTCAAACTTTGTGTGGGTAGGTGGATACGTAGGTACGTGGATACGTCAGTGGATTACGTCAGTGTGTGGATAGGTAGGTAGGTGGATGGAGCTATTTCCCCTTTCAAAATAAACAGAGAAGCAACCTAAATCTTCTGTCAGATATCCTACTGGGAATAGATCATTACTCCACTCTCGTTACCGGGTATGTCAGATATCATCCTATCGGAAGTCAAACAGATACCAAAGGCTATCTGGTCAAGCCAAACACGGCAGGCCATAAACAAACAAACCTAGTTTCATAAGATTAATGTATTTCCTAACGGCTATTTCATCGCTGACTCACATTAACATCACACGAGACATAACAGTTCCGTTCTCGATTATACAAATGAATGAATGAAATTCATTACATGGCTTAACTACTTTAATTTCAGCGAATACACACATTCAAGTCTTTAGCGTCCATGAAATCTCACTTCATGGCTTAACAACGTTAATTTCAGTCGATATGCACTTAAGTTTTTATCATGCATGAAATCATCTAAGATCGGTGAATTCACACGGATTCTCATACTCATATCAACTAAAGTAATGCATGAAATTCTTAGAATACATGATTCCTATAACACTCAAGACAACAAATTCAAACAATCTGTCAAACTTATATATAAGATCATTGTACGAATTCAGATAATAAACTCAAACACAGTTATACTCATATCAAGAAAATTGATCTACGAATTTATACAAATAAATTCATGCAAATATAAGTAAATAAATTCAGGCAAATAATTATATTGGTATCAACGAATTACATGAGATTGACGCAAATACCTTGTGCTTTCAAGCCTTGCTCGCTTCTACCGCCAGAATTGTGTCCGTCAACTTTCCAGACATCCAGTCCCTTGGATAATTGTTTTACGAGATAATTTCTTGCAAATTCAATCTCGGAGCCAAAAATATCTTCCTCTTGCAGGAGTTTAGACTGACTAAATTTTGCGATGTGTCATATTAAAACTATGAAATTTCATGTGGGAAACACGCCCCTTATTTAGCGTAGCCAATCAGGATTAAATATATCTACCGCCTTTTATAAATAGGCGCCAAAATTTGCGGTCATCCTGACCCTCTAGATTTCCAAATAACTGATTCTGGACAATCTCAACTCTGACATTTTCGATACAAAGATTGAGTTAACCTTTTCCATTCCAGTTTCTCTGACTGTTAAATAAACGAATGCTTAATTAAAAATCGGTTCCTCTCACAACACAGACCTTAAAATCCCTTCAGCATAGCGATTCAATACGCACCCTGTCCTCATAAATCTAATTAATTGTTCTCTGTCCAAGTTAATGTTCTCTTTATAGATCGACAGAAATTTGCACCCTTACAACCATATATACTTGTTTATAACTCAAGTCCAACTGCAAACTGCACAGATCCAGATCTGCTGCTGCATAATGCGCCAGCAGATCTGGGTCTTTGCAGTTTGTTAGGAGTAATCAGTAGAACAAATAACGTAGACCCTTATTTGCTGATGCATTATGCAACAGTAGACCATGGTCTATGTTGTTGGCAGTTGGACTCAAATTATAATTTTTTTTCTTTTTGGGCTTAGACTTTTTGTTTATCATGAAAACTTTGTTAGCACAATTAAGCAAAAACCATTTGAGGTAGACAAATGAAATTTGGTAGACATGTTTATATGCATATGTAGATGACCTGATTGATTTTTTATTTAATTATATCTCATTTGAAATGAAAAATTTTAAGATTTGAACCTTTTGGGACTGGGATTTTTTGGTCTGCAGGAGGGGCATATGTGTTTTACAAACATAGATATAGTTTAAATTTATTAGAGATAATGCATAACCCATGCACTTAACTTTTGCTGACAAATGCTGTCATGACTATGGAAGGCTTTCATTAAAATTGTAACAAGTCCAAAGTTTTTAACCTGTATCATAAGGTTGTTGGATGCAAGCTTTAAGATTGACTGCTGTATGAACCTTTTGCCTTAGAATTGTCCAAGAAGCAAATGCTGCTGCCATTTTATTAATGGCAAGTTTGTCCTGGGAGATTTTCAAAGGAAAGGTTACTAACCAAGGATTACACATGACCTCACACTTTTCAACCTTCTGAAAGTGGGAGGTTTGAGAAGGTATATTTATCCCACTAAAGTGTTGTTATTATTATTATTATTATTATTATTGAGAAGAAGTATAAACAAATACCATTTCTGATCCAGTTTCCCCAAATTGACCAATTCTGCAATATAATAATACAGAATAAATACACAAATATTCCTAGCTGACTTACTGTATATACTCACATATAGCTTGGATACAACTGCAAACAACATAGACCCTGATCTGCAGTTGCATAATGTACTGGCAGATCAGGGTGTATGTTGTTTGTTTTGCAGATTGCTTGTAACAAACTGCATGGACCCAGATCTACCGGCATATTATGCAATGGCAGATCTGGGTCTATGCAGTTTACAGTTGGATCCAACTTATCAGCGACTATACATGGTACGTGTCAGTCATATAAATGATAGTGACTCGTATTTGACAAAACATTGACAACAAATGATTCCCATTGATGATTGGCAGGCAGTACATGATCCTGTTTGTTACTTTCTGATCCCCAGAGATCTTCCGTTGTTTGGATTGAAGTAACCCATATTTGCTCAGGTGTTTACACTGTCTCTGGCCAGATTTCATAATGCTAACAAACTTGGCAGGCCATACCTCGTTACCTCTTCATATGGTTTAAATTACAGCCTTCTTGATACCATCATCATCACTAACTGGACCTTTCTGTTGAACTCCTGTTTGTTCGGGTGTTTATTAAAATTGAATTTTTTTCTCCCTTCTTCAGCAAGCTGTCTGTTTTTCTGTGTATTTCTTCTTTGAATTTTGTTTATTATCTTGACTGTCTGATTGTGTCTTTTCCTGTTTAGCTTGTATGTAAATTGAGTTGTTTGGTCCCTTTGTCTGTCTGCTAGCTTTTCTGCCTTGTATCTTTTCCTGTCTGTTTGTCTGTCTGTACCTGCCATGTCTGATTTGATGTACTCTTGTTCTTTTTCTAGCATAAATTCCAACTTTATTGGCATCATCATACAGTACTCTTTTCTTCATATAAGTTTTTCTTTCTTTTATGAAAGATGGCTAACTACCTTTAAGATAGCGGTCGTGTTGCGGGGTACAGAATGTAAAAAATGCACGACCTTGGTGCAGAATATGGTGTCCACTCACTAGGGTTGGCCTTTCTTGAGAAGGGCCTTTTAAGAATTGGGATCACTGTAGGATCCTGCTTGGACCTCAGTCTGATTAAGATTGAGATCTCCAACGTGACATAGATCTGTCAGATACCGATAACCAGGTCATGTTGTTTTGACCTTCTGATTTACCAATCAAATTACAGATTTCACATTTTTGAAAGTGAAATACTTCATTTGGAACATATTGTTCGTAAGGATAACTCTCTCTAACATGAAATGCAATACATATTTTGATAGGTTACTAAAAATAAGTGGAATGGGAATTCCAAAAGTCACAGAACCTGAATCTTTATTGGTGCCTGTCAGATCTTAATCAGATTGGCATGGACGTTTGATAACAGCTAAATTTGAATTAAAAGGATGTTATTTACTTGAAAATAAAAACAGCCCTGAACAAAGCATCTTGATGATGCTGATACTCACCACAGGGAGACAATTCTAACACAGGGAGACAATTATATGCATATACTCTCTCTCTCTCTCTCTCTCTAGTAACCTTTGAACTTAATAATGTGCTCTGCCAATCAGTACATCATGTTCACTGTTGCTTCATAAAGTATCACTTATTGAACTTGAAGGACCAGACCTCCCCATTTACCCTGCTTTTTTTTCTTCTATTGAAAAAAAAGGAAAAAATGAGGTGAACACCATATTTCTTTTCAGCTTTCTTTTGCTGAAGCTGCCTCTGGTTTCTGTTGTCTGATACATTTGATACAGTTTAACGGCCTTGTTAATTTCTTGTTGATTGGTTAGCTTTTAATGGCACTTTCAGTGCTCTATTGGCTATCTCATACCAAGGAAATGGGAGTGTTCGACTTGTAATCCAAGGATTGCAAGTTCAATACCCACCCATGCCAAAAGGTGTCCTTTTAAAAGGCATTTAGTTCCCATTTCCTTGGCATGATATACCTTATATACTCATGTATAACTGATACCAACTGCAAACTGCATAGACCCAGATCTGCAGTCGCATAATGCATCGGCAGATCTGGGTCTGTGCAGTTTGCAAGGACTAATCAGTAGAACAAACAACATAGACCCTGATCTGCCGGCGCATTATGCAATGGTAGATCAGGGTCTATATTGTTTGCATTTGGACCCGGCTTATATGCGAGTATAGACGGTAGCCAATAATGTGTTGAAAGTTCCATTAAAACAACAAACACAAAAACTTAAACCTTTTTAAAGGATACTTCAAGGCAGCTGAGCCGAGCTTGCCTGGGTGGGAATTGAATCTGCAACCGTTGGATCATTGAGTCTGATACTCGGCAAACTGAGCTACAGTGACTACTGTTAACTTCTATATTAAGATACTTTGGAACTTGGCCATATTGTTAGCTAATTGACTGTACCTTGTTAACTGCAGTAAGAACAAAGTACTTGTCAGGCAGTGATATGTAGGATGTGGTCAGGAGCAATTGTTTCCACTTAAATGTGTCAGATTATAGTACTTTATCTCTCAGCTGTCTGTGTATTTCTGCTCATTTTTTTGTAGTCTTAATTAACCTTGTACCCTTTACTGGTGGAATGGACTATCATGTTAATACACAATGGCTTGTTTATGTCCAGATGCTTTGGAAGTTTTTGCTGTTTTATTTTTAAAAAATCTGAAGACTTAGTGGGTTGATTAAAAAATAAATGCAACACTCCCTCAGTATAATGCCCTTCATTATAACAGTTCCTATTATAAGGTGAGTATGGTCATGGATTTACTTTTGTTTTAAGGTGGTATACACTATGGACTGTGATATAATGAGGGAATGCTGTATAAACAAGCATATATACCGTATATACTTGTTTATAAGTCAAGTCCAACTGCAGACTGACCAAAAGAACAAGCTTGTGTACCTAATAACGAGAGGACATTAACAAGCAGTTGTTTATTTTTAGCTCAACTGGTAATAGACCAGAAGAGCTTATGCAATGGTCTGTTGTCCGTCTGTCGTCTGACGTCTGTCCATCTATTATCACAAGTTTGTTATAGCAACTACTCCTAAAACAATTGGAGGATTGCCATGAAACTTTACACACACATTCATCCCATGGTCTAGTTGGTCCTAGATGAAAAAATTGCTGCTCACACATCCAATATGGCTGCCACGGTGGCCATCTTGAAAATCATGTTATCGTTACTCCTCCAGAATGAATGATAATATCAGCATTGGGTTTTCACTAAAAGACTTCTTATGATGTCTAGTTGGTCCTAAATGAAAATGGTGCTGATCTGGGGTCTAATATGGCTGCCACAGTGGCCAGCTTGAAAATCTTGTTATCACTACTTCTCCTGAATGAATGGCCATATCATCATGGGGTTTTCACTAAAAGACTTCTTATAATGTTTTGTTTATTTTAAATTAAATTGGTGCTGATCTGACATCCAATATGTGGCCATCTTGAAAATCCAGTTTTAGCAACTCCTCTTAAAGGGAAAGTCATTTTGACATTGGATTTTCATTAGAAGAGTTCTTATGGTGTCTACTTGGTCCTAAATGAAAGTGACTGACCCTCAATAAGGCCACGATGGTGGCTGTCTTTGAAATATTGTTATCTCAACTCCCAAATGGATGGCTATATCAACATGTGGTTTTCACCAGTAGACTTTTAAAGATATTTAATTGGTCCTAAATGAAAATGGTGCCAGTTGTACATCCAATATGGCTGACATGACATCTGTCTTGAAAATCTTGTTGTCACTACTCCCCATGAATGGATGATCATTATGAGATGGGGTCTGACCAAAAGACTTCTAATGATGTCTACTTTGTCCTAAATGAAAATAGTGCCAATCTGAAATCCAGTATGTCCACCACAGCAGCTAATTTGAAAATCTTGTTATTGCCGAAGAATATCAGAGATGGTTTCAACACTCAGCAGTTTAAAAGGAAGAAATAGTCTTATCTTGAATTCCTCAAAATACTTTTCACCCAGTAGAGCATCAGTCCCTTCAAGGGACTCTTGTTTATAAAGAGGATCTTATGCAATTGTTCATTAGATATGAAATATATGAAACTAATGTTGCTGAATAATATAATATACAGCATGCTGCTTGTAGTGAATTGCATATTGTATTATGAAAAAAACACTATAAAATAATTTCAGGTCTAATTAATATGAATTTTAGAGTTTACTTTCTGCATATCTACAGGGGCCTGATAAATATGGTGGTCTGAGGTCCAGGACTCATCTTTTTTTTGGTCTCTGGACCTGTCCTATATTACCAGCAGTAGTCCATTAGACCTTTACTATGTTCATATAAATTGAATAAAATGAGCTGTGTAGTCCTTAAAATGTCTGGAAAGAGTCATAAATATGCACTGATGCAAGCAGAAGTTGATTGTTTGATAGCAAGAAACTGCTGTTGTGACACATTACCAGACATCGGCAAATTTAGCATCCAATATATGGAGCACCAGTCTTAACTTGAGCTTTGTCAATCAAACATTTGCCTTTCCACAACCTCAGCTAACACCAAGAATCTACTGTATTGGTTTACTGAATTTTGAATGTCAGACTTATTTGTTGAAACAATGTTTGACTTGTGTGGACCTGGGTGGTATACTGGTCCTGGACCCATGAGTCAGAAACAAATTTTCTGGTCCTGTCTGTAAAGAGTTTGCCTAACTCAATGACTTTATCATGTGATATATCTCGATGTTGTGCCACTAGGGGTGGATTGGTATACAGATTAACTGGTATTGATAGATATTATATGCTAATACAATAGCCGATACTTATTATTGATTATATTGGTTCAGTAGGAAATTTTAAAATTTCAAGAAATGCTTGACTTGTCATACAAAATTGTGTTCAATAAATGGAATAAATTGCATATGAATCCACACACTGCAGGAAGTAAACAAAAGTCAACTACTGTATGGAGAGTTATGTGTCTTGGTCTTAATTTACATTTGTCTGCACCGCTGATGCTGCAGAGTTAGTGTGTGTCCATAATCCTTGGTGAATGGAACATTTAAGTTTAATATTGCCTTAGTTGGCAAAAAGGTTATATTAGCTGTGTTTCTACTTATTTTGTGAAAAAATGAGAAGGACTGTACAGTATTATACAGTCAGGAAAGAGAAGAGAGTTTGCAGTTTAAGATAGGCAATGACCAACTTTAACAGATTGATGATGTCGACAGGTGTGTGACAAGATAACTTCTAGTCCCTCCAGAATAGCTCATGCTACTGAAGCATCTACTGCATACTGCTAATGATTTATTAATTTCACAATCGTCCTTGCATTTAAAGCCAATGTGAGTCCAAACAGCACTTGGTTCGGGCTTATTCAACACTGATTAACTGTCAGTCATTAATAAATCACATGTTCATCTGGTTACCGTGTTTTTTCATAATACAAGACATTTTTTCAGTAAAGAAAAATAGTTCCACAGCCAGTCTAACTAATAGACAGTTAGGGTTAAAATATTGATACGGAAATTTTTTTACTGATACAGATTGTGATATGGTAGTGTACCAATATATACCAATATATACCAATATATACCAATATATACCAATATATACCAATATATACCAATATATACCAATATATACCAATATATACCAATATATACCAATATATACCAAAATATACCAATATATACCAAAATATACCAATATATACCAATATATACCAAAATATACCAATATATACCAATATATACCAATATATACCAATATATACCAATATATACCAAAATATACCAATATATACCAAAATATACCAATATATACCAATATATACCAATATATACCAATATATACCAATATATACCAATATATTGATATATTGTTACACTACTAATAAAAACCTGTCCAGCTTAAAGTAGACATAATGTCTGGTGTGCCCAATAATGGGTCCAGATTTTCTGTTTTGTATAGCGACAGGCATTTCTGGTCATCTCAGTGACAGTGAAAATGATGTAGAACTCACAAGATGTGTACCAGTAATATTGATTGTCTTTTAAAGAAGTTAAAAATGTTACAGTTTTTAAACAGCAACTTGCAAAATGACTTCAAAATTGCACATTAAAGAAATACTGTGAAATATCATCATAGTAAACTAAATTATATTCATTCATGGTTTTTTTCATGTTTACAAAGGGCTCTGCTTTCATGTATAGGTTGCAAACAAAATTATGATGACTTTTAAACAGGGTCTGTTCTAGGATGCTAATTTATTAAAAATCACACGGAAAAATCAGCTGAATGCGCGGTTCTGATGTGCATCACATTTTCAAGCCCATATTTATTTCTTCATTAAATCCCTCCAATATAAAAGGGTGGCTACTCATGAAAGGGACAAGGTGTTGGTTGAAATATACTATTTTGGTGTCAGGCAAGGTTGCCTTATTAAAGGGGTGGCCTGTCTTGAGAGGGGTCTCACAAGAGGTGGACCTCTGTACTTGTGTCTTGCAATTAGGGGCCCTGGGTGGTCGAGTGGTCTAAGGCGCTCGCCTTTACCGATCACTGCCATCTCACCTTTGTCCGTATGGGTTCGAGTCTTGGGCTCGGCCAGTGTGGTTATGTGAGAAAGATTGCCAGTAGCTTCCTGTGGGTTGGTGGTTCTTCATGGGATTTTTCCGGGTTCTTTCTCCACCAGATATACTGGCTGCCATGTATAGCCTATCATGCGCTGAAAAATGGTGTTAAACCAAAAAAAACACAAACCACGTGTCTTGCAATCTGTTACAGCAGGTGAGGCAAAAGTAAGATTTATGAAAGATCAAGCAGTCGTAGTCATATATATATATATATATATATATATATATGTATATATCTATCTATCTATCTAAATATATCTATCTATCTATATATCTATATATATATATATATATATATATATACACATGTATATGCATGTATATAACGTTGGCAGTCTGTCTGCCATCACACAGTATATACCCTTTAGAGTACCATGATTCCCAGAAACCACATTGTAGGACTGATTGTAATATCCCCAGATTGTAGAATGCTGCCATTTAAGATAACTGCAGACCACAATCCATGATGTTCTTTTTTGTGGTAATTGTTAATTTTAACCTGAAATGAGCAGGCAGTAATGTTGAGCAGTGTTTACCATTATGTCTGAGTACCATTATTGCAAGATATGGGCAAAAGCTGATATTCTTTCTTGTGATAAGAGAGGGTAGATGATTTTTGCTTTTACCTTTCAATGATGATCTGGGTCCATGCTATTTTCATTTGTGCTTTTTGATGACAGGATGTACAAGTTGATGTGAATTGCATGACTGTATTATGATACACAGCTGACAAAGCAAACTGCGGGTTATGCTTCCTGATATTACATGCCGTATTTGATGTAACACCTAAACTGTGCACTTTAGAAACAATTATTTGGGTAAATTATGTGAGGTTTAATCCCATCATAATAAGTGCACACCAACATTTATCGTAAACATTGTCCCCATCACGTGTGTATCTACATACTAGAAGAGTTAGCTTCCTTTTTCTATGTTGGTAGCTCTTCACTTTGGAGGTGCATTATCTCCCACTATTGTCACATTAAAAAAGAAGCATATTTAAAATTTGTTGTTGCGACTGATTGAACCCATTAAGTTAAGTGGCAACGAGATATGTAATATGCATAGTGCTACTTTCCAAGAAAATTATAATGTTTTAGGTGGGTTTCAGCAGCCACTCCTGTCCCATGAGGCATGCCAGGATTGAGAAATGTGTACTTAGTAAGGGATTTTTTTTGGTGAGTTTTGAGCAAAAAGAGGGGAGTGTGCTTACTAAGGCATATGTGAATATTACTTTCAATACGGTAACAGAAGCTGCAAACTTCACTTAAGCATTGCTGATATCATGTACAGAAATTGCACACTTATTGCAGCTTTCTTTGATTGTTCTCACCGCATCATATGTCTTCATTTCACCACCATTACAATGTTAGCTTGTGCCAATTGGAAACATTTTCATCACCTAAACACTCTTTACCTGGAACTCTGCACAATTAAGATTGTTCTGCTGTAACATTGTACACTGCAGACAAACAAAGTGTCAGTTATACTTGCTGATGTTACATAACTGGCCCCCCTCCTGGCCCCCCCCCCCCCCCCCCCCCCCCCCCCCCCCAGCAGACTTTTGTTAAGCTTTACTATAATGACTTTTACAGAAATTGCACACATCTCATTGCCTGACTAATTTTCTCACTGCTTCATCATTAGACAGAATGTGATTTTTACAAATGTTTTGAAAGCATTGTAAATTGTTTGAGGATAAACATTTACTTCATATGAATTTTCTTGCAATATTATATACTGTTATAGGTCCATATAGCCACTATTGAGCAGAGTTGCTATCTTCTGTATGTTTTTGGACACCAACATTATGTGCCAAATTCTTTTTTAAAACATTTTAAGTTTTGGATGATGTTTGACAATAATTTTGTCCAAAACTTCAGGGTCCATTCTGGACTTTAATATTTGGATGACATCTCTCTCCATCCAGAATAGGACAAATGTGTCGAAAATAAGGAGAAGTGGGTGTAGAAAGTTCAGAACAAATTTGGAAAGGTCAAAATTTATAATCTTTAAATCTTCTGTTTTTTTGCATATTTTCATGTCAGATGATAAAATCATGTTGAAATATGTTTTAAACTTTAAGAAAAATATTAAAACTTTTCCGTGTTTGCTGCCCTTGTATTACATAATTAGTGTATAAAACAGCAACCTAAAAAATAGAATACAGTCACAAATTGTCAGCTGTATCCTTAGTCGAAGTGCTCTTTTCATATGTGTATAGGGTGGAATATTGGATTTTATGATTAAATTTTATTAGTAATGGACCTGGATACATCCACAGAATCATACTTTGCTTCCAATTAAGTTACACAAATTCAATTTTTCATTCGTTTTTCTTCATGAAAAATGTGTGAATTTTCAATGGGAATTCTGTTGATAGCAATTTTGTTTCTGGAATTTGTGATCATCAAATTAGTGCCAAAGTGCACTACAGAGTATACAACCCAGAAGTCATTGTTTTACTTTGATTATTAATGCATTGTGCTGAAACAGTAGGGGCAGGGGAATGGCATAAAATCAAGGTAAGGTTAACTTTCCTTTTTGAGCGTGTTTAGATGAAAGAGCAGAATAGAGGGCAACTATTTTGCCTGAGTCATCCCTTTTATTAGCATGGACCCCAGAACTTACATTTTTGAACACAATTAAAGGAGATACAGATAGTACAGAACATGTAATAGCATTGTTCAATGCAGCTAATTTTAGAACACTCTAGTATGGTCAGTGACTTAGATGTAGACAAGTGATTGGCTTCTACTGACAAACATTATAGTGTAGTATAATATGTAGATAAAATCATTAGGAAAGATAAATGATTCAAATATAAATCGACTGATGCCATTATACCGTATATGCATGTACTTCCGTATAATCCCATACCAACTGCATAGACCCAGATCTGCCATCGCATAATGCACCAGCAGATCTGGGTCTATGCAGTTTGTAAGGACTAATCAGTAGAACAAACAACATAGACCCTGATCTGCTGGTGCATTATGCAATGGTAGATCAGGGTCTATGTTGTTTGTATTTGGACTCTGCTTATATGCGAGTATATTTATAATAAAAAGTAATGACTGAAATGTTTGTTGGAGATAATGTTACATGACTAGGCTCTGCATACACAAAGTGATGTCACGATCAAAATATTTTATTGGATATTTTGCTTGTGGATATATAGTGTACCTGTCATTTACCAAATACATCACACAATGTTATGAAGATGGTTCTTGTCTTGTCAATGATGGCAATATGACCACACTATATTCAGGAAGTGCAGTGTATCTGCAAAGTAGAAATGTCAAAGAAGATTTTGGGATCTTGATTTTTGTAACATTATACCTATTCCTAAAAAAGTAACAGGATGTGCGATTGCGCAAATAACCTATAATTTATTGAAACCCCCTTAAATATGAGCAAGCATGTAAATATCACACAGTTATTTGCCATGGGTGTAGATGAAACCTCTCTCTCTGAAAATCTTGGAAAAATCACTGGTTTACATTAAGTGATAAATTGTGTGTAAAAAAAAACATAAACATGTTGAAGGAATTAAAAAAGCTGGTTCTTTTTATACCCCTGCCATATCAGTGGAGGCGATATATAGTGTTGTCCATAGCTATCCATCCTGTCCCATCCCATCCTGCACATTTTGTTTCTTCTCTCTAACTTTTAAAGGACTTCATGGATTCAAACCAGATTTGATATGAGGCTCTAAATTTAGAAGACCTAGATCAGATTTGATCTTCACCTTCTTTCTGCAAAATGTTACAGAGTTATGGCCCTTGTTTGATGCTGAACTTTGCCCTTAAATTGTTTCCATCTTTTGAAGAACTTCAGGAATTAAAGTAAGTTTTGGTGTGAGGCTTTTAGATCAAAAAGATCTAGGTCAGATTTATTTTGAGTTTTCTGGCAAATTTTTTTGGAGTTAATGTCCTTGTTTGACTTAGAACTTTGCCTTTCAGTTTCATTTCTGGTCAAAAACATTTGAAGGACATCGTGGATTAAAATAAAATTTGATGTGAGCTTTACATTACATTAAGAGTATCTACTGTATATACTCGCGTATAAGCCTATACCAACTGCAAACTGCATAGACCCAGATCTACCATCGCATAATGCGCTGGCAGATCTGTGTCTATGCAGTTTGTAAGGACTAATCAGTAGAACAAATAACATACCGGCTTATATGTGAGTACATACAGTAGTTATTTTTGATGGACTTCATAGATTGAAATAAAATTTGTGTAATTCACATTAAAAAGACTGGGCCAAGTTTTATTTTCACTACATGTATTTTCCTGCAAAATATTATGGAGTTGTGGCCCTTGTTTGACTTGGAACCTGCTCTTCAATTTCCATGCAATAACATTTGAAGGTATCACTGAATTGAAACCAAATTTGTTACAAGACTTTATATGAAGAAAATTTAGGTCAAGTTTGATTGTTATCATTTTCCTGCACAATTTTACCAAGGTATAGTCCCAGTTTTACGCATATCTTGCCCTTCAGTTGCATCATATTGGTGGGGACATCCGTGTGATGTGAACACATTTATGTTCAGGTGAAGAATGTAAATTTAGTCAGTGTGTTCACATTTTCTGAGAAATACAAGTCCACAAACAACTAAAATTGTATAATTTGTTAAAAAATTGCAAAAGGACATGTATAATCTGCCTGTATCAACAGTTTTGAAATGCATACTGGCTGTACTTCACATTATAAACTTTGGACATATATGCTACATGTATATATATGCTACATGTATATATATGCTACATGTATATATATATATACTACAATACTCTGTGAATATTCCAGACTAAGTTATTTCTTTATGAAATTGCATGCGAGTTCTCATCAATCAAACTTAAAATTATCCATGGCAGAAAATGAAATTAGAGCCAGAAATTATCTCATTTACTTATAAATTTACACTTAGTTACCCCGATAAAAGAGTTCTGTGATGCAGTCCAGGATCGGAGCTGTCCAAAATGTTATATTTGGTTTTTTTAAACTGTTTCTCAAATAATTAGATGCTGCCTGGCTGATTCAGTTTACTGTTTATCACAGAATCATAAAAAGAATGAAATTTTATTGATTCAGCAAAACAATAAAATATGCTGACATTTTTATTCATATTGACAAAAGTCTGTTTTACACTATATATGTTGCTTAGGAACAAATTGAAAAAAAAAAAAAAGAAAATACCATTGAAAATGTGGAGTTTACAGAAATGATAAAAATTAAGGGACATTTAAAATACGATGATATATAGTATTATATTGTTGCACTTATATTATTAAATAGCATGCCATATTAGTACGCAGCATGCCATGGTTGGGACAATTTATTGAAGGTTTGGTAATTAATTAATTTTTACCTATAGTCTGATTTGTCTAAGTAAGATTGGATGAGTAGCATCCAATTAAGATGACTGTACTGTATTTATAATTTGACACAAAAATAATTTCTTAAACAAAGTTGGTTCAGGATCATCACTGCCTAATTTGCCAAAATGTGTACTTTTTGTAATATTAATGCTGTTCTGGTTTACTGTATATACTGTATAATTCGATACCAACTGCAAACTGCATAGGTCCAGATCTGCCAGTGCATAATGCGCTGGCAGATCTGGGTCTATGCAGTTTGTAAGGAGTAATCAGTAGAACAAACAACATAGACATTGATCTGCTGGCGGATTATGCGACGGCAGATCAGGGTCTATGTTGTTTGCATTTGGACCCATCTTATATGTGAGTTTATATGGTAAATGTTTTCCCTCCCTTCCCCCACCTCTCCAGCAGGCTCTGGGGTGTGGAATAGTCTTGATGTGCTCTTCATGTTGTAAAAACGACTATTTGAGGCAACCTTTTTTTCCATGAGATGTGTCCTGTATTCCAGCTGAGGAGGTCTTGGATTTTTTAAAGAGTGGTTGAATGTGGTTTATATCAAAACTGGGATTTTGTGTTTTAAGGATTTTACCCTTTTTTGGCTTTATCTTTGTTTTGTGTATCTTTTTGGGGATACCTAAACTTGTTTGGTACTTTATAGCCAGGACTGTGCTGATGTGCCATTCAACCTTATACATACATACATACATACATACATACATACATACATACATACATACATACATACACACACACACACACACATACATACATACATACATACATACATACATACATACATACATACATACATACATACATACATACATACATACATACATACATACATACATACATACATACATACATACATACATACATACTTTTTCTGACTAATTTCTTGTGAGGCAAAATATTTCAACATGTCATAATTTTAGCAGAATGTTAAAGTGGTAAAAACTCCCTTTGTAACTGTGTATGGCTAATAAGAGGAAATGTTTCAATTTTATTTTTTAACTATGCTTTTTCAGAATTGCAGTCTTGAAATTGTCTTTTTTTGACTGTAAGTTAATATAAAGGTACCATGCATTATGCAAGTGCTTCTGATGTGGGTATATATATATATATATATATATATATATATATATATATATATATATATATATATATATATATATATATATATATATTGTTACCGACAAGATGGAATATTGGTAGTAACTTGGCATCAGTGTTCATGCTGGATGTGCCTCAAATGTTGAGTTGATTTTTTACACCCTGCATCAATAATGGTTATTAAAAATGTAAATTCCTGAGGATGAACAAGTGCTGGAGGAAGCCTACAGTATATTGTAAATGGAAATTAATTAGACATTGATTGGGGACAAGAAATAAAACAAGGTAGGGAGTTAGACTGGGTCATAAATTCATTTTATTATCTAGGCTGAAGTGGGCAAATCTGTTTGTATTTATCTGGAATGCAGGGAGTCTATGTAGAAGTATGCCCTATTCACAGAGAGAATAGGTGTATGTGAAAGTGTTCAAATGAACTTACTATTGATGGTGTATATCAAATATGAATCAAATTACTTTTGTGTGAAGTAATGGTTATGCATGATTTTAATTATGACGGTTTAGTGCAAATAATAACTTTTCCATGGTCTGATATTGAATCAGTCATGAGGACTGACCGTGCAGAATGGAAACATATCAGTTCTATTTATATCTCTCTTGCAAAACTCCCAATTGCTTTTACTCCTTTACACTGGGTCCATATGTCACTGTTGATTGATGATGGGCCCAGTTGCTGCTCCCTTAATTCTTATTGTAGATCCCCCAATATTGTTAATGGAAAGCATGCCCTTTTAAAGTGGAAAAAAAAAAAAAAACGAGTTATGAATGGTGATTCTTTAAAAATATTGTAATGCAAGTGCAGATTTTTGGCAATGATGGATGTAAGTGAACCATTAACAAATGGTGGAGGCTTTTCAGATGGGTGGACCGAAATATGTAATTTATGAATGAAAAAAATCCAGACATTGTGGAAATTTATGTCTCAGAAAATATTGATAAACTGTTAGTCTTGACTGTAATTTTGCTGCACCTCGGTAGTAATTAAAACTATATTATTGCAGTAAATATTCTTGGAAAACAGAGAGAAAAAAACCTGATGCTATTAACCAAAGAGGAATGTTTATTGTTTTATGAGTGCATAGATTTACAATTACAGCCATCAAAGTTTTCTTGTATCCTCTGTTGTTGTTTACTTTGACATTAATAATACTGTGGGCTTCCTCTGAATTGCTTCACAGGTTTACCTTCTGGAGGAGCCACAGTGGCTTAGTGGTTAGCATGCCAGACTCGGATGTGGGTTCAAATCCTAGTATCGGATCAGCACGGATTGGCTACCGTGGTGTGTCCTTGGGCAAGGCACTTTAGTCAAGTTGCCATGGCACTATATAACCTACTTGTGTTGCTGTGCCATAAAACACCAAACCAAGCCCTTCACCTTCTTGTTCTGACATTTTTATCATGTTGGTATATATAAACATAGTATTGGAACCTGTGTGCCTGTGTCAATTTTACAGGTAATACATGCATCTGATTTTGTTTTATTTCAGTGCACTGTGTGGCTGATTTGTCTTATTTCTGCTAATTTTGTGTGATTTTTGTCATTTCCCTTCGATCAAACTGTCATTAAGACTGGAGAAAAGTCTTACAGATCTACGGGCAATAAGAGAATTCATACACACAGGTTCCTCATGCTGTGTAGAGTTTGCATTACCATATATACTCGCATATAAGCCGGGTCCAAATGCAAACATAGACCCTGTTGTTTTTTGTTCTACTGATTAGTCCTTACAAAATGCATAGACCCAGATCTGCTGGCGCATTATGCGATGGCAGATCTGGGTCTATGCAGTTTGCAGTTGGTATATACTTGTATGCGAGAATATACGGTAACGTGCAGTAACTGTTCATGCTTGGCTAAGTGTTTATGCTTGTCTGGAAATGGAAAATTTATAATTGCAGATTGGCATCTATTTCATGGGAGTGTTAACTGACAGACGTACATTTCAGTGCAAATTGTACATTGTGCCAGGCTGTGTAAATATTTGAAAGTGAATGTTACCATAATGTGTGCAGTAACAAATTCATATTATTTAAAGGGAGTCTGTGGAGATCATGGACTTGCTCATTCCAACTGTTTTCACAAACAAAGTAAACCTATTTGCAAGCTGTGCACTGTGCTGAAATGACTTAAGTGTGTACATTTAGAGGTCAAAACTCAACATACATGTGAAAAAACTAATTGCATTTGCAAGATAAAAGTTTGATACACTTTCAGTGATGATTGGTTTAGCGGCAGGTTGTCTAAATTTTAGTGTGATAATGTGATGGTAAAGAACCTTTGCAGATTTTCTCTTGCTTTAAAGCAAACGTAATCAATCATACATATGCGAATTTTCTGAGATGGACAAACTATGATAAATGCTTTTTTCTTTTCTTTTGGTCTTAAGGGGACTTTTAACACATTATTGGCAATATCATACTGAGGAGATGGGAGTTAAGTATCTTTCCTAAGGACACATTGAGGCAGCTGATCTGGGCTGGACTGGGTGGGTATCGAACCCTCAACTCTAGGATTGTGAGTCTGATACTCTTCCAACTGAGCTAATGTGGCTCCAAAAATGCTGTTAAATTGCACAGCAAAAAAAAAAAAAATAAAAAATAAAAAAAATGATCTAAAACAAACCAAGATAGTACAGTTAGTCAAATGAGAGAAAGTATACAATCTTGAGCAAGACAGTTTATCATGCAGTTTAATGGTGCAATATTCAGGGAATGCTTCTTCACAAAAACCTGCCTCAGTAGACTCCTCTGTATGAAACAAACTTGGTAATAGGGCTCAACATTCATTAATCCCATTTCATAATTATTTAGTGATACTGTATATTTAATCTCTATACAAAATAACAACTATAGAAATGGCAAAATTCTGTCTCATTTGTGTTAAGGTTCACTGTACTTAATAGACAAAGAAAGCAGAATTGGCTACAAGTTCACCACTTACAGAGATGGAATAAATCCCTTTTATGGCAGCAGGGAACAAGTTTGAACTTTTGTCAGGCAAGGGATCCTTCTGGAGCTCAGAGCACTACTATTACAGTAATTCATGCATGAAGAAAACACTCCAGCTTTACAGATTTTATCATTACCTGGTAAAAGGAAAGCATAAAACACTCAACCACTTCATTGAAGTTTTGACTTGAAATCATTATTGCTGTTAAATGAAGTAGATTCTAGTGTTTGAAGTGTTGACTTTAAATTTCTCTCACACTTTAGAGAGTTGTTTGTCCAATCATATTTTGGCTAGGTTTGGTAATCTGCTAAACAAATGTTGTTTTTACATTTTATTGTATTTGTCTTGGCACTTCACTGGTTGTAATATCATTGTCTTAACTAAGCCAAGATACCAGTATGCTCTTGCCATTGGAAATGAAGCACTTTATTTACACCATTTGTAAACATACTAATAGCTTTCAACAAGTCTACTTCAATTCTCTTTGCATCTTTCCTTGTTTCTATTTTTAAAAACGGTATCATCAGGGATAGACTGGAAGGGATACCTCAAGGTGTGAGGACAGGTTTGGGATAATTAGGTACCATATGAAGAAAAAAAAGTTATTAAAGTGCACAAGATTGCAGAAATTTCTTCCTATTTGTCTTCAGCTATATTGGTTCAGTGGTTAAGGCATTCAACTCATGACCAGAAGGGTGCAGGTCTAATTTCCACCATCAGATCAGCCTGAATTGGCTACCATGGTGTTGCTGTGCTGTAAAACACCAAAAGAAACCACATCAAGCATGATTGTGTTCAATGGAACTATAGATAATGGAAGTCCAATTGATAACGGAAGTCCTATTGATAATGGAAGTCCAATTGATAATGGAAGTCCCATAGATAATGTAAGTCCTATTGATAATGAAAGTCCTATTGATAATGGAAGTACTATTGATAATGGAAGTCCAATTGATAATGGAAGTCCTATAGATAAAAACTTTTAAGGATTCAACAAAGATTTAAAATATCTGTAACTTCCTCATGTTGAACTCATAACTTCACTATTTATATGTACAATGTATGTATGTATGTATGTATGTATGTATGTATGTATGTATGTATGTATGTATGTATGTATGTATGTATGTATGTATGTATGTATGTATGTATGTATGTATGTATGTATGTATGTATGTATGTATGTATGTATGTATGTATGTATGTATGTATGTATGTATGTATGTATGTATGTATGTATGTATGTATGTATGTATGTATGTATGTATGGATGGATGGATGGATGATGGATGAATTAGCATGCATGCTAATTCTGTCATGTTAACAAAAAATTTTAATGTTTACATGACGATTGGAACATGAAACGATTCCATTTAAAGGTGATTAATCCACTTGCATGCCTGAACTGGCAATTTGTGGCAAATGTGAGTGTTTGTTGAAGATGCTGACAGGAAAAAGTATAGTCCTGTAAATGAAGTCCAAAAATAAATATTGTCCACATAATTCAATTTACTTGATAAGACTGTTTATCTGTTTGCTAAGGTTCCACTTGAATTTTGACCAAACAATTTCTGGCAGATATATCTAGAAACATCAGTTAGACAAGGCGCATTAGTAAATATAGACTGACTTATTGCTCAAAAGCCCTGATTCCATAAAGGACGTTAATGTTACCAAGATTAAAGGAAGAATCAAACTTGTCTTTCCATATCCAATTGAGTTGAATCTGTCCTGGTATGTAAATTTCATTACACATCAGTTGTATATTTAGATCAAAAGTTACAAAATGTGTATTCCATGACTAATCTGTTGAAAAAAAATGTGAAGCAAACCACAGTATTGCCTCAGAGACATAATGCAGAAATGTGCAAATTTAGTCGCCTAGAAATTACAAGCGTACAATTTCATAGATTTTTTTTTATTGTCTTTTTCAGTGTTAACAAACATTTCGGATGTATAGAAGTCAGTTAGCATTAACGTCAATGCAAAAATGATATGCTTGACTTTTTATTTTCACCAGTTTTTTCAGTGACTTGCACTCAAAGCAGCAGCAGTCATTCCAAAGTTACTCCCTAGTACATAGATCGCTGAAGACTGACTAGGATGCTGTGCTGATACTGTCATTCTTTTCCTCCTTTGGGGCAACAAAACATGTTGGAAAGCTAATTACTTTCAGGGCTGAGCAAATCCCATAGCCCGATGTCCCGGACAATTCATTTTTAAAGTCAGGCAAGTAAGATTTTCCAAGTCGCTAATCCGGGACGAGTGCTTTTTTCCTATTTAAAAAAAAAAGTCAGACAAGTGCTTGTTTTCATGCCATAATCACTTTATTTACCTTTATCTGGCCATTCATGCCCTCTGGGCATACTGAATGCTTGATTCTACCCCTATCCATGTATTTATTTACATCCAGTATCATGCCTACCGGTGGTCATTGATAACTCTTGCATGTGCGCACGTTATATTACTGCTTGACTGCGTATTGGGCTAATCGACTAAATTATTAGCCAATCAAAACACGTGAGACAAAACAAAGTCTGTATGATTAATTAGCAGTGTTTTAAACGGCTTCCTTGTATTGTGTTTCTTAAACCAGATCCTCATGAATAACTCACCCTATGATTTTAATCAAGCGAATCAATCCAATTAAATTAAAGAAAGGCACTTTACCGACATTATTGTCTGTTCACTTTATAGACTGATTAAATGGCAGTGATGATTCTTTAATTTTTAATTGATTAAACAGAGGATTAACTTCCACGTTCAATATTGTGTTTGAAGTGAAACAAATATGCTAATTAAAGAACTGTTTATATTTAAAGGACAAAATGTATGTTATGATCACTTTAAAAGTAGTTGTCTAGGAAGGTGATATTTACAATGTGGATAAAATGAGTTTAGTAAATTAAATTTTTCAAGGAAGTTAATAAGGAAGAGTCGGAGAAGGAAAATTAATGTGAAAGTGGAGGGGTAAAATGTAAGATTGCCACTGAGTGTGATGTAACTATTTCTCCAAAGAGACATAAGCCAGACTCTGTGGCAACAAAAAATGTCAAATATGACACTACTAAGAGACTGAGAAATTTTCAGCCACATTGGGTTGATATTTATCCCTGGCTTGAATTTGACTCAGTTTCAAAAATGTTTTGCAGTTATTGCAAACAATATCCCAAAGTGGCACAGGTTGGAAATTCAACCAGTGTATTTGTCAATGGAACTGACAAATTCAGGATTAAACCAATTGAGTCTCATGACAGTTCGGGACCTCACAAGGCCTGTGCAGTTATAGAAAGTCTGAATTCCAGTAAATTCATTTCCATTCTTGCCAATGGAAGTACATGTACTGATGCTACTGTATTGGAGCAAGAAATAGTGCAAATCCATTACCTGGACAGCGGAAAACTGGTAACCTCCGATCTAACAAAATGTAGAGTATGAACTTATGTTTTTAAAAAAATACATTCTTTTAAGAAATAAATATTGTATACATTATTTTGTTTGTTCTTTCTTTGGATTAAAGTGTAAACATCTCATCAAATCTTGACAAGTGATTTAAATTTGGGGCAAGTGCAAAGGTAAGTGGGACAAGTGAATTTTCTGAAACCACTTGTCCTGGACAAGTGGATGCCTGGACAAGTGGATGAAAAAAAATTTGCTAAGCCCTGACTTTATTTATTGTTGAAATGGAAGGCAAGTTTAAGTGTTTACAGGGCTAATACGAAACAATGTTGTTCACACATGTAAATGTGACAGCATGTATGTATGTATGTATGTATGTATGTATGTATGTATGTATGTATGTATGTATGTATGTATGTATGTATGTATCTATGTATGTATCTATGTATGTACATGTATGTATGTATGTACATGTATGTACATGTATGTATGTATGTATGTATGTATGTATGTATGTATGTATGTATGTATGTATGTATGTATGTATGTATGTATGTATGTATGTATGTATGCACAATCCTTGCCATACAGTGCAAAGTAAGTTTAAGCATCCTCAAAAGCGTATACAGAAGAAAGATAAAGGCTAAAATGAGTAAAATCCGTTAAATTTAAAGTTGTATCAACTGTTCTCTTATTTTTCTCTTGTGAGTTTGTGCTGGGTTTTAGCATCTTACTTCCAGTATGTAATTGCTAAGCATGCACTTCATAGTAATGCCTTGACATTTAAAAAAAAATGTCATCCATATTTTCACTAAATGCACTAAGTGAACTGAAAACAATCTTGCAAACAGCACAGTACATGTACAATTTCTAAAAGAAAACGTTTAATTTGATAGAAAATACTATTTGTAATAATAGGCGTGATAATTTGGGCAATTCATCAGTTATAGACTGCAGCAGAAAATGTTTCAGTAATATGTTAACAAAGGTTTTTTAACATGTTTTTTAACAAAGAATGGATGGAGGTTTTGTTTTTTTTGCATGTACTTCCTATTACTTGCTAATTGACTCAATTTTCAAAGCAGGTTAATGACATAGTATCTTTTTACAGAAAAAAATAGCATTAATAACTTTGCGATGCATTAATGCATCTTTTGAACTTCATTCATTTCAGTGATCATTATGAAATGTGATATTCAAATCGAAATTTCAAGCTTTAAAATTTATATATATATATATATATATATATATATATATATATATATATATATACACACACACACACACATACACACATGTACATGTATGTGAATTTAGATGTTCAAATTGAATATATAGGGGTGGTAGGAAGTATTACTATTTTGATCTACACTACATCATAGGAAAAAATATTGATGCTGGGAAATAGACTTGTAAGTATTCGGCAATACACTTAGAAGAAGGAAGCCTTTTTATGCTTAGAATAGCTTTAATGGTGCAGGAAAGATGCTCTTATCTGCACTTTGCTTGGAGTTTTTTGTGATTTGATTTTGATCTGTGATGGCATATATTTCTTGTTCATAATAAAATTAGGGGAGAGATCTTTATTGAATTTTACTTTCATGGACTACAGCAAACATACTGGTATTGTTAAAACCCTTATACTGGTACGATTATTAAGAGACCATGGCTTGGAGGAAAGTATCTCTGTTTTCAATATTCAGTAAGCAAAAGTTGCCAGAATGTATTTAGAATTCTTCACAAAGCCTTCGGTATTAGCTTTGATAATAATAAATTTAAATTGTATTGAATGAAAATGTGATTATTTTAGTGAGTTGTACATTATTTATTAGGCAAAAAAAAAAAAAATGTGTGTTTCCTATTGCACAGTTTTAAAATTAGGGTAGGCAGGTAGGAATTTTTTTTTTATAACATTATATATAAATCAAATAATATTTCAAGTGCTTCAAAGTACTGGGCAAAAGCGACTCAATTAGAAGCACAAATCAATTTTGGTGATTTTTTTTTTTTTTTTTTAAATATTTTTTGGGGGGATGGGGTGGGGGGTAAAAATTGCTAGAGTCAGCCATGAGAATCAGGGATGGTCGGCCGACTGGAAACACATTTTTTTGTTGTTGGCCTTAGATGATAAGCTGATCGTCATTTTTACAAAGTGTCGGAAAAATTATTTGTTGAGCATATCTTTGTCTGATAACAAGTCCACCTCCTACTTTTTAACAAATTTATTAGCCTTGCACCCTGGTCTTATTACGGAATAAATTTATTAGCCTGGCACCCTGGTCTTATTTTAGGACAAATTTATTAGCCTGGCACCCAGGTCTTATTATGGGACAAATTTATTAGCCTGGCACCCTGGTCTTATTATGGGACAAATTTATTAGCCTGGCACCCTGGTCTTATTATGGGACAGATTTATTAGCCTGGCACCCTTGTCTTATTATGGGACAAATTTATTAGCCTGGCATCCTGGTCTTATTATGGGACAAATTTATTAGCCTGACACCCTGGTCTTATTATGGGACAAATTTATTAGCCTAGCACCCTGGTCTTTTTATGGGAGAAAAATTGTAGTGTTTGACAGATGCTACTTTTTTTTCTTCTCTGTTTAAGATGTCTGAGCATTTGTATGTATATCAAGTGTACGTGTGTGTGCAGATCTTATATGTCATATGTCTGTACCTTCGACACGTCATTAAACAGGTATTTGGTACAATTTTTGGTTATTTGTCTGTCTTTCTCTTTGAGTACTTGAAATATATATGTTAGAATGATTTGAGTGGCTTTTTATGCCCCAATTTATGTACCATACATACTCACTTATAAGTTGGGTCCAACTGAAAACTGCATAGACCCAGCTCTGCCATTGCATAATGCACCAGTAGATCTGGGTGTATGCAATTTGTTAGAACTAATCAGTCGAATGAACAACATAGACCCTGATATGCCAGTGTATTATATGACAGCAGACCAGGGTCTATGTTGTTTGCAGTTGGATCTGTCATATAAGCGAGTATATACAGCATATGGAGGGGGCATATATCATTACTGGATCTGACATATAAGCGAGTATATACAGCATATGGAGGGGGCATATATCATTACTGGGTCTGATGTATAAGCAAGTATATACAATATATAGAGGGGGCATATATCATTACTGGATCTGACATATAAGCGAGTATATACAGCATATGGAGGGGGCATATATCATTACTGGGTCTGACGTATAAGCAAGTATATACAATATATGGAGGGGGCATATATCATTACTGGGTCTGACGTATAAGCAAGTATATACAATATATGGAGGGGGCATATATCATTACTGGATCTGACGTATAAGCAAGTATATACAATATATGGAGGGGCATATATCATTACTGGATCTGACGTATAAGCGAGTATATACAGTATATGGAGGGGGCATATATCATTACCCATGTCAATCGATCCCTTCACTTCCTGTCACATCATGTTCTGTCGAGTCATATTTGTTACAAATTTCATTTTTGCTCAATAGTTTTTCAAGGAGTTCATGGATTGAAGGATTTGCATTATAATAACCTTAGTCAAGTTTGATTTTCACCATTTTCTGACAAAATGTTACAGACTTATTGTTCCTGTTTGACTTAGAACATTTGCTTGCAGTAGCATCATATTGGCTGGGACATCAGCTTCACATGGACACATTTATCGCTTTCATACAATGTACCAATTGAGCTTGTAATGTTGTCCACTCTTCATTATTTGGTCTCAGTCAGTATTGACAGCTTTCAATTTCAGATCTTCACTTTAGTTCCAAAGAGATCTCATCATATTCAGATTTTCAAGCTAACTTTGAAGATCCTCTGCATTTGCTTGACTTTTAAAGAACAGGGTATCTTAGAAATCAAAGGGGTTTAAACATGTCCAGTCAAACTTATGAATTTATGCACAGTCACTAGTTCTTGGAGTCAGTCTCAGAGCTGTACTATTGTCTGGAATTAAGTTTTTTCCCCATATAAAAGCGAGTACCAGAAGTTTGGTAACAAGAGACATAGGCACAAAGAGGGGTTATAGAACATATTGACCCCTTTAGGGTATATCCGTTAGATCACTTGATGTTTTCTTGTTATTGAATTGATTATAACCCAAGGCTAGAGACATTTTCATGCCAATATTGACATGAAATTATATTGGATACAAGGAACAGTCTGCATGGTCAGTCTGGTAATCAATGAAAAATCAGTCCACAGCCATTGGGGGCCCATCCAAGTACCATACATACTCGCTTATAAGTCATGTCCAACTGCAAATGACATAGACTTGATGTGCCATCACATAATGCGCTGGCACATCATGTTATTTTTTTTCTACTGATTAGTCCGAACAAACTGTATGGACTCAGATTTGCCAGCGCATTATGTGACAGCAGATCTGGGTCTATGCAGTTTTCAGTTGGATCTGACTTAGAAGCGAGTATATACAGTAATAGCAAACTTGGCTTTGAATAAGGGACAAAATAATAGTATTGCAGAAATTTTCTGAGACTGTATTCAGATCTGAGACAAATACAGTACAGAAGTTTTCTATAGAAGGAGAATTATAATATTTGAACTAATACCATTTATACTCGCTTATAAGTCGAGTCCAACTGCAAACTGCACAGACCCAGTTCTGCCATCGCATAATGCACCAGCAGACCTGGGTCTGTGCAGTTCGTAAGGAGTAAACAGTAGAACAAACAACATAGACCCTTATCTGTCGGCGCATTATGCAATGGCAGATCAGGGTATATGTTGTTTGCAGTTATACGTGACGTATATGCAAGTATATACATTAAACACAATGTGAGCTTTAAAAAAATCTTGGGGTAAATTTCATGAGGTTAAAGCTAAAAATAATAAGCATACTCAGTACATTGAATATGTCATAATATTTCTCTTATGTTTATGTACAGACTTGTAGCTATCTCCCCTTTGTGTTGCAGAGTTGCACCTTGAATGCAGGATTGTGGGTTTCCCTCAATTTTTTGTTCTATGTCAGAATCTTAAAAGAGATATTGGAGAAATATGATGTTCACATTCAATCTGGGAAAAGTATTCTGTTCTGTTGGCTGCCTAGTCACATTGGCATAAAGGGTAATGAAAGGGCAGATAAAGCAGCCAAAGCTACACTGCAGTCAGCTGTTTCTGAATGGAAGATTCTATATACATGTACTGATTTCAGATATTGTATAAATCAGTATGTTTGTCATACTTGACGAAATATGTGGGATGAAAATTCCATGACAAGCTTAAGAACATCCAACCCACTACTGGAAAGTGACATTCCTCATATGGAACAAATCGCAGATATGAGGTGGTATTGTACCGATCGCATATCAGACACACATACCTGACTCATGCATACCTCCAGAAGGATGAACCTTGACTGGAGTGTGTATGTACCCTGACAGTGCACATTCTTGTCGAGTGTCTTGATTTCCACCCTTTGAGACAGATGTATTTTGACATGGACTGCTCGAAGAAAGAAACAGCATGTGGAATTACCACCTGAGAAAATTTGAGAGTTTATAAGGGAATGTGATTTGTGCAACAAATTTTAATCATGTTTTAAGGATTTTACACGGGTTACTTGTATCTGTTATTTTATATACATTGTACAGAATGTTATCATCTTTATGTTTTATATTTTATCTGGTATTTAATTCTACATTTTTTGAAAAGGTTTCTTCTCTTCCTAAATTTTGTGCAATTTATCTTTACATTTTTGAAACTTAAGCTTTTGTTGGCACTACACAGCCACTTTTGTGCTGAGGTGCTGTAAACACTATTACATACATACCCCCAAATCTTGATTTATGTGCGCCCAGTTTCATGCTTTTTCGTCGGGGTAAAATGAAAAAATCAGCCTACTGTTTTTCTTTAGTGCCTGTCACTCCATATCTATGTTGGCTCTTGCAATGGCCAAAGTCGCTAATGACAGTTAAAACATTAGGATGGCAGTTAATTTCTTTCAAAGAACAACCTTTTTTGTTGCAACTAAAACGTTCAGGTTTTGTAGCAGTCTGCCAAGTTGCAGTGCAAAGTCATTGACAGCTATTAGTGTAACATATTTTTGAAGTTGAGTTATTGACAAAAGGGACTAAATTTAAGGGGGTGAAAAACTTGCAGAAATGTAGAATTTGGCATTTTAATCAATGAATTATTAGTTTGAAAAAACAAATAATTCAGAAAAGATGGGAATTACGATAATAAAGACTGGTAGATAATGGTAGCAAGATCCAGAATGGAAAATTCCATGGTGCAGCTTTTTTCAGGTGATCCAGATATTCAGACATGAAAATGTTTTTATGGGTTACTTGAGCGCTTGATAAAACATTTATGACATTAATATAAGCATCCTAGGAGAAGATGATAGTGCAGTGCTGATGACAAAAGTTATGGTTGTAGAACCTTCAAAGGAAATACTATTATCTTCTTTATTTGTTTGCCACATTAGTGCATTAAGTTCGGTCTTGTATTTTTCTTTGTTTGTTTAATATTTTGATGTCTCCCAAATATGGAGAACAGGAGGATACATTTTCCCTTGCCCTTGGGATCCTAGGTGCAACAGTGTGTTAGGAACTCTTGTCTTTGGATGTGTATTCTTTCTCCCAATATGGTCATGCTGAATAAAGCATGTGTGATCTGTTTTTGAAACTAATTTTACCCACAAAGTTAAGTGGTAAGAATGCAAAAGGTATATATGGTGGCAATTTCCAAACAATTTATGGAGTTTTAGGTGGGTTATAGCAGCTGCTTTCCTCATATAGGACATATTGGAATCCAGACATATGCACTAAGTAAGGGATATTTTTATACTATATATGACCAAAAAGAGGGATGTGTGCTTATATGGCTTATACGGATGTGATGTTGAATGCATTATAAGAGACTAATGTGATAAGTTGATATCACAACCCACCAGTTACAGAGAATTGTCTGTACTTTCTGATGGCATTGAAGATGAATTGAGATGTGCAGCATTACACAGGCGTGAAGATAAAAAAAATAAAAAAAACCCATAAAGATAAAATGTCAGTGCAGTAAAGGGAGCTACGGTAGCTCAGTTGGTAGAGCATCAGACTCACAATCCAAGGGTCACAGGTTTAATACCTGCCAAGGCCAGCCTGTGTTGGCTGCCTCGGTGTGTCTTTGGGAAAGGCACTTTGCTCCCATTTCTTCAGCATGATATAGCCAATAATGTGTTAAAAGTACCATTAAAACCGACAAAAATGAAGGAAAAAAAAATCATTGCAGCGCACAAGAGGTTAAGGCCAGCTGTAGTTCTTTAAGGACATATACCTGAAAAATGCATTTGATTGCATGGGCACTACATGTATATTCACTATAGTTTCTGCCAGATGTCAAAAGCTAGGCTTAGATTTACTGGGTATATATTATGTGGCAGTAGATCTTGGTCTGTGTTGTTTGAAGTTGGGTGTTAAACATTGCTAGAGATGGTCATTGGCCAGCATACTTATGTTTATGTCAGTGATTTTTTTGCAAGGGGGGATTTTGAACTTTTAAGGTGGTGGGGTTAGTTTTTATATGATAACGGTATTAATGAATGGATCTCTTACTGTGTATTGTGTTTCGACTAACGTGTGTGATAAAAAACTTTTTATTAAATAAAGATAAAACTTGGTAGTTTATCTTCATTATTGGCACAGGTGCAGCAATCATGTGTTACAACAATGGCAGTACCGTATATACTTGTGTATAATCCTATGCCAACTGCAAACTGCATAGACCCAGATGTGCCGTCACATAATGCGATGGCAGATCTGGATATATGAAGTTTGTAAGGACTAATCAGTAGAACAAACAACATAGACCCTGATCTGCTGGCACATTATGCGATGGCAGATCAGGGTCTATGCTGTTTGCATTTGAACTATGATTATACACGAGTATATACGGTACAGCATATGCATTTAAACTGCAAGTAACAGCAGCGACATTATCACTAAATATTTAAAAAACATATTTCTCATTGTAAACTTCACCATGTACAGTTGGTAAAATGCATGTTATAACTAGATAATAAATTAAAGTGCCTTATTGCTCAGTTACAGATAGTAAATTAGTTAGTGCTTGGATATGACAGTTTATCTTGAAGTCAAAGTGCTTATATGATCAGATTCAGCTTTGTTAGTTAATATTGATGAATGTTTCAGGTTCTTTTTGCTTACAGCCATGTGGTTAATTTATGACCTTGTCATCTAAGTACTTTAGCAGTAATTAGTGTTCAGATAAAGGGGTTTGGTTACCACTGACATTGTATTACCTAAAACATATTCAAAATCATGAGCACATCACAGAAAATGTGGTGACTGACTTTGGTCATGTTAGTGACCAAATCATTGTTCCAAAGACACAAAAACGTGCTCTAGAAATAACACTGCTTCTCCTCCCTGACAATAATCAGTATATTAGCCTGCAACTGCATGATATATATTCCCCACCTCTCATGAAATAATCAGTGTAAATCACCTATATTAATCAGTATTGGATTCACTTAATGGAGAACACCAACATGAAGATTGAAGGGTTATGAAATTTTACCTAGAGCACTGATTACATTCTCCATCTCATGGAATCAGATGTCTTACAGTGTCCCATGTGGAGTACAGCCCCTCCCAGTGGGTATGCAATACATTAAAAGAGAGAGATTAATTCTGTTATTTATTGTGGAAAGATTTTCATGCATTTTGCAAACCTGTCTCACTTCATAGATAAAATCATATGCAATGGTCTTCAGGCTTACTCCCATACTCCCTGGATACAAACAAAAATAAACCTAGCAACTGCTGGCAGTTGCCCCTCATTATCTCACTTGCTAATATGATCAGGGCAGAGAATGAACTCTGTTCATCCAGAGGAAGAAGCTAGTATGTGCAATAAAGTACAGCTGATATTAGTGGTCTGAAAAATACAAGATGAAACGTGTCTCAGAAAGTGGGATGAAATAACAGTTCCACCTGAACAACAGTACTGTCTGTAATTTAATATTTTTCCTCACTGGGTCGTCAATTGCATGAAACACAAGTTTATTATTCAGTTTGCACAAAAAATGGTTGTCAAATGATGTACTTCATGGCATTTGAAACTTTATTTTCTTTTTGAGATGCTTGTAAAATTTAACCATCTTATAGAGTTTGCATAGTCCTGAAAGTAAATTTGCAGAAATGCAAGATGAAAACTTAGAGTACATTTGAGATTGAATATATTTGGAGGATTGACATAAAAGGGAAATTGTAAACAATATTATGACCCGTGGTCTAAAAGGATTACATCATCTTGACAAAGGGGACTCTAGTGGTGTCTCATCAGTAGGGCTTTAAAATCCACTTACTCGATGCCCAGGACAAGCTCAAATTTGGCTTGGGCAGGTTCGAGTTTATAACATACTTGCCCCCCCCCCCCCCCAAATAGTCAAAAAAATTGAGAGAGAGAGAGAGAGAGAGAGAGGGGTCATGTTCAGTTTATAATGTTTTTTAAACAGCACAAATATCTGTATCATTATTTCATCTTTATATATATACTGCATTCTTCAGTTACATAACTGCCAGCAATTTCTTTCATCTTTTGATCCTGTATTTCACGTGATATACCGTCAAAGTCTGTCATTTCCATCTTGTAGTCAGTGTCAAGGTCAGTCTTGTATTTTCTCAAGCAGACATGTTAATATGAATATTTATTGTTTAAAGCAAGTTTTGACAAATAGGAAATAAATTTCGGTTATATTTTAATCATAATATTTGTACGTAGACAGGATTCTCCAACGTTGAAAAGTTCTAACCTAGTCATGGGCAGTTTTTTTGAGCTCCGAATATGCAGAGATTGCCGATTTTAAAGAATCAGCATATCAAAGATTGTTTTGATGCATGTCGCTGATTTCATGGTGACTACGTGATAAGTGTTATTAATACAACTCGTGAGATTTCTTTGACAGGTGTGTTTGGAACTAAAAGGCACTTGTTTCTAACAATTACCGTATATACTCGTGTATAAGCTGGGTACAAATGCAAACAACATAGACCCTGATCTGGCAGTGCATTATGTGATGGCAGATCTGGGTGTATGCAGTTTGCATTTGGTATCAGCTTATATGCGAGTATATATGGTAGCCACCCACAAGCAGTGTTTATGATCTGTTGTTTATGCGATTATTACAGGAGACCGATTGATACTTTCTTTTTTCCAAATAATTAAATGGATAAAAAGGTGCACTCAAATCATTCTCAAAAGTCGGCTTGTCAGAGATGTTTTGATGCAAGTTGCCTATTTCAAGGTTTAAATTGGATGACGTGGAAGTGGAAGAAGACATGTGAGTGGACACAGTACTCCCCAGAAAAAAAAGCAAAGAGTGAATTAATTGATATTGGAATATTTCAGTGAGGGACTCAGTTTTACCTTGTTTCTTACTGGACGGATACTTAAATCTGGATGATCAATTGAACTTTAAGTGGAACATAGATACAGAAAAATATTTTGATATATTAAAATGTGATTAAAATTAAGTTGACACAGTTCTGTTTTTGGCAGTTTAATTGTTCAGTTTACCATCTTTAACCTAAACTTCTCTCTCTCATAAAAATCAATCTTTTTCCAAAACCATCATCTACCTATCCATTTATCTATTTTTATGCTTGTATATGTCTGCCTTTGCTCTTCTAATTTTCTCATCTACATATCTATTCCTTTTTTTTTCTCATCTACATATCTATTCCTTTTTTTTCTCATCTACATATCTATCAACATGTGCTTTATACAGTCATGTATCTTTTTTGATAACTTTAATTGTCAACATATGGTTTTAAGATGCAAACAAAGAAAAAGAAAATGAAAGTTCTGTAATATAAAATAAATATAATGTGATTTCCTTAAAACATCCTGTATTTTATTTTACCATATATTTTTACTATAGTTGTGATATTTTGTTGTCATAGTTTGGGGCAATCTCAAATCACCCAAGGGCAAGTTCATTATTGTAAAGCCCTGCTCTTAGGACCAATGGGAGTTGCTCTGGTCCAGTGGATGTTGGAGCTGAGGCAATCAAAGTGATGGATATAAAGAAAGGAAAGTCTTTTTTTCCTTTCCCCCAACTCTCCCATCCCCGCACCTCTCCCAAGTCAGCCACTATCATATGCAATACTTATAAAGACATACATGGACAGAGTTAAATGAGCCTTCAGTAATATTGTTTTACTTCAATTTATGTTAGATTTTCCAAAAATGCATTGAATAAACCAACTGCCACTGCAAGTTGATTACTGTAATTTTTTTTACAGAAACGCTTGCTTCTGTATTTACCTCATTTATCAAGGAATTTACAACAAAGTTATGGAAAATAAAGAATTTTTAAAGCTTGGGCCAGCAGATGTAGCACCATTACTTTTAAATTATTTCCTTTTGTCATTTAAAAAAATGCAAGAATGACATTTCAAGACAAATCTGACCCCAGTGGCAAATGGTGTTTGCAGACAATGGCATTGTTAACATCATCTGTGGAGTAGTTTGAGAATACAGAAATTCTTCAGGGAGATTTCTAATTCTTCTCACTTATTTTGAAAATTTGAGAGTTTAAATCGGGGAGTCTTACCGATATCCAAGGAGGTATCATAGGCATACAGTTTTCAAGACATAGGTCTGATGATGCCTATACAACAGGTTATCTGATGATAACTTCTACATGTGTTTTTGTTGGGGGGGGGGGGGGGGGGAAGGGGGATTTCAACACTCTTTATCCAAATTATTCCAGAAGGTTCTAATCAGGAAGACTCAACCTGTGCCCAATAAAAATAAAGAATCCCATATTCTTTCAGCCTGTGCCAACATTGAAATAGTTACCACTTGTGAGAAACATCATCATCAAACTCATTATAAGGCTATATAAGAAATTGAAGAGATTAGGCCAAATTGTGAGGTGCTATAAAAGTTCAACCATCAGAAGTACAAGGAGTATAAAGGAAGGTTAAATATAGTACTCAGATTAATGACTTTTTGATTTAGCGCACCTGTACAATCTACATTCTCACGTTATCTCCTTACCACCTCCCTGTTAGCTTTTTATCTTTTGCTGGCTAGGTGGTTAGTGTGCCAGACTCACAGTCAGTCAGTTTATAGTTCAAATCCTTCTCAGACCGGCCTGAATTTGCGGCTGTGGTGTCTCTCGGGGCAAGGCACTTTGTTCCCATTACCTTGGCATTAAATAGTCTGTTATGTGCTGAAATACTCAAACAAGAATTGAAAGACTATACTTCTCTCATAACATTACATGTATATATCCATATAAGTAAGAAAGGCAGCCAGCATCATCAACCAAGTCTGATTTCATCCAATTTGTTACACATAATTTAATTACAAAAGATACAGAAAAATATAAAAAGATACAGAAAAATTAAAAAAAGATAGAGAAAAATGTAAAAAGATACAGACAAAATGTACTCAAATTAGGTTAATATGTTTACTCAAAATTCCAGCAGAATTTGAAAGCATTAATGGGCCAAGTTTTGATTTGATGTAGGGTAAATATATATTATATATACTCATTAACAAGTTGAGTCCAACTGCAAACTGTACAGACCCCAGATCTGCCATTGCATAATGTGCCGGCAGATCTGGGTCTCTGCAGTTTAGGAGTAATCAGTGTAGCAAACAACATAGACCCTGATCTGCTGGCACATGATGCAGTGGCAGATCAGGGTCTTCGTTGTTTGCAGTTGGACTTGATTTATAAGCGAGCACATACTGTACCTTCAATTATGGATGTACTTTTTATGTCATTGTGCTTGTTTCATTCCTCAAATTTTCATATAATGTGAAAAGCAATCATCCGTATCGTTACATAAAATTGTGGTATAACTCCAGAGTTGTGTATCATTTAATTTCTACACAAATCATATTCTCTCTCTTAAATAACATTTCATCACTTCTAATTATAGTTATTAATATTCATGCAGAAAAAAGCACTTCCCCTGTTTATAGAGGGGGCATATGGTATTCTCCTTTGTCTGATGATGCTCAAAAAAGATCAAGCAAATTTTCCTCCTGTGGGGATAATTACACACTTAATCAGCACAAATTTACATGAATCATTAAGGAGTTCATTGAAGTGCACAATTCAATTTTGTCAACCGCATATTTTCTTTGTGGAAATTCTTGAAATCTTCAGAAGTGGGAGGCGTTTGCATATGAAATGCAGTCAGGTTCCTCTTTATGTTAAGATGATTCAATACCGTATCTAGCCACATATAATGCAGACCCAATTTGCGATATTAGCGTAACATTGTGATATTATTATTCCAATATCATACAGATGTGCCAATATCGCAATACAGCATAAGGTTCACAATAACATCACTGTACTTTTTTTCTCATGGACCTTCCACAGGTTGTACTCATATTTACCGTATATACTCGCGTGTATAATCCGGGTCCAAATGCAAACAACATAGACCCTGATCTGCCATCGCATAATGCGCTGGCAGATCAGGGTCTATGTTGTTTGTTCTAGTGATTAGTCCTTGCAAACTGCATAGATCCAGATCTGCCGGCGCATTATGAAAAGGTTTAAGTTTGTTAAAATATGTTAAAAATTTTCAAAACTAACCTCAGTGTAAAGACTATCGTATCCGTTTCCACCCAAAGTGAGATTTTCGACATGTTAATTCTGCACCATACTAGCTAAACCAAACATATGTTTGGTGATCATGATCAGTTGAAATCAGATGTATGCTGGGATGCTAGATGAGTCCATTTTACAAAAGGGGTTAACTGTACATTAAAGCTCCAGTTTGCTAAGCATTTACTTAAGTGTGTATTCATAGCTTTCCGAACATTGTGAAACAGCTCATTCCTGAATGCACAAACTGATTCACTTATCCAAAAATAGAAACGTTTGAGGGATCTCTATGATCAACAAGTGTCTAAATCACCAGGATTTATATGGTACGGAAATAATATTATGAAAATTTTATGGTGTGGAATTAATATTATGAAAATCTATCACTTCAAGTGGAAATGGATATGATGATCTTGGTATTGAGAAATCGTAGGTTAGTTTGGACATTTAAATATTTTTAAAAAGATGGAACCATTTTAATCCAATTTTTAGCAATATTGTCCCCAACTGTGTGCCATCTTTTGCTATTTTTGTGAGCATTCTGTGTGCTGATTTTGTCATTTTACTCAGAAACTTCCATTAATGTGTTTTGATTGCAAAGCTACCATATACACTTGCATACAAGTCGAGTCCAACTGGAAACACCATAGACCCAGATCTGCTATTGCATAATGTGCGGACAGATCAGGGTATATGTTGTTTTGCCCTATTGATTACTCCCAACAAACTGCATAGACCCAGATCTGCCAGCACATTATGCGATGGCAGATCTGGGTCTGTGCAGTTTGAGTCAACTTATAAGTGAGTCATATGGTAATTTTTTTGGTTGTTTCCCCCCAAAAAAATTAACAAATAAAAAAGCTACTTCATAGTAATCAAGTGTAAGGAAATTACCTGCTAAAATCTCTCATTGCTTTTTAAGTTCACAAATGGGCCATTTTAGTAGATAATTAAATCGGAAATTTGACTTTTGGGAAGAAAGAAGATATATCTTCTATTTCTGAGGATGTGTTCTACATAAGCAGAAAGCTCAAGTTATTAAAAGTTTTAGCTCGACTGGTCAAAGACCAGGCCTGAATTACACCAAGAGATCTTAAGTTTAGACTTGATTGTAAGTTTAGAATCCAGCAGTCTGATTGGCTTAAATTTAAATCTGACTTAAAAATTGACCAATCATATATCTTATGTCTAGACTTAACATAAGACTTGTGTTGGTGAAATTGTGCCCAGAAGAGCTTATGTGGTGGCTTGTTGTAGTTACACCTCCTGAATGGATAGTCATATCGACATGAAAACTGTTTTCACTGAAAGATTTCATATGATTTCTAGTTAGTTCTCAGTGGAAATGGTGCTGATCAAACATCCAACATGACCGTCATGGTGGCCATCTTGAAAATCTTGTTATTGTTGCTTCTCCTGAATGCATGGTTGTATTTACATGAGGTTTTCTCTGATAGACTTTTTATGATATTTACTTGGTTCTAACTCAAAATGGTGCCAATCTGACATCCAACATGGCTGCCATGGTTGCCATCTTGAAAATCTTGTTATTGCTGCTTTTTCTGAACAGATAGTCTTGTCAACATGAAGTTTTCACAAAATGACTTCTTGTGGTATTTTGTTGGTCCTAAATGAAAACGGTGCCAATCGGACATCCAACATGGTTGCCATGGTCACCATCTTGAAAATCTTCTGATTGCTACTTCCCTGAACAAATGGTTATATCAGCAGGGTCATTCACTAAAAGACTTATTTTGATATTAGTTGGTTCTATGTGAAAATGGTACTGATATTGCCACCAACATGGCTGCCATGAAAATCTTACCTTGTGTATTGTAGCAGTATGAAATCAGGGAGAGATTGGAAGTAAAACGACATGGATGCAACATCTGTCTCTTAATAAATAATGAAAAAGAGAAATTCTTATACAGATAACAAACCTGTTAAAGAAATGACAAATCAATGAAAAGCATTGAAGACCTTGGAAGATCATTAGCGAATTATGATCTGTTGTAAATTGGCTGGGTAGGCTTTCCGTTATGTAAAACTGCTTTGATCTCAACAATTGTGCCATACTGAAAAAAATCACCAATATACAGTTTTCTTCATGTATTGGATAAGTAGAATCAATGATCTTTAACCTTTACAAATTTGATGAATTTCTAAATACTTGTTCAGGTATTATTTGTGGACAATAGGTGACAGGGTACCTTTTAACCATACTTTTCTTTATAGTGACCTATACTTGGGGGCTAATTATTCAGTTAAGAATAGCACAAAACAATACATACCAACCTGTACCATATATACTTGCCAATAAGTCGGATCCAACAGCAAACAACATAGACCCTGATATACCATCACATAATGTGCTGGCAGATCAGGGTCTATGTTGTTTGTTCTACTGATTACTCCTTAAAAACTGCATAGACCCAGCTTTGCAGCCGCATTATGCGATGGCAGATCTGGGTCTGTGCAGTTTGCAGTAGTACTTGACTTATAAGCGAGTAAGATGGTACATTTGAATGTGATTTTGGTGTGCTTCAACCCTTAACTATGTAAAAATACCAATATTTCATATGCAATCATCCTTAAATTATATTATTAATCTGCATAAAAGTGTTTTTTATTTTGAAAATAAAACTGATTTTATATTTCATGTTTCTCATATTTGCAGGTAAGTCTAAGGATTTGACATCAGCTTTTTATGAACTCTGAGTGACCAATCCAGGCTGTGGCAAGTATATCTACAGCAAAATGTCCCTAAACTTACCCCTCGGTAACTTGTCCTACTCTGCAGACTGATCTTGGATTTTGGTTCCATTAAGGCTGTTCTGATGCTAATCAAATTTGTGTATACTGGCCACCTAGATAAAGCAGCCAGAAGTTTTAGGTTCCACCAGTGTCCATTTTAGGGCAGTTTCATTGTATTCTAAAAGAGATTTTATTTTTATTTATTTTTTTTAGCTCACCTGGTAGTAAGGTGATGAATACAATTATGAGCAAAGATCCACACATATTTATTTGGTGATCTTGCATCTGATTGGTTGAACTTGTTAATTAGTGACTCTGTTTCTGATCAGATTTTTATCAAACTTGGTAAATAGGCTCCTATTATCAAGATCTCTGAGTTTTTTTTACCCTTACTGGTCATAGACCAGAAGAGCTTATGGGATGGTCGTTGTCTGTCTTCCGTCCATCAGTTAGCTCAAGTTTGTTATCGCTACTCCTACTAAACTACTTGGAGGATTGCCATGCAACTTTACATACACATTCAATCCATGATCTAGTTGGTCCTAAATGAAAATGGTCCTGAACGTCCAGTATGGCCTTCATGGCAGCCATCTTGAAAATCTTGTTTTCGCTTCTCCTCCTTAATGGATGGTAATATCAACATGGGGTTTTCCTTGCAAGACTTCTTATGATGTCTAGTTGGTCCTAAATGAAATGGTGCCAATCTGACATCCAGTATGGCTGCCACAGTGGCCATCTTGAAAATCTTTTCATCACTACTCCTCCTACATGGATGGTCATATCAACATGGGATTTCACTAAAAGACTTCTTATGATGTCTTGTTGGTCCTAAATGAAAATGGTGCCGATCTGATGTCCAATATGGCCACTATGGCAGACATCTTGAAAATTGTATTGCCTCTCCTCCTACATAGATGGTGATATCAACATGGAGTTTTTGCTAAAAAAGACTTCTTATGTGGTCTAGTTGGTCCTAAATGAAAATGGTACCGATCTGAAATCCAGTATGGTTGCCATAGCAGCCATCTTGAAAATCTTTTTATTGCTACTCCTACTACATGTTTGGTCGTGTCAACATGGCGTTTTCACTGAAAGACTTCTTATGATGTTCTAGCTGGTCATAATTCAAGATGCTGCTGATCTGAGATCCATGGCAGCCATCTTAAAAATCTTATTACAACTCCATCTGATTGGAAAGTCATATTGACATGGGGTTTTCACCAGAAGACATTGTATGATGTAGAGTAGGTCTCAAATGAAAATGGTGCCGATCTGACATCCAGTATGGCTGCCAGACAGTGGCCATCTTGAAAATATTATTATCGCTTCTCCTCCTGAATGGAAGGTTGTATCAACATGAGGTTTTCACTAAAAGAAATATGATGTCTAGTTGGTCAGGAAAATAGTGCTGATATGATATCCAATATGGCCACCACGGCAGCCATCTTGAAAACTTGTTATTGCTACTTTTGAATGGAAAGTCATATATCTTGAAAATATTGTTATCTCTCTACTCTTCCCAAATGGATAGCTATATCAACATGGGGTTCTCATTAATAAACTTCTTATGATACCTAGTCAGTCCTAAATGAAAATGGGGCCAGTATTACATCCAATATGGCTGCCACAACGGCCGTCTTAAAAATCTTGTTGTCACTACTCCCCCTGAATGAATGGTCATTATGACATGGGGTTTTCACCAAAAGACTTCTAATGATGTCTACTTTGTTCAAAATGAAAATGTTTCCAAGCTGATAGCCAGTATGTGCACCACAGCAGTTTATTTGAAAATTTTGTTATCACCGCAGAATATCAGGGATGGTTTCAACACTCAGCTGTTAAAAGGAAGAAATGGTCTTATCTTGAGTTCCTGGAAATTCTTTTCACCCAGTAGAGTGTCAGTCCCTTTCGAAGGACTCTTGTTATGAGCTAGAAATATGCATGCTAATGAGGTGATCTTGCATCTGATTTGCTGAGCTTCTTAAAACTCCAAAGATGGTGTTTCTGACTAGATTTTAATCACACTTGGTAAATAGACTAATACCATCAAGATGTTGAATGAGTTTTATTACGAGCAAGACCTATGCATATGTGTGGGGTAATATTGCATCAGATTTGCCAAGTTTTTGACCGCTCCAGAGATTGTATTTTTGATAGGATTTTGATCAAACTTGGTAAATTAACTTATATCATCATGATCTCAATACAGTATGATTACGAGTGAGATCCACACTTTTTAATGACTAGAGCTGTGCATTGCCTGCTTGGCTGTGATGCAATACATATCGTGATACTTGGGTGGCTACAATACATACCATGATATGTATCATACAGTTAGCAGGTGATGCAGTGCATGCTATGGTATGTATCATACAGTTAGCAGGTGATACAATAAATACCATGATATGTATCATACAGTTAGCAGGTGATGCAGTGCATGCTATGGTATGTATCATACAGTTAGCAGGTGATACAATAAAATACCATGATATGTATCATACAGTTAGCAGGTGATGCAGTGCATGCCATGGTATGTATCATATAGTTAGCAGGTGATACAATAAATACCATGATATGTATCATACAGTTAGTGATACAGTACATATTGCAATATGAGAGTGATGATACAATACATATCATGATACAGAGTCCTGCCTTGTCTATTTGTCTTTGCATATAATGTCTGTGCCATTTTGTTGGCATGAGAGCATGTGGCAAGGTTACTAGTATTATCTGAATATATATCTTGACTATTTTGCAGATTCTGCGTATAATTTTGTAACTAACTGTACAATGCCTTTGTAATTATTTGACCCTGGAAACCTGAAATATTTCAGATGGGAGCTGTAAATATAGCTTTCAGGTTTACATGTAAGATTTCATCTGCTATTTGGTCTTGGCAAAGAATTATGGGATTGAATGTTTTTGTGTTGACATTAAATCTGGAAATTATCTTTCATAGCTGAATTTGTAATAAAAAAAATAGATATGTTCAACATATGATTCATTTATCATTTTATATAACCTTATCCAAGTAAAATATGATTCTGATGATTTTCACTGAGATGGATGGTTTCTCTTGCTGAATAGGAGAAAACCAGTCTGATAACTTATGCACAGCAGATGGATGATAATACACAAAGAAATAACAGCACTGAAAGCTTAAATACATTTATTAAAGAGACATAAAGCTCTTAACATTTTATTCTTATATTAAGTTTAATATGTGTATATTGTAATGCATCATTTTCAAATGTTATTATATTGATGTATTGTCAAACTCGAGATGCAGTACGTATGTGGATACTCTAGCAGTATTACAGAGATTGATGCAGTATTTCATAACAAACAATATTGTGATACTGATACATATTGATGTATCATTATACTTTTTATTATTAATGTATCACACTACTATTATTGATGTATCATTATACTTCTATTGATGTATCATTATACTTTCTATTATTGATGTGATCTTGCATTTGATTGACTGATCGTGTCAATATGCCAGTAACTATATTTCTGATCATATTTTGATAAAACTTGGTAAATAGTCAAATTTCATCAAGATGTTGGATGAATTTGGTTATGGGCAAGAGCTAGGCCTATTTATGAGGTAATCTTGTAAGCTAATTTGAAGCTAATTGTTACCACTCTGGAGACTGAATTTTGATCAGAGTTTGCTCCAAGTTGATAAATATGCTTATATAATCATTGTCTTAGACAGGTTCTATAATGCATGAGATCTGCACATATTAATGAGATGATCTTTCATCTAATTGGCTGTGCATGTTGCCTTTCCAGATCTAGAGACTATATTTCTTATCCCATTTTGATAAAACTTGGTAAATAGGTTTATGTCATCAAGATTTTAAATGTGTTTGATCATGAGCAAGAGACTATGCATATTATTTATACCTTTATCTTTGGAAGTAATTTCTTTCTGACTATAGTAAAATAGATCAAATTGATATGATATAAAGTTTGGGGGATAGTTTTATATAGGATTTACTTACAATATGACATAAGCCTACTTAGTGAAATGGTCAGCTGTTAAGTATGTAAATCAGGTGAGCCATATAAGGCCGACTTGGGCCTCTTTTTTACATTATGTAATGGTAGATTTGGGTCTACACTGCTCACATTTTTGTGTGGATTTTACAAGGGTAAGTATAAAACTTTGTACCAAAAGATTCAGTCCAAAAGATCAACCTACTTTTAAATTAGGGTACCATATTTATCATTGTTTCTTCCTCTGGATTGGTTGGTTTCGTGTTTTATGGCACAGCAACAGAAGTAGGTTATTTAGCATTTAGTGTCTTGCCCAAGGACGCCCCACAGTAGCCTACCCAGGCTGATATAATGGTAAGATTCGAACCTGCACCTTGTCATGGCATGCTAACCACTGAATCACCATGCCTCCTCACTTGATTGCTATATCTGTCCAGAAGATATGTTATAATTAGAAATTAACACTGATGACAATTTATTCTTCTTAATTATCCTCCAATGTGTTTCTTTCTGATGAAAGGTGCTTCATGTACATTTTTGGCAGTTTTACGTACACTTCAGGGACTCTCATATTGAAGTGTCTTTATTAGCATAGGAGGTTGCTCCAATAGGTCTGGTTTTAAATACTTGACATAAGAGCATACCATGCAAGTAGTCTTTAACACCTGTAACTCCTGTAATGCTCTTGCACCGAGGTTCTGCTGACTCCACAGTGTTATGTATTCATGCAATTGATTTTAAGATTGACAGCCCAGTAGATTAACAACTCCTTCATGGAGTGGATTTTGGGTCTTCAGTTCTTATTAGCACACATCTAAAAGCTTTTAGAGCCTAAGTGAGTTAGTGGTGGACCGATCAATGGCTGCAGGAGAAGAAAAAAAAAAGGAAAAATATTTTGATATGCAGCTACGATTCAAAAAGGTTTCCATAGAATGAGTATATGTATAGGGTTTAATGGCACATCAGCACAATCCTGGCAATGTATTGTCTAGTAAGTTTAGGGATCCAAAAAGAGGCATACAAAATGATGATAAAGGCACAGAATGGGTAACATTTTTAAAATGCACTCAGATTTTTGTATTTAGACTCGAGCTTTAAAAAGTCCAAGACCATTTCAGCGTGAACATCCAAGGTAAAAATGATTGCCTTCATTAGTCACCTCGTATGACATGCAAGAGAACACATCGGGCATATTCCATATGCCAAAGCCCACAGTTTGTTGGTTGGTTGTTATGGGTTTAATGCCATTTTTCAGCACATGATAGACTATACATGGCGGCCAGTATATTTTGGTCTAGGAAGAACCTGAGAAAACCCCGGGAAGAACCACTGACCCACGGGAAACTACTGGCAAGCTTTCTCACATACCCACCTCGGCCAAGCCCGAGACTTGAAAACAACGCGGATAGAGGCGAGATGTCAGTGATCTGTAAAGGCAAGCGCCTTAGACCACTCGGACACCCGCGGGGGGGGGGGGGGGGGGGGGGGGGGGGGGGGGGGGGGGGGGAGAGAGAGAGAGAGGAGGAGAGAGAGAGAGAGAGATTAGAAGTTTCCAGATAGTTATTGGAGAGAGCAAGGAAAAAATGAGAATAACAATAATTATTTCTATGACTAAGATTGAGAAAAGCTATCAGAGTGATAACTCCACATGAGGATAGACTTAGTAAACACCTCTGTTGTTCATTACATTGACACATGCTGATTTGCCGAGTGCTGTGGGAAGTAGAGTTGGGTACCATGAAAAATTTTGTACTGCGGTATATCATAGTATTTCTGAACATACCACAACACATACCATGGTATACCGCAGTTATATTTGGGACCAACAATTTAATTATCTGGGACAGGGGCCTGAGATTTTTTTGAAACATTCTGGCTCTCACATAGGTAGAAAAATATGTTACTGTGAGTTATAGCAAAATAACACCATATTAAATCCATTATATTATTTGAATTATTTGAAGAAAAAAAAAGAAATATTAACTTGAGATAAAAAAAAAGAAAATATCTTGGCGCCAGAGAAAATATCACCCCCCCCCCCCCCCGAAAATTAAATGATCAGTACCTTATAGTACCACTCGATGAATTTGCTGTATGTTAATTGTTGTGTAAGTTGTCATCTAAAAATTGTAATTAAGGCAGGATGATTAAGTTTACACTATAGCTAACATCCTGTGAAAGACATTGTGCTGACATTAGAGGGCTTGTTGATAAATATAGGAAGTGTTGACACTGAAGCCTATAATTAACTAGCTACACTATTTATATAATAGGCAGGGAAACTTTGAGTGGAATGCCAACCCTGGGCAAGATATTTGTCAGAGAGGGCCAGTAAACGTTAAACACACTGACACAACAATTGAAAAATATTTAGTGGACTAGAGAAATTACGTAAAATTCAAACAGAAAGTAACTGCTGTCCTGAAAATCTTCGGATGATTCTCGGCCTTACAAAGGAACACATGTACTTAACACATTAGCGAATGGTAGTAAATTACTAAAAAAATGACGTTTTTTTCTTTCTTTCTTTTTTCAATCCCAAATGTTTCCAAAAGTTGGATTTGGCCCAAATATTTTTCACAACATCCTGTTTGGCTGCCATGATGGCATACATGACACACGTCGAACATGTGATTAAAGGTTCAAAATTATAATTATATTTATTATACTTGAAATTAATTTGTGATAAATACAACTGTTTTGTAAAAACAGTATTAATTTTTGGAATTATTTTGTCATGAAAAATGAAAACGTGCTTTTAATATCATTAAATTCATAAGAAACTTACTCGGAAATTTCTGTATATTCCTTTATGACAGAAGCTACCTAACTACTGTTACAGTGAAAAGTACCGTGATGTACCACTGAAAAAAAATGCCACGGTAGACCGGTATACCTGTAATACCATGCACCTCTAGTGGAAAGTAATTTTCAGGTCAATTACAGTTAGTTTAGTTCTAGGCTTGACTGAGAGGGAAGTACTCAAAAATCTGGTTACATGTGTGGTTTGGTTTGTTTTTTTGTTGTGTGGCACAGGAACACAAGTTGAAGTAGATGTTTAGTGCCCAGGCAGATCAAGTAAAGTGCCTTGCTCAAGGATACACCACAATAGTTGACCCGGGCTGGTTTGAGGGCATATGGCGATTTGGGGGACATGTGACAAAAAATTGCAGGAAACCCGCGAGCCCACGCTGTATGTGCAACACTGTATACCGTTATTTTGTGAAACAAGGTGTTACTTACAAATCACATTTTCAGCATTCAGTTGTGTTTAGAGTCATATCACATGAATTTTTGTTTTCATGTATTAGCATATTGTGATTCATTGATCTATTGATGATTTATTGATCTATTGATGATTCATTGATCTGTTGATGATTCATTGATTTATTGATGATTCATTGATCTGTTGTCAATCATTGATCTGTTGATGATTCATTGATTTATTGATGATTCATTGATCTATTGATGATTCATTGATCTGTTGATGATTCATTGATCTGTAAATGATTCATTGATCTAATGAAGATTCATTGATCTGTTGATAATTCATTGATCTGTTGATGAATCTACCCATGCCCCTAATGTGGCAGCATATTTATGAAAGAAATGGTTTGTATTAATTCGAAGAGATTTAATTTTGCCATTACCGCTGGATGTCCTGAAAAAAGTTACTGTACATGACAATTAGGAACACACGATTTAAACATGTGTTTATCCTCACTGATGTAAAGATACATCATTTTGTTTTTCGTTTTTTTAAATAATACTTCTAGTACATGCAGTGGTACTCTACATTTGCTGGTACACAAGTGCCATGCTGAAAGTATAAGGGACAATACCTGTAGGCATTGATGATCATTTTCTTGCCTTCTGTACATTGAAAATTGTTAAAGGGCAGATCAGGAAACACAGCACAGTGAAAATGGGAACTTTGAAGAACTACAGTAAAGGAGGATTTATTACAAAATTGTTACTGATCAGTTGGCAAGAGCTATTTAGCCTCGAGGAAGTTAATGCTGCATCCATCAAATTTAGAGATGTATTTTCAACAGCTCTTGATGAGATTGTTCCAATTAAAGAAGTTAGATTAAAACAAAGAACAGAACCATGCATAACTTCTGGAATGCAGGAAAAAAATTAAATCTAGGGATCAGTTATTGAACATCTATTGGGAAGCCAAAAGTAATGCTGATTTTCGCAAAGTTAGAAATCGGGTGCGGATTGATGTTAGAGAGGCAAAATCTAATTATTTTTGTAGCAGAGTTGAAGAGAATAAAAACAGCCCAAAGAAATTATGGCAACAGTTGAAGTCCCTAGGTTACAGTTTAAAAACAAAACAGAATACTAATATTGTATGGGCTGTTGACAGTAGCAACTGCTATGATCCCTGTGGTATTGTAAATCATTGTAATGACTTCTTCACCAATGTATCCTGTGCTCTTATAGAGAAATTATGACATCTTTAAATAGATTTACAACAGATTCAACACTTTTTAAAAAGTTGTACAAGGTAAGAAATATGTATATTCATAATAACACACTCTAACTTCAACTGTTAATTGATGATTTTGTTTACAAAAGAATTGACTAACCTTAATCCATGTAAAAGTACAGGCCTGGACAATATCCCAGTAAAATTTAAAAAAGAAAGTGCCAGTGTTTTGACGATTCCAAGTACTTTATTGTTAACCTGTCTACATCAAGTGGTATAATGCCCGATGAACTGAATTTAGCTGAGTTCGGCCTCTTTATGAAAAGGATAGTAGGACTGATGCAAACAATTACAAGCCTGTTAGTATACTCGGTATTGTGTGCAGGATTATAGAACTTGAAAACTTTTTACTAAGAATAACTTGCTTTATGATCTTCAGTTGGGTTTTAGGGGAATATACCCAGAATGTGCCAGCAGATATGGGTCTTTGCACTTTGTTAGGAGTAGTTGCTATAACAGACAACATAGACCCTGATCTGTTGGTGCATTTAGACTCGGCTTATAAGCAAGTACCATATATACTCGAGTATAATCCGGGTCCAAATGCAAACAACATAGACCCTGATCTGCCATTGCATAATGCGCTGGCAGATCAGGGTCTATGTTGTTTGTTCTACTGATTAGTCCTTACAAACTGCATAGACCCAGATCTGCCGGCGCATTATGCGACAGCAGATCTGGGTCTATGCAGTTTGCAGTTGGTGTCGGCTTTTACGCGAGTGTATATGGTAAAGATGGTATACCACAGATACATGTTTGATACGTCTTTTTTGATCATATTAAGATTCAGAAGTTGAAAGGTTTCTACGCTGGAATGATCATGCTCAACTAGAAAAAAACTTTTGACACAGTGAATCATGATATATTGTGTACAAAATTGTTATCTGTTGAATGGTTTGAATCATATTTAAGAAACAGAAAACAAATTGTCAGTGTTAACGATACAGAATCCAGACCTTTGACAGTATCATGTGGTGTATTGTACCTCAGGGTAGTATTTTAGGACCTCATTTTGTGCTGTGTGAATGATATAGTAACTAGCATAGGCTCTGAATGTACCGTATTTACTCATGTATAATGTGATACCAACTGCAAACTGCATAGACCCAAATCTGCCATTGCATAATGCGCCCGCAGATCTGGGTCTATGCAGTTTGTAAGGACTAATCACTAGAACAAACAACATAGACCCAGTTATCTGCTGGAGCATTATGCGATGGCAGATCAGGGACTATGTTGTTTGCATTTGGACCACGATTATACATGAGTATAGACGGTACATTTTTATTATATGCAGATGATAGTACTGTCATGTTTTCCCCCCAGGATCCTGATTAAAGCTTGGGAAAGAACTAGAATCCTGCAATCTCTGGCTCATTGATAACAAACTATCATTACATTTGGGTAAGGCAAAAGGCATCTTATTTGACTTGAAGCAAAAAGTAAAGAAATTCAGAGAATTTAAGATAACCTGTAATGGCCACACAGCCACTTCTCAAAAGTGTGTTCAATATTAAGGTCTCCATATAGATAACTTACTGCATGTATCAGGTGAATACATGGTCAACAGTATACTAAACAATTTATGTTTGGTTTTGTGTGGTTTAATACCGTTTTTCAGCACATGATAGACCAGTATATTTGGTGGAGAAAGAACCTGGGAAGACTCCGGGAAGAACCACCGATCCACGGGAAGCTACTGGTAAGCTTTCTCACATACACATGTTTCTGGATCCGAGACTTGAACTCGTGCATCCAGAGGTGAGATGTGCGAGTGATCTATAAAGGTGATCACCTTAAACAACTTGACCCCCCCCCCCCCCAATTTAAATGCCAGGTTAATGTTTCTTTATAGACAAGGTCAATGTTTATCAGTTAAAACTAGAAAACATTTTGTTCTGCTTTAATACAATGCAGTTTTGACTATTCCTGTTCTTCATGGTATGCTGGAATTGGTAAAAAAAATTGTAAAAATCTCAAAACAAATAACACAGAATAAAACTAAGATTACAAGTAACCTTTTAACTCAGATCAAGGATCAGACAGTAGGCACACTATGAACTTGAAAGTGTGGGAATGCTAAAGTGGAGGATAGAGTGAAACAATTAAGACTAAATCATGCTCAAACATTTTTTTAAATGAGATATATCCATCATACCTGAGTCAGAGATTTTGTGAAAATTGGTGATCATCACCATTTTGTCACTAGGAGTAGTAAATTTAATTTTGTTCCACTATATATTGGTGGCGTAGCTTCAACAACTTTCTTGTATAACACAATAAAAGATTGGAACCAATTGCCCAGTTTTATCAATAACAATTTATGGTATAGGTCATTTTAAATCTGCTGTTAAGTTATACTTTTTAAATCAAAAGCAGATCAAGGAAACTGAGTTCAATGATATTTTACTAGTTTGAATTAGTTTTAGTGATATTTTTAGCTCACCTGGCTCTAAGGCCATGTGAGCTAATAGTATGGTCTTGTGTCATGTGTTGTGTGTCGTCTATGCATTAACAATTGTTTGTTACCACTCTGTAGTCCATATTTTTATCCAATTTCAATCAGACTTGGAGTATGGGTGTATCTCATCGAAATCTTGGATTGGTTTAATAATGAGTGAGATCTGTGAATGTTAATGAGGTGATCTTGCACCTGATTACCTAAACTTGTTACCACTCTGGCAGTCATATTTCTGGAATATATATGTTTATATCCTTAAAATCTTTGACAAGTTGATAATGATCAAGACCCACACATGCTAAAAAGGTGATCGGATTGGCTGAAATTGTTACCACACTAGAGGCTCTATTTCTGATCTGATTTTGAGAAACTTTGAATATATGCTTATATAATTAGGTCTTGGACAAGATCAATAATGAACAAGATGCATGCATACAGCTGAGGTGATCTTGTATCTGATTGACTCAGATTGCTATCCATGTGGAGTCCATATTTCTGATTTGATTCAAACTTAAAATATGGCTTATGTCATCAAGATCTTGGATGGGTTCAATAATGAGTGAGATACATGCATACTAATGATGTAATCTTGCATCTGATTGGCTGACCTTGTTAACACTCTGGAGGCCAGATTTCTGATCTGATTTTGATCAGACTTGGAATAGATGCTTTTACCATTAAGATCTTGGATGAATTTGATAATGAGCAAGATCCATGCATACTAATGAGGTAATCCTGCATCTGATTGGCTGAGGTTGTTACAACTCAGGAGGCCATATTTCTAATCTGATTTTGATCAAAATTGGAATATTTGCTAATATCGTCAAGATCTTGGACAAGTTTGATAATAAGCAAGATCCACAAATACATAGGAAGTGATGTTGCATTTGATTGGCTGAGCTTGCTACTCCTTTGGAGGCCATATTTCTTGTCTGATTTTGATCAAACTTGAAATAATGGCTTATATTGTCAAGCTTTTGGATGGGTTTGATAATGAGCAAGATCCACGCATATTTTTGAGGTAATCTTGCATCTGATTGGCTGTCCATGTTACCACTGGAGGCCAGATTTCTGATCCGATTTTTATATAACTTGGAATATATGCTAATATCATCAAGATCTCGGAAGAGTTCGATATGATTGAGATCCACACATATTAATAAGGTGATCATGCATCTGATTGGTTGAGTTTGTTCCCTCTCTGGGAGCAATATTTGTGTTCCAGTTTTGACCAAAATTGGAATATATGCTTATATCATCAAGATCTTTGACTGTTTCAATAATGAGTGAGAACCATGCATATTTATATGCGGTGATCTTGCATGTGATTGGCTGAGCTTATTTCCAATCTGGAAGCCATAATTCTGGTCTGATTTTGATCAGAATTGGAATATGGGCTTATATAATGAAGATCTTGGGTATTTTTGAAAGGAGATGTGATCAATGCATGCTAATCAGGTGATCTTACATCTGATTGGCTGAGCTTGTTACTACTCTTGAACCCATCTTTTGTATCTGTTGGGTTATTATTATCAAGACCATGGATGACATTGATTAATGAACAAAAGATTGTGCATATTAATTATGCTTTTATCTTTAGAAATAATTTGTGTCAGGATATTGTAAAATAGGTAAAATCAACATTATATAAAGTTTAGGAGATAGTTTACATGCAGCATGTTCTTACAATACTATGTTAGCCTGCTTAGTAATATTGTCAACTGTTAAGTTATGTAAGCCAGGTGAGTGATATCAGGTCCACTTGGGTCTCTTATTAATTCTGAAATCAGTTTTAATATTTTTATACCTAAAAGTAATTTCTTTTTTTAATGTAATACAGGATTTTAATTTGCAGAATGTACCCTGCATCAAAATCTTTATTTCTCAGGACTCTATTTTTATGAATTTTTATGTCATCCTTGGTGAATTTTGTGATTTTATGTCTGTATCATAATTGTTTTTATGTACATGCTGTTTCCTTGTTATGCGGCTTGTTTAGAATAGTTGTTAGTATTACTCCTGGTCTTGTTTATTCATCCTACCCAAGTAAAAATTATTATTATTATTATTATTATTATTATTATTATTATTATTATTATTATTATTATTATTATTTGTATGCTTATAATGTCATTAATGATAATTATTGGGAATAGATGTGGTCTGTGCCAAATACCTTGATTTACTCCCTGTGCTTACCATACAATTTCAGCCAGTCAGTTTCTAAACCAACCATTGTAATAGACTTTTGTCTGCACATGTACATAAATCATCCTATTTTAAATTATTCAGCATTGATTGTACAATATGAAATTATGGTGACAATAGCAAATTACTGCAGTATGCTTAGCTTAAATTGCAATTTCTGTTATTAATTGCTCCTGCTGTAATTGCATGCTTTTTCTTTCTTTTATTAATTCTTTTCCTATTCATCTCTCAGTATCCTTTGATCCATTTACAATCATACATCACCATTTATCAGATATGGCCTCAATACATTTGCTAGGGCTAATCTTCTTCTAAATCAGCTGGACTTTTCAGTATCTGTAATTAACTAGGACTGTGATAACCTGCCTGACAAGGAGGTCTATAAATTTAGCTAAAAAAGCAATTCAGACTCTAATTACAAGAGTTATTCATCTGAATTCCAGGGCAATGCCAAAGGCCCTTTCTCTAACTGCCACTCAGGCAATATTTTTATGACGGGAGTTAACATTGGCATCAAAGTAAAAAGAAGAAATATATTTTCTTCTTGATGGAAAAAGGTTCAGTCACAAAATGTTAACGAAGGTCTGAGAATCTTTATTTACACTTTTTTGTCTTGAATGATCATAAAGTATGACCCTGTGTAAACTGAAAGTACTTTACCATATTTATTTATGTAAAAGACATACCAAATGAATACAGCATAGGCCAAGATCTGTTGTTACATAATGTGCTGAGATATCAGGGTCTACAGTGTTTGTTTGAAATAATGTGTGAAAAAATTATGGTACACTCAGATCTACTGGTCCATTATGTGATATCAGATCGGTGTCTGTGTCGTTTACAGCTGGGTGGGTTACATGTGAGCATATACAGTACTTTGTGCTTCCCTTCCTGCAAGTGGTTTATTTGTCCTCACTGCAGTAGTAGATAAAAAGGGGGCTTATTGTTTGGCTCCTGTCTGTACATCATAAAAGGTCTCCATGTCTGTATTTCTGTTGATCCATACATCTGAACGTTCATACATCCACCATGAATCCATTTTAGCACAATAGCACAAAAGCTATTAAACTTAACAGCCTTTCAATTTTTCACAATTAATGATGATCATAAGTAGAAGTTCTAATTAGGTTTTCAGCCCATTACAGTATTTTGTCATTTTTTAAATTTGTTTTTACTCACTTTGAACATATTGGATGTAAACTTTTTGACAAAAAACTTGTTAGCACCATTAAGTAAAATCTGGTGGAGGTAGACAAATTAAAGAACAAGGCCAGGTTTAATGAGGATTTGACCTGGATAAAGGTCTTTGCCTGACTGCTCACACAAATATGATCTGTATATAGTAAATTTATAGCTTTGTTTATGTGAGTTTGTTGGAATCCCCTGTCAGCATGTATTCCGAGAAAACAAACCCAACATCCTGATACCTCTTGCACACTGACCCCCCCCCCCATCTTTAAGATTAGAATGCAGCCAATTACAATGATGTAGTGTTTTAATATGAAATTGTTTGGAGAAAAAATTGCCAAGGTATTCCCATGTATTATATGGTAATTTTTTGGTTAAATCAGGAAAAGTTCTTTAGAAATAAAAAAAAAAAAAATAATGACATATTTGATGCATTATTAGAGTTAAAATTCTTGATGAAATCTCCATTTCCTTTCTTTGTTTCTACAATTTTAAATACCGGCATAATTAATTAAAAATATAGCAGCAGCCTTGACCTAGATGACCTGATTATATTTGTATGCTATTTCAGCAAGTTTTTAAAAAAAATGTCGTTTTTTTAAAAAAAAATGTCAACTTAGACTTTGTTGGACTGCAGAAAGGTGCACATGTACACATTTTACATTCACAAATCTAGTTTGACTATAATTTTGATGGTGGGGTCCACTGATTCTGCAAGGAATGGACTTATTCTTGTTACATTTGTAAATATTGTATACTTCAGAATCATTCCAGCAATTCTGACATTATACTTGACATTTTTTTCTCATTATTAATTCACCTTCCGGGAGACATGGTAGCTTATAGCTTAGTTGGTAGAATATCAGACTCCTAATCCAAGGGTTGCGGGTTCGATACCTGCCCAGGCCAGCTCGGGTTGGCTGCCTCTGTGTGTCTTTGGGGAAGGTATTTAGATCCCATTTCTTCTGCATGATTTAGCCAATAATGTGTTAAAAGTGCCATTAAAACCCACCAACAAAATAAAATAATTCCTTCCATTAAGGTTGTGCAGATTAATTGGTTACAAGTCTGTGTCTTGTTTCTTCATCTTAGTATTGATAATTTCAAGGCAGTGACTTGATAAGTTTTTTTTTTTTACGAGGCTACAGTAGGTTTGGTTTGGGGAGTTTAGAGTAATTTTTCAGCACATGATACACAGCGGTCAGTATATTTTGGTGGAGGAAGAAACCGGGAAGAAAAACGACCCACGAAAAGCTACTGGCAAGCTTTCTTACATACCCATGTTGGCCAAGCCGAGACTTGAACCCATGCAGACAGGGGTGAGATGTGAGTGGTCTGTAAAGGTGAGCGCCTTAGACCACTCAGCCACCCAGGGCCTCTATTTATTGTATGTGTAGCATGCTGCGTTAAAGGCAGTTTTCAGGCTTTACCATAGGTATAGAAAATGAATGTTTTATGTTACTTCTTCAAAACTGATGGAATTGTTTATTTTCTCAATGTAAAGAATAACTTGCCCCATTTTTCATGTGTATGATTAAGAGCAGAAAAATTGGGTTAATGAAGAAATAACAGAACTGTACGCTTAAATAACTAGTGCACCAAAGAACAGTTGTAAAAATTATATAAGTGAATTTGCAAAAGCTAATGTTAGTAATAGGGTTTTCCATTATAGTAAAGCTTGCCTAATTTTACCCTCCAGACTACCGTTTATACGACGTGTATAATCCAGGTCCAAATGCAAACAAAATAGACCCTGATCTGCCATCGCATAATGCAGATCAGGGTCTATGTTGTTTGTTCTACTGATTAGTCCTTACAAACTGCATAGACCCAGATCTGCCGACGCATTATGCAATGGCAGATCTGGGTCTATGCAGTTTGCAGTTGGTATCAGTTTATACATGAGTACATACGGTATGTCACGTTTGCTATTTCCAGCAATTAATGTGTGATGTAATTGATAAATTGTTAAAACCAAATGGATTACAGATGAACTCAGTAATGCCGCTGAATTTGTGAATTTTTTGTACCATATACTCATAAGTTGAGTCCAACTGCAAACTGCACTGACCCAGATCTGCCATTGCACAATGTGCCTGCAGATCTGGGTCTATGCAGTTTGTTTGAAGTAATCAGTAAAACAAACAACATAGACCCTGATCTGCCAGTGCGTTATGTGACACAGATCACGGTCTTTGTTGTTTGCAGTTGAACTCGACTTACAAGCGATTATCGATGGTACCCATTTTCTTTTGACTTTTTCAAGATCACAGTACAATTATGCATGTCCAGCCAGTCTCTTATAAAAATAAAAAAAAAAACTTCACATGTACCTTCAAAGAAACTCTGTATTCAGACATTGTCAACTGCAGGCAGCCTAAACTCAGATCTGCTATCACATAATTTGCATCAATTGTTTTTCCCTGCTTTTTGTAGAAATTGGTGTGTGAGCGTGAGGGGGCATTTAATTGGGCCTGCCAATCCATCCTTCCATCTGTCCATCCAGCTTTTGTTTTTGCACAGTAACTCTCTTAATTACTATTGGGTTTAAACTGAATTTGGAATGCAGCTAGATATTGATGAGATCTTTGTTGAGTTTGCTTACCAGCTTTTTACGTCATTGTTTATTGGAGTTATAGTCGCTGATTATTGGAGCCACCGTTTGTTTCTACACAATAACCCTCTTAATTATTATTAGATTTGAATCAGATTTCATATGCAGCTTGATATTTATGAGACCATGGCCAAGTTCTATTGTCAGCATTCTGCATCATCTTTAGCAGAGTTATAGCCCCTGATATTGGGACCCAACCACTTCTGTTTCTGCAGAAAACCTCCCTTAATTGTTTTTGAATTTCATTCAGACTTGTTCTGCTGCTAGATATTGATGAGACCTTGGCTGAGTGCGATTGTTAGCATTCTGAATAATCATTTGCAGAGTTATCTTTGATTGTCAGACTCACTAACTTAGGTTTCCGGATAATAACTCACTTAATTATTGGATTTCAACCAAATTTGGTATGCAGCTTGATTTTCATTAGACCTTGGCTGAGTTTGATTGTCAGCATTCTTTTTTGTTTAGCAGAGTTATAGCCCTTGATTATCAGACCCACCCACTTTCATTATTGTACACAATCTACATTAATTAATATTGGGGGGCCCCAGGGGGGCTGAGTGGTCTAAGGTGCTCACCTTTACAGATCACTCACACATCTCACCTTTGTCCGCATGGGTTCTAGTCTCGGCTCAGGCCAATGTGGATATGTGAGAAAGCTGGCCAGTAGCTTCTTGTGGGTTGGTTTTTCTTCCTGGGGTTTTCCTGCAGTTTTTCCTAGACCAAGTATACGGCTGCCATCATTATAGCCTATCATGTGCTAAAAAATGGTGTTAAACCCACAAAAACAAATATAATTAATATTGGATTTCAGTCAAAAAGTGGTAGATTTCAATTCCGGGAATTTGCTTGTACTTACAATTTCAGAAGAAGAAGATAGATCCTGATCTGCTAGCACATTGCAGAGATATTTCTACAATTTTCAAATGGAGCCTGGGGTCAACGGAATTGGGAATTGTTACGTGTAAAAAGGTCAAATTGGGAAAGAAAGATTCTTGAACATGTAAATAAGTCAGTATCCTAGGTTACCGGTACTTTGACTCTTTAGATCTCTTGCTAAATTCATTATAGTAAATTTCTTGACAAATTGCATCGGAGTTTTTGAAAAGTTCTGTTTGGAAGTTTTTGTACACTTAGATTGAAAAAATGGACAATTGCTGGCATTGGGAATGGGGCCAAACTTCAGCCCCAAAACAGGCCCAGAAAAATTTATACATTGTGTGGCTGCAGATCTGGGTCTACACTGTTCACATGCAAATCTGGTGCTACTGCAATAGAAATGGTATTTATTTACCTTCCGTTATTGTTTTTTTTTCTGCTATAGAAATTCACAATAGATTTGAAGAATAAATGTATACAAAACCCAAATCAGAACCTGCTAATTTAGCAAACCTTTCCAAATTTGAAAATATTCCATCTTCTGCCTTTGGGAGGGATAATGTTTTTGACTGCTTTTGGGAATGACAAATGAGCCATTAAAACTAGAAACTGTTGTGCCTTTCCATGGGCAAATCAATAATGACAGTGTTAGGTGTTGTAATAGATTGCTGTGCTTCTTTTACAATCTTTGCCCCATCTTTTAGGAGAGTTATAGCTCCTGATTGTCAGACCCACCCATTTTCTTTCCCACACTGTAAATTTTGTAATTATTTTTTAATTTCAACCAAATTTGGTATGCTGCCGGATATAATGATGAGACCTTAGCCGAGTTTGATTGTTGGTGTTCTGCCTAATCGTTTAGCAGAGTTATAGCCACTGATTGTCAGACCTGCCCACTTTTGTTTCTGCACAGTACCGTAGATACTTACGTATAAGCCCGGTCCAAATGCAAACAACATAGACCTGATCTGCCGTCGCATAATGCGCCGGCAGGTCAAGGTCTATGTTGTTTGTTCTACTGATTAGTCCGTACAAACTGCATAGACCCATATCTGCCAGCACATTATGTGACGGCAGATCTGGTTTATGCAGTTTGCAGTTGGTATTGGCTTATACGCTAGTATATATGGTAACTCATTTATTATTGTATATCAACCATATTTGCTATGCAGCTTGATTTTCATGAAACCTTAGCTGAGCGTGATTGTTGGCATTCTGCATTGTTTAGCGGAGTTATAGCCCTTGATTGTCAGACGACTTTTGTTTCTGCACAATAACTACCTTAATTATTATTTAATGTCAACCAAATTGATGATGTCAACAAGATGTAGGGGACATCAGTTACTGGAATTTGCTTGTTGTATTTATAATTTCAGGAGAACAAAATAGACCCTGATCTGCTGGTGCATTGTGTATGGGCAGATCTATGTATATGCTGTTAACATGCATATATGGTATTACTGCAGTAGAAATGGTATTTACCATTACATTTTGTTTTCTTTCTCCTGTGGTAGAAATGGTATTTACCATCACATTTTGTTTTCTTTCTACTGTGGTAGAAATGGTATTTACCATCATGCATTTTTGTTTTCTTTCTACTGTGGTAGAAATGGTATTTACCATCATGCATTTTTGTTTTCTTTCTACATTGGTAGAAATGGTATTTACCATCACTGTGACATTGTTTTCTTTCTGCTATAGAAATTCACAATAACCGAAGAATAAACGTTTACAAAATGCAAACAGAACCTGCTTATTTAGCAAACCTTACCAAATTTGAAAATATAATTCCATCTTATGCCCTTGGGACGGACAAATGTTTTTGACTGCTTTTGGTAATGACAATATTAAGCCATTAAAACTAAAGAAACTGTTGTGCCTTTCCTGGGGAAAATCATTAATGACAGTGTCAGACCTTATTTTACCATCTTTACAAGCATCAGATTCTTGACATACCTAATGTTTTGTCCACGACAGTTAGATAATGATGGTTATAAGATACCATCATTAACTCATTAACCCTGGGAGATTTTTTTCATTTTTGCGTGAAATGGGGGTAGGAAATACATTTTTTGGGGTTACTTCTGAATGCAGCAAAACACATCTGCTTAAGAAAGTTTTTTGTTTAACCGGATGCTTAGGTGTATCAGAAACATTATTTTTGATTGGCTATTATGCTCGTGCATGTGTAGAAGGGTAAAAGTTGGACTTCTTTTGTTTTTTTTTCGTATTGGACCCCCAATTTTTGTGTCCAGGCCTCTTTTTACTCCAAATCTCAAACTTATCCTAATTTTTGCAAAGGTTCATCTGTCTGTGTGCAGTTCGGACTGGTCTGCTTTAGATCTAAGGCCAAAGATCTAAAATCCGGACACAAACTCTGGTTCTGAAACTGGCAATTTTCGACCTAAACAAAATCGGGTCTAAAAAAATGCATTTTTCTCGCTGTATTTTTTAATGCGAGTAGAAAGTCAACATTATTTGATATCATTATAGAGCTACATCTGTCTACTTTCCTGCAATACCATCCACTTTAGTGTGTCTTAAATGATGTTGACGTTACAGAGCTCGGAAGTAGGGTACATCCTCATGATGCATAAACGTGGCGCTGGGGGTTAATGAGTTAAGCAGATTTTCTCCATGAATGACCACTGAAGTCAGAATGTGTCAGTGGTTTAGTTTGGTTTGGGGTTTTTCATCACAGCAACAAAAATAGGTTATTTAGTGCTGAGACAATTGGAGTGAAGTGCCTTGCCCAAGGACATGCCATGGGAGCTGACCCAGGCTGATCCAATGGTAGGATTCGAACCTGCACCCTTTCAGTTGCTATTCCAGCACACTAACCACTGAGTCACTGTAGCTCCTGTTTCTGTTAGTCACCGCTTATGACCTGCATGAGAGTGCATTGAGACTGGTTGATTATAATTTAATGGTTTGTAATTTTTTGTGGATTTTTTATTATTTTTGCAGGTGTACAAAATGATAATAGATGAAAATGTTGTCTTTTTCATAGGTACCTAATATTTGCAAACTTTTCCACAAAGACAAACAATTTCTTTGTATCAAAAATAAGAATACAAATACTATAATAGTATTTATGGATTTATACTATAAGGAACATTATGAACAATATAGTTGTGAGTAACAAACTTTGGGATAATTTTTTATTGGTCCATTTGTTATTTAGAAGCAACTATAGCAATAATACACATTCTTTTCAGTTGCATATATGCATTCTATAATTGGTAATTCATGTAGAATCCAAGCTCTTGATAAGAATTGAATAAATTAGGCATATTACAGAGTGGTTTGGAACTAATTGCGTTTTTTAAAAATTTGATGGTATCTTTTGCGAAAAACCATAAAACGCAATTACTGTCTGTACTTGTGTATAAGCCGATACCAATGGCAAACTGCATAGACCCAGATCTGCTGTTGCATAATGCGTTGGCAGATCTGGGTCTATGCAGTTTGTAAGGACTAATCAGTAGAACAAACAACATAGACCCTGATCTGCTGGCGCATTATGCGATGGCAGATCAGGGTCTATGCGGTTTGCATTTGGATCTGAATTATACGCAAGTACATACGGTACACTGCCAGTCTAAATCTTAATGATGACTTTTTGAATGTGTCAAATTATTTATTGACCAAGACTAATTCATGGTGGGTTCGATCCCATGATTCTTTTTGAGTGTGTTCTCAAAGTGATCAAGTACTATCCTTCAAATGTGCACTGAACATCTGGAGCTTGAACCAGTATGATAGTTTATATTAATTAAAGGTGCCATCATACAACATGGACTGTGCTTAGGGCTGGAGCAGTATCCTAATGACTTTGGGCTAAATGCTACAATTAAATTGTTTTGCCTAATTTGAATGCATTGAAAAATTTCTTTATATGTTTTTAGTCGATTTGTTTGTGCGAAATATGCAAATATGGTGCTGATCTATATAGCCCAGTATAATATATAGATATACAGTATGAGAAGGGAAATTAAAAGTATAGACAAATGTTGATTTTATCATTTAATTTCCTATAGCTATTAATGAAAGTATTTTTAAACATATACACTGGTTTATTTGGCAGTTGCTCATTTGTCACAAACACATTTGTTTTGTTTTTTGTCATTATTAAACTTGATGGCTTTTTATTTTGTACTTGACTTTTTCTAGATGCAGTCATCAAGTGCATTGATTGCTGCATGAAACCGCTTGTAGTATTTAATATTTTATTCCATGTAGCAAGTTAAAACACCAGCAGTTCTTGGTGTATTCATTTCTGTTGATTAAATCTATACATTTGATACACATTTGGCTTGTTGGCATATTTCACAGTCACATCAACAAAAGGTATTGATGGAGTCAAATTCTGCCTGGAAGAGCATGTTGTCTTTGACACGAGTCAATATTTACATTTCATGAAACTCAATTATTGCGGCCAATGGAAAAATATAGGTCCATCTCCATTTTCCAGTTATTAAAATGGTGCACTTTTCAGTGTTAAATGAAGAAAGCTGTTCATTTTCAGTCACCATCTATACTCACATGCAAGTCAGATCTAACCACAAACTTCATAGACCCAGATTTGCCATTGCATAATGTGCCAGCAAATCTGGGTGTATGCAGTTTGTTTGGAGTAATCAGCTGAACAAACATCCAGACCCTAATCTGCTGGTTCATTATGCATTTATAGATCAGGATCTGTGTTGTTTGCAGTTGCACCCAACTTATAAACTAGTATATATAGTAAATTAACCATCCCTTCTAACAGCTGAACCACATAGAAAAAATTGAGATGCTCCTGAGTGTCCCATTGAAAATGCATCTTTATGCAAATAAGGCTTATATGAAATATTACAGACCTGTGTTCCTTGATTAATATTTTTATGAATTTAGGTGATCAGAACTGTAGTGCATTTGGAGCATAGTGGAAGACGGAAGATAGGGACAGTTTTCCGACAGTTGACAGAAGCATATATCATATTGCTAACAGCTTTTTATGCTTAGAAATTTAAAAGGTTTATGATTTGGGGAAACTTATATTTTTCTGTAATTGATTATGGTTACAGTAGCTGGTCACATCTAATAGTGTAGTTATTTTTTGAAGTGGGATAACATTGAGATGGAATTGATTCATTGGAAATCAAGTTAAAGCCTCCTGCTCACATGAGACATTTTGAACCTTTTTTGTGTTGACAGATTTTGTTATTTGCATGATTGAAATTGACACAGCATATTGTAATTTAAGTGGCTTTTTACTCGAGAGAAATACTTAACAAAATGGTCAAGGAAATGTCCATTGTCATAAAATTTGAAATGTTGCTTTTTCTATAGCCTTTTATCACATTAAGTTGTAAAGAAATCCATTAACTATTGTGAGGTTTTTGTGCAAAATATCTGAATACCGAAGGTTCTGAACAGCTACCAGATTGTGTACTTTGCGGTCTTATTAATTTGAAGTGCAATTGATAGGTGCAAATTTTAAATACATTACTACTGACAGATATAGGCTTAGAAACTTCCCCTACCTACATGTGAATACTATTGTGAGATTAGGTTACACAGGAGGGATGTTTAAAGCATTTCTTTGAGACAAATGCCTGGAATACAAGTAAGACTTGAAATGGCGTACTTAACATATAGCTGTAATGGATCTTAAGCTATCTGAGCTAAAATGACAACATAAAGGATACATAATTTAAACCAGATGTGGGAGTTACATCTTTGAGATCAAGCTTATTAGTGGCTCTGCAAGATTTTACAAATATTTTATGTTATTGTTATTTTTGTATTACCTTGTTATTATTGCGAGAATTATTGTCTTAGTCATTGGAATTCTGCCTGCAGCCAGCTGCTATAGAAAAACTGATTCATCTCATTAGCTTTAATAATCCTGACTAGAAAAACAAAGCTTACACAAGGCTTAGTGAGATAAATATCTGATGTTACACCTGATTTGTATTACTTCTAATAGGATACATCACATTGTCTCAGGTGCAACATATATTGGTTTCACAAGTGGGAATACAACCACTTATCAGAGCTAGCACTCAAAAGTGTTGGCTGTAGCAGTGGGTTAGAAGTGTAGACAAAATTGGTGCCCAATATCTACAGCTATTTGTTTCATTTGTAATAGAAGAAGAATTGAATAAAATATGATATAAATTAATTTTAACTTGGTGTCAGAGGTGGGATAACTGTTGTGGATGATCATGAAAGTGAAGCAAACTCAGCATGTATTGTCAGGTACCAATTGCAGTGGAGTAAGTTGATTTAAAGACAAGGGAAAGGGATTTTACACTACCGTATATACTCGCGTATAATCCGATACCAACTGCAAACTGCATAGACCCAGATCTGCCGGGGCATTATGGGGTCTATGTTGTTTGCATTTGGACCTGGATTATACGCAAGTATAGATGGTACATCCATTTCAGACAAGTCACTTTGACAGGGAGGAGTGTCTAGACATTTTCCTTTATGTGTGCACAAAAAAGTAGAGTTATTAATGTTTACAAAGTAGGCTTTACAAATAGACATTGTTTTACTAGTCATTAGATGTACTTTTTGAAAACATTTATTTTCAGTCTGCTTGTAGCAAACACTGTGACAAATCTTCTGGAGAAAATTCACCATTAGGACATGAAACAAAAATTCTCAGTGTCATGTAACCTGACTGACCCCTATGAAATGCCACTGATTACATTTTTTTCTGACATGATATTTTTGAGCAAATGTTATTTCTGGAATTCTTCACATTGGTCTGTTCTGGATTACTTGGTCATTTTGGTATTTAGTATTGACCACTCAGAATATTTCATAGTTGTTCAGTTTTACCATTTAAACAAATTGAGAGTAAACAAATTTATATATTAAGCAAAATTTAAAAAATAAGAAGCCTACCTGCTGACCCAACTTTTTTCAAGTCGGTTCCAGGAAACACAATGTTTTTTACTTGGCCTTATCGTAAAAGGGTATAAAGTCCCATATTTGCATTGAGAATGAATGTAAGTTACAGAAACTAGTGACCTGTATCCATGTTATACAGGTTACATAAAGGACACTTAAAATGGCTTCTCTTTTTAGCCTTTTCTTGATAAGAAGCCCATTCCCCACTTTTACCTAATATTTGCACATTTTTCTCCTTGGAAGCTTGTTCAGGATAAGCTCAAACAACATGAAACACACACACACACACACACACACACACACACACACACACACACACACACACACACACACACACACACACACACACACACACACACACACACACGGTAGTAATAAAATACATTCTTTGAGGTATATATAAGGTTTGAGGTGTACCCCATGGACTTATAATAAGATCAATTCTTTATTTGAGGATGTATTTCCATGGGATTCCTTAAAGTGTACATGATGGCTAGATTTTCTTTTTTGAAGAGGATATTCAGCAGATTTGTGTTAGTGATGCATGTATATTGGGTAAACACCCACCCCACCCCCCACCCCCAGCAAAAAAAAAAAGAAAGACAGAAATAGAAGTCTTCATCCAGGGGCTGAAAATTCCTTCAGTCTGAGGTCTGGGACCCACGACTTTGATCTTCAAATGGACCTAGCTATTTTTTTACCTGCCATTAAGTCAGGTTGACTTTAATTCTGTTGAATCATAACAGGTATGTTGAACCATGTAGACGAAGATAATGGCAGAGATGAGTAACGAAATGGTGGGATCGAACAGAAAAATATATTTACCATTGTAACTAAGTATTGCACTAAATACCGATAATATGTACTGTGTATTACATGCTTAATGTGATTTAAATGAAATACTGGGACCCAGGTGCCATAGGACCAGACCCAGCATAAATTTAATTCAAAAGTCTGGGACCCAGGGATCAAGAAAAACATTTTCAGCCCCTGTTTCATCATGAGAATAATTTAATCAATATGTATAACCTATTTCCTCTGCTCTCCATTCAAATGTCATGACTTGACACAGAACTCTTGCACTTTGCCATTCAGCTCTGGACCAGTTGATATTGTTAAGTACAGTAGGTGATGTGTCAAACCATAAGGGTCCATTATTTGTCAAATAAGGTTCAGTATTCCAATCAAATAAATGCTTATCAACCTTTTCTCCAGTTGGTGTAATTTGCACATGGGAAAAAGTTAGATCCACTGGTGTGTTTTCCTGATAGTTGCTGCTACTAAAAAACAGAGATACACAGTGGAATCATCATATATACCGTATTACTTGCGTATAAGCCGATACCAACTGCATAGACCCAGATCTGCCGTCACATAATGCGTCACATAAGGACTGATCAGTAGAACAAACAACATAGACCCTGATCTGCTGGCACATAATGCAACAGCAGATCATGGTCTATGTTGTTTGCATTTGGATCCGGGTTATACGCGAGAGTATACGGTATGTGTAGCAGTTGAGTTTTAAAGCACCACAAATGCAATGGGTTAACTTCTTTTCTTTATTTTCCATCTGATTCTGACAATGCTTTGTACCCCCTATTTGTGGAATTGGGGCAGACAGAGACCATGCTGTGGGATATGACAGACTCTTGCAGCTGCTGATTATGATCTGAATTTGCTCTGAAAGCATCACCCATTGAAATGGGGATTCATGGTTTTGCATGGCAGAGTTAAACTCTCGTCTAAAAGCTGTCAAAGGCACTGTTTTCGAGCAAAAATTCAACATAAATTGTCCAAATTTGACTGCATTATGGCATGAAGGTCTTTCAAGTTCATACCAATGATGTCGCTGCACCATCAAATATGGTCTCTGTTACTAAACTTAGAAAAGGTCTTTAAATGACTTCTAAAAAACCACGCAACAGAATTTGACCAAATTTGACAAGAAGCATCTTGGTATAAATGATTTTTTTAAAAATGTATACAAATGATGCTATCCACTGTCAAATATGGCTGCCAGTTCAAAATAGAAAATATTTAATGCATCTTCCTGACACAAATTTCATGGCCAACTGCTCTTTTATTTGCCTAATAGGCAGATGTCAGCCAGGTGTGCGATCCCAGGCCCACTTGGGTCTCATGTTAAAAATGATTTAGATCTCCTGTAAGTGGATCAGCCAGTGACATACTTTGGCAGATCTCAGTGTTGGACTGTCAGATTGTTTTTTTTCATGGTATTCCTGCTTGTAAATCATGTTCATTTTTTGAGATAGAAAATGACATTTTTCTGCATTTTGGTGAATTTGCTGATAACACAGTTGACATTCTCATTATTGAGGTGACAATGTAAGAGTCTTAATTGGCAGGACCAGTGCTCCCATGAGTCAGGGCTTTCATTTAGGGTACATTAGTCATTTCTGAATGTCATCCCTACATACCGTATTTTACTAGTTAGAGGAACACAATGACTACAGATCCAGGGAAAAACTGTCAGACTCGTTAAGGACAGCTTGGATTTAAGTACCGTATATGCTCGCATACAAGTCAAATTCAACTGCAAACTGCACAGACCCAGATCTGCCATTGCATAATGCACTGGCAGATCAGGGTCTGTGTTTGTTTTACTGATTGCACTTAAAAACTGCATAGACCCAGATCTGCCAGTGCATTATGTGATGGCAGATCTGGCTCTGTGCAGGTTACAGTTTAACTCAACTTATAACTGAGTATATACTGTAATATTGTGATTTGAAAATACACTAGTTTAAGTTGTGATGATTAGAAAAATAATCAACTTCATTTGGTTTTATTTATTTTTACCTAAATTGTGCTACAATTGACATTTTGCTGGTCCCTTTAGGTTTGTTTAAATTGGCATTACTGTATGTTAACAGGATTGCTCTTTCTAGATTAAGTCAGGGTTGTTTCGCATGGTAATTAATAAGCTTTGTATTTATGAAAAAATAATGTTTTAGTATTATCAACCAATCACAATTTTCTAGGTAATATGCATAATTTAAATTGTAGTTTGGCTGTCATTAGGGCCAAAGTGTGGATGAGTAGGGTGTGCAATACTGGAAATTATTTGGCATTTGAGTTAAGCTGGAACTCTTGGGTCCTGAACTTGTGAGATCTGAATCACCATCTTGAATTGGAAGGACATTCCATTGTGCTAGGTTTGAAAGAGCATTTAATCCTGAATTCTGCCCACATGTCTGCACTGTACCATGATTAACTAACATATAATAGCCCAACATGGATTGCCATGCAAGAGACAGTCCTGAGAAATGGCATTAGCACATTGCAATGACTTTTTCTTCAATTAGATCTTATTTGAAGGATAAAGTTTGCCTTGTCTTAATGTATTGAAATTTTCATTAGATTTTAGACAATACTTCAGGGATGAAGAAGGAGTTAAATCAGATTATTTATTTGGATAGCAAACTCATAGCTCTCTTTTTTTTCTTGGAAGAAGGGTTAATGATTGTAAAAATTCTTGTCCCTGACTCTGGAAATAATATCTTACTAAGGTTGTTTTTGAAAATTCTGAAACTTGTATTTCAATCTCATTTATACAAGTTATTAAGTCTCCTCATTGAGATGTGGGGGTCCTCTAGTTGTCACCTTCTCAATCTGTCCATCAGTTTGTCTGTCTGTTCATTTATACTTCTTGTAACCGCCAAAGCTTTGCAACCCTTACACATAATCGGATACCATTTGTTAGGTGAATTGCCCATTACATGTAGATGTGCATTTTAAAAAGTTTGGTCTTTTCAGGTTCAATTTTGATAGAGTTATTGCCCTTTTTTCATTAAATTAAAATCTCTAGCTCGTAACCAGCATAGCTCAGGAATCATTTAACATATTGTGACCTAAATGTGTCTTTCATGGGTTTTGTTTTGTCAACTCCATTTTGGATTGAGTTATGGGCCTTGACAATTAATTTCATATCTTCACATGGGATGTTGCTAGTAACCATCATAGCTCAAGAACCATTCAACATACTCTGATACAATTAGGTAAGAACATGGTCTCAGAGACCTTGATGTACTGTTTATGGTTTTTGTCTTGTCAGCTCCATTTTGAATAGAGTTATGGCTCTTGACAATTAACTTCATATCTTCACATGGAATGTTGCTTGTAACCAGTACAGCTGAGAAACCACTTAATATATTTTGATGCACTTTGGTGTGAAGATTGTCTCATAGACTTACATGTGCCTTTTATGTGTTTTGTCTTGTCTACTCCATTTTAAACAGATTTATGCCACTTGTCTAGCAAATTCATGTCTTCACTTTGGACTTTGGAATATTGCTTGCAATCTGCGTACCTACCACTGAACATTAGCTGATGGAATTTGATGTGAGCATTGTTTAATAGACTAAGGTATGTCTTTTAGGGGTTTTGTCTTGTTTACTCCATTTTTTTGCATAGTTATAGCCCTTGTCGATCAACTTCATATCTTCAGATTGGATGCTACTTGTGTTGATGAGTCCTTGAAGAATTGGACTTCAAGATTAAACGTCATCATTTAGGGAAGATGTGGTCCTTGAATGCCCATCTTTTCCACTACAGGTTCTCAGTTTATGGCCCAAAGGAGCAAATTCTAGTGAGTGGGGACTTTTGCAATGCTCCCATCACTAATAGCACTAGTATCTCTATATAAAACAAATATGGTATTTTACAAAGAAATTGAAATGTGCAAAAATATAAATATTACTGGGAGATAATATATCTGAAATGAAAAAAATGCCCATTATTTATGATTTTTTTCAGTGACATACTACAGTAGTATTATTATCAGGAATTAGTGGTTGGAAAATCCAGATTTGAATTTTCGATGTTTGTATGTGTCCTTTGTCTGAATTTCTCTGTCCCTCCAACTTTTTATATCTCAGCTTGCTGACTGCTACATGACAAAAGTGATAGAATTTATTATCAGTGGATCTCATTGGAACCTAATGAAGAAATTTACAGAATGGTCCAGAATATTTGAGTTGCATTAAAATTAAGGTTGTTGAACTCCTCAGCTTATGTCATAGTTGGTCGAAGTAACTTCTGAGTTTGGTTGAAGTAAGTAAATTGTTGGTTGGTTGGTTGTTATGGGTTTAACGCCATTTTTCCGCACATGATAGGTTATACATGGCGGCCAGTATATTTGGTGGAGGAAGAACCCGAGAAAACCCCGGGAAGAACCACCAACCCACGGGAAGCTACTGGCAAGCTTTCTCACATACCCACGTTGGCTGAGTCCAAGACTCAAACCCACGCGGACAGAGGTGAGATGTCAGTGATCTGTAAAGGCGAGCGCTTTAGACCACTTGGCCACCGAGGGGCCCCTAAATAAATTTTACTAATTTCATTATTTAGTGGTCTGTCTCTGGCCCTCTCAGCCAGTTGTAAACTTGTAAAAAGCTTGGATGGGCAGGCAAAACTAGGATAATTGTGGCCTGTTGCATCAATTATAGCCCCCCGTTTATGTTCTTTTCACTTTATATTATGTATTTTGAAACCAGGAAGGTGAAGTAGCAAACCCCCCCCCCCCCCCTAACAAAAATGATAGAAGTTGATTCTCTTTTTTGTGAAGAAAGTAAAAAGGAAAAAAAAGATCTTACACCATTTTAAACCAAGTAACAATTACTATGTATGCTCATTTATAAGTCGAGTCCAACAGCAAACTGCACAGACCCAGATGTAATGTAGCATAATGCACCAGCAGATGTGGGTCTATGCAGTTTGTTCGGATCAATCAGTAGGACGAGCAACATAGACCCAGAAATATCAGTGCATCATGCAACAGCAAATCATGGTCTATGTTGTTTGCAGTTGGACTTGATTTATAAGTGAGTATATGCAATACTTTGCTCCCTCTTTATAATACTGTTCATGGGGTCGATAAAGTGATATGTTATGAGTGAGAAAACCATATACTGAGGGATTTTCCAAGCAGGTTCTGTCGTAATAATGCATAAAAAGACCAAAATAGCTTATTTAGTGATATGAAATCACATTATAATTGGTTCTCATTAGCCAAGACCTAAAATTGAACAAAATGTAAACAGTTTAATGGTATCTATGACTATAAATATGTTATAAAGAGGTGCAGTGGTAAACAGAGGGGTAATATAGAGAGCGACGACTGTATCTGGCATAGGAAGATTCTCTGAAAATAATCAGTTTTCTTTGTATTGAAATTGTTATTTTTTCCCATTAATTTGACAGTTCCCTTTAACATATTAACATATTTGATCTTCAGTGTCTTTTAGAGTTTCAAAGGTGTCATATCTGTTATCAAAGGAGTCCAGTCAAAGTCAGCAGGTAATTGGATCATCAAAACAAAATATGAGATGACACATTCATTTGATGTCTAACAAGTGTCTCCATTGGGGGTACAGATAAAGATCAACACCAAATACATTTAATCTAATATTTGTATCCAGGCTTGAATACAGGTCTTGAATACAGACTGGTATTTGTAATCAAATTGTGTACTGGAATTTGTAATCTTTATCCAGGATGATAGATTTGCTATTCAACAATTGACAATTGCGTTTTCATGCTGACATGTTTGCATGTTCATCCGATCAGTATCACACACACACACACACACACACACACACACACACACACACACACACACACACACACACACACACACACACACACACACACACACACACACTATTTAGAGGTGATTGTCTTTTGTGATGATTTATTTTCACACTGTTTACTACTGTATATACTCGCATATAAGTCGTCCAACTGCAAATATCATAGACCCTGATATGCCATTGCATAATGAGGTAGCAGATCAGGGTCAGTATTGTTCTATTGATTACTCCTAACAAACTGCAGAAACCCAGAACTGCCGGCAGTTTGCAGTTGGACTCAACTTATAAGTGAGTATACCCTGTATACGGCATTTAACACCTGGAAAATATGATGTTTTTCAATGCATTACACACATGAACTTTCTGTGTCTCACCTTACTTTGGAATTTATTAATAAAAATGTTTAGTCTTTTCATGTTACATGTGCTTACAGTTCTGGTCTGGTTTTGGTGTTTGGCATGAATTTGCAGTAATATTAGGCAATCTAGTATTGGATTGCAATATATCTTTGTATTCTGTGTAGAATTGCTCCATAGGATCATATATGTTGGCAAAACAGGGTAGAAATGCAAGTGTACAAGTGGTTTTAGTATATTCAGGATGAGATTGATGCATCAAAAGATGAGAATTCATATTACATCTTTCCTTCATGAAATCAGGTAAACATTTTGCATAAGATGTTGTGAACTACATGGAAATTGTTTACTTTATTATGGGAGCCACAGTAGCTTAGTTGGTAGAGTGTTGGGTTCGTTATCCAAGGGTCATGGGTTCAGTACCCACTCAGGCCATCCCAGGTCGACTGCCTCATTGTTGTCCTTAGGAAGGGCAGTTAGTTCCCATTTCCTTCTGATGCTATTTTGGTTTGGTTTGGTTTAGTTTGGTGTTTTACGGCATAGCAACACAAGTAGGTTATTTAGTTTTTGAGTCCGTTGGAGTAAAGTGCCTGGCCCAGGTTCACATGTAGCCAATAACGTGTTGAAAGTGCCATTAAAAACCAAACCAACCAAATATTTTATTCCAATTTTTAATGATGCCATAATGAAATGATACTTTGAAATTACAGTCTTTGCTTTTCTGTTCAATATTAATGACAAAAAATTGTGTTTAGTACATACATCTAGTTGAAAATTCAAGTAAAAACATGAACAACACAAGGGGAGAAAAAAAAAATCCTAATTAAGATGACACCTTTATCTTTGTGTCATAGATACAATATATTCTATGGAGACAAGAGCAATACACACAAAATTCACAGCTAAGTGTAATCAACAAATTGTTCTTTACAGATATGGCTATAATAAAACACACCTAGTGATTCATTAATTTACATTCTTTTCAATTGGAAACATGAACAATGAAAATAGTCCATCATTCATGCTGATTTGAGTAGTAAACAGCTATCTAACCTTAAAAAATCATCAAGGAACTTATCTTTTATTTACGGTTCAAAGCTCCATATAACATGGCGAAGTGCTGAAGACATATTTTATATCCTGAGGTGTAACCTTACATAGTGTCTTTACTGGGAAGATATGGATGCAGAGAAAGCAGATTTAATAATTTCTTTCAAAAATTATTTGATGGGGAATGATGCTATTGATTTAAAAAAAAGGAAAGAACAGAGTTATAGTGAATAAAAAAAGGGAGAAACTTCCAATATGCTTTTAGAATCTACAATAAAACGCATTAAATTGTTACTATTAAAGTAGTCTTCCAATCTGTAACAAATACCAGAATATCCTGGAAACACAATTACTCCTCAGAGATTGCATATATTAATTCCTTACAACAAAACTCTCTGTCTCTGTCTCCCTGAGAAAGAAAGAGACAGAATTTCAGGAGTAACTGTGCAAATGTTTCTGCTTCTTGCATCAAGTTTGTGAAACCACATTTCTGAGGGAGGGGGACATGGCTGCAGTCGATCAGGTAGAGTTTGTCTATTGAGTGATAAAGTTAATGAAGTTAAGTGTGCTTTGCTTTTTTTAAAAAGTATCTTTTATCAATTATTCTCAAAAAAGTATGCATTTTGGGTGTAAGTGAAATCTAATCTTTTAAAAAATATGTACTGCTGTCTCTAAAACATTTGCAAATTGTCTGACATTGATGCAAAGTAATATGCCATATAAATGTATAACCTTTATATAAGAAAATTCTTGTAATAGGAAACATGTACTAGTTGTAAATATATGCTAATAAATTTGCTTGAGAATATTTCATTAAATTTTAATTTAAACATCATTTACAACCAAAATGTTATGGTATATAAACAAAATTTGGGGTTTAACAATGACAAACTTAAAATGTACTTTTCATCAACTATAAATTTCTACAAGTGATCATCATTGCAACATCGGCAGTAGCAATTGATTCTAACATAGTAAATATAAACTTTATAAAGTATAGAGCTCCCCGAGTATAACATGGTTTATAATAAACTAGTTCGCAAAACTACCTGCATACACTAATTCAAATTTTGCTTTCATCATCTTGATTACTAAATTTTTGCTTGTTTCCAAGTCTGATCCAACTGCAAACTGCAAAGACCCAAATCTGCCATTGCATAATGCGCCAGCAGATCTGGGTCTGTGCAGTTTGTTAGGACTAATCAATTGAACAAACAACGTAGACCCTGATTTGCTGGTGCATTATGCAATGGCAGATCAGGGTCTCTGTTGTTTGCAGTTTGACCCGACTTTTAAGCGAGTATAGACGGTATGTTGTTCTCTATACATTGTATGTTGCACACTACCCTGCATATCGGGTGAATACATTTGTTTAAAACTTATTTTGTTCGATTTTCTGGCATATAAATGCACAAGATATACGCACATGTTTTCAGAATCTTCAAAAAATTGATGTGTTTAATTAAATTAGTTTTAATATTCATTTGAATTGAATGTATTTAGCTTCTTTGTACCGATGTCTTGCATAAAAGCTTTGTTATGTTTCTTTCAGAGAACTACCTTTTGTCTTGAAAAAACTTGTGTATAATAATTTCAATTGATTTAATGAAAAAGAAATCCATTAAAACTACACTAATTTTGATGCCATCGGTCCAGAACATGCTTTCACCCAGTGTACACTTGCTCGCTTTCTTGTGTTGTCAACATACATGGTCCTATGGAGTGATCGAATGCTGACATTGACAGACGAATATCATCATCAGTTTTTTTCCAAGTATATAAAAAGTGTTTTTAAGTGCCATATGTACACAATATTGGTTGACTTGATGGAGTTAATTTAATACTGAGTAATTTAATACTGAATAATGGCAGGGAGTATGTCATTACACTACTATTCATTCGGACATTACTCCTATTCCTCATCTGACATGTGGTGTATGATACCATTTCAGATAGATTTACAAAGCCATCAGTGAAGACTGCCTACTGCATGAAAGGAATATTAAGAGCTGTGGAGATAAGTGATGGCTTTGTTTAACCCCTGAAATTGGTCATTATCTGACTGGGCAGTGTCGCCAGTCTGTCTAGAACACCAGAGTTCAGCACACCACTTTGGCCTGGGAGTTAAAAGATTGTCAATATTTCCTGGAAATGAGATCAGTTTCAGGCAGATGAAGCTACATGTGGATTAATGACCCCCTCCCAAGGGGATAGTGGCAGTGTCAGATTTCTCTTTCCAGATTGTTTGAAATGCTGCACGTTGCTCTTGGGAGAGCAGCCTCAAGTGTAATTCAGAAAAGAGATATAGGGAAACATTGAAATATTTGCAATGTACTGTACTGTAAATGACTCAATCAAGTAGCCCATAAAAAAAAAAAATAAAAAAAAAAATAAGATGTATATCAGGGGTTTCAACTAGTCATGAAGTAGCAGGAGAAGTTGGAAAAGTAGCCGGAGGGGTGGGAGTGGAGGGCAAAACCTCTCTCGGGTGGTTTGAGTTCAATGCTGCTATTGGGGTGGCATATATATATATATATATATATATATATATATATATATATATATATATATATATATATATATATATATATTTATATATATATTTTAAAAACTCAAGTTGGACTGTCTTTCCATGACAGAAAAGTGTGAAATTTGTTTGAAAATATTTTTTTTTTGTAATATAGAATGTCATATAAAATTCACATATCTGGTTGTTTTATTTTCTGATGATCCTATCGGTTCCATCTTGCTAAAAATATTATCATGCAGAATCGTTGGATTCATTGATATTGATATTTAACAGTTGTTGAAAAAAATCTATAAATTAATGTTAAAAAAAGAACCACCAGAAAATTCAAGTTGTCGAGTGATAGAATAATAAGGAAAATAGGCAAAGTTGAGGTTTTATAATATTACACAGACTAAAATTGACAATGAAAATTTATAACTTAAGAAGATGATGTATTGTGGCAGAAGATTGGGGTAAATTCTAGTATGTGTGATTGCAGGATTTGCACTAGTTTCTAAACAATCACGCAAGAAAATCAATCAAATGTGTGTGAATTGCACATTATATTTTCAAGCCCTGCCTTTATTTCTTCATTAAATAGCTCCTTTATTCAGAAAATTCTCTTCATTTTCTGAAAATGGAGAGTGCAAATTCTCCCCAAAATTTTCAGTTCTAGAATAGACCCTGGAAGATACTGTTGGCCTACTTTATAATACTGTATACTGAAAATGTTACAAATTATAAATAAATTACAGATTGATTTCTAAAAGAATGTTTGTAGAAAGTAGAATCGCTTGCAATAACTGTTTAACATATATCGCAATATGTCTGTTGTATTGATGTTGTATTTTATGTTCTTCATGTGCTTTCATCTGTTGTATTTAAGTCAGACCATAAGCAAAATGTTTGACATGTCCATCATCGCTGGAATTGTACATTCCGTTGTTGTAGCATGAAATGTACTCTAGCCTATCATATTACACTTCTGTTTCATGCTGTCCCCTCCTTTCTGCATAATTTATAGAACTCTGTGATAATTTGTTAGAAACCACTTTGTGTGTATGTGTGTGTGTGTGTGTGTGTGAGGGGGGAGTCAAAAGACGAGCAACGGTCTTCCTAGCTTAATTATTATTAGCATGTGATCACTGCTCCTGATTGTGATTGATTGAGTGTGAAAGGAAAGTGACTGAACATTTAGTTTTGTTTGACATAGATTGAATTGTGTGTCTGAAAATTGCTTTCTATGACGCCAAATCTGAAAAAGAAAGCATGTTCTAGGCTTGGACTGATCTGTATCAAATGGAAGAAGATGCTCATCTTTATGAGATTGAATCGACTCTGATGGAATAATGCGATGTATGATATAGCTTTTAAAAATTAACTTCTTGATATTCTGGAATTGTAGGTGGTAATTTCTGTGCAAATATATTGCAGAAATCAGCAGCTACCAGTTTCTATTGAAACCCCTGGTATATTGTTAGACAACTTTTTTCCAGTTCTTGATGAATAGGGAATTGCGTATATGATCTAGCATAGAGGTGTTTTCATATCAGTGATGCGTTGCAGTATTTTCTTTGGCGATATTGTGTTTCAATATACAGACTAGAACTGTTGATACAGGATGATAGTAGAATGAAATATGAGGCAAATGATAACACACTGACCTAAAATGAATTTTTTCTTGTCTTTCTCACCCGTTGAATAAAGTAAAGAACAATACAAAATGTTTAAACCATGTTTAAAAATTGTTTATTTAAACAACACCTACAAGTACTATATCAAAGTGACCGATATGCATACTCTTTTTAAATTCCAGTTTACAAAGAATTTAAGTCGATTACGAGATTTTAAATTTTTTTTTTTGGGGGGGGGGGGAGGGTCACATAATACTGTATGTGCCATTTGATTTGTTCCATTAAAATAGTCTTTTTTAACCACCTGATCATTGTTTTTGTTTGTATGCTTACCCGATAGATTCGTTATTAACCTAACTCTCCTAAAAGTGTTTTAAAATATATTTGTGTGTAAATAAACATTGTTCGGTGGACCTACAAAAAGAATAGCAGGAAGAAAAGGAAGAACTTTGTTTTTTGGATTATTTCAGTTATTCAACCTATCCTACAATAGTATTTTGCAATGATACAAGCGATGTTTTGCAAACATAGACTTGCCTTGTATATTTTACAGTCTATTTATATATGCAATATTATTGTCATACATACGGTATAGAAGACAATTATCATGATACTATAGTGGTACAAAATACCTAGCTATAATCTACAACTTCAGTGGTACATGTATATTTGACATTTCATCACAGCATTTCATTGCTGGCTGCTCAGGCCATTGAATGCAATGTGACTGATACACATGTATCTACATCAATATAAAGATATTTAATTCATTAAGTTTTTTTTAACAGGCTATAAAATATTATCCCTATAAGTAATGTATTGCCGTATGTCACACAAACCGTAACACGTGCTGATACATATGGACCACTGACTAGTAGTATCGCTAGCAAAAGTGCGAGCATCACGTGATTTACAAACGCACTATCAGCTTGACAGACTTTCAGGTCTAATGTCTGTAACCTATCGAACTGCCATTATATATCATATACTTATACGTGAATATATATGGTAATGCATGTAGATCTAGTGTTTTCGCCAGGCTGCACCCTTGTGCCTTTCAGGACAGTACAATTTGAAAAGGTTGCATGTAAGGTTGAAAAGTTGGCATGTAAACATTGGCATCATGTTTTTAAGCACACAAAAAAGATGTGTCTGTATCATTTGTAAGATTGTGCTCTGTGCCCCAACCATTACGCAAGTCTGCTGAGTCATTAAAATGTTTGATTTTATTTTACTTGGGCAGTTCTGCAAACTTCTCATTGACCAAGTATACTCTCAGTGAATCATATTGAATAAAAGAATATCTTACTTTTTTACACTGAATACTTAAGTCAGTGAAGGTGATAACAACAGATGATAGATCTATACAAATGCAACTACGATTTATTTTAGAGGCTGTAGGAATGATTGAATTGAATTTATTGACTAGAATAGTGGGGATATTGCCTCAACATCAGATATCACTGCCAGGAGTGATAGTTGGGTTAAGTCAATGAAGGTGATAACAACGGATAATATATCTATACAAATGCAAGTACGATTTATTTAGAGGCTGTAGGAATGAGTGAATTAACTACAGTAAATTGACACTGGGGAATGTTGCCTTAGCATCTGATACTAGTGCCAGGAGTGATAGTTTTGGACTATGAAGCATAAAGAAATGTGCAAGAAAAAGAAATGTTCACACTGCTTATATCCCAAATAAAAAAAGATGGCTTTAAAATGACCCCAAAAATGGATACAAGATTCCATTCTTTTATAACTATGCAGCAATTCAAAAGAAAAAAGTCTGTGATGAAGTGTATAAACTTTTTAAAATTCATAATAGTACCGTATATACTTGCTTGTAAGTTGAGTCCAAGTGCCAACAAATAGACCCATATCTGCTGTCGCATAATGTGCTGGTAGATCAAGGTCACTGTCGTTTGTTCTACTGATTAATTGTAACAAACAGCATAGACCCAGATCTACTTGTGCATTGTGCAATGGCAGATCTGGGGCTGTGTTGTTTGTAGTTGGACTTGACTTTTAAGTTAGTATATACAGTAATTCTTTTATTAAATAGTGTGTGAAAATAATTTCACAGCAATTCAGTATCAATGAGAAATACTAGTATCAAAATTATCGCAGTAATTTGATGGAATTTGATGTAACTGTTCAAAATTGTGGTGATTTAATAAGCACATGAAAAAAAAAAAAAATAAAGGAACAAAATTAATGGCTGCCATTGCTTGTACACATTTTTTAATAAGGCCATGTTTATAACAACATTGTTGATTAAAATTCTTGTCTAATGACTCACAACTTTTAATTTGCCATACCGATGCACTAAAACCTTTCTTCAGTTCTGAAAATTAACACACTTCATGGCATTATGCATGAATGTCTGCTCACTGAGTTGAATGTTCACATTAATGCATATAATTAAAAATTTACCCTAAACCATAAAATGTGATGAATTCTTGTTGTACAACATTTCAGCGAGATTGATCTAGCATTTGAAACAACAACAAAAATTCAACCATATTGACTGGTGTCTGCTAATGCATGGACAACAATGCCACATTTCTGGTTTGAAGATTGTTGAGGATTTTCGCTGTGCAAGAATTCAAGCACTTGGTGGCAGAGCATTGAGTGACTTTGGACAATTATACAGACCATGCACATAATCAGATTAGAAAATCCTATCAATGGGAGACCCTCACTGCCAGAGGTAATCTGATTTGGTCCTAGACTCGACTGTGGCTTGACAGGGCTGCGAGACCCTCAATGCCAGAGGTAATCTGAGTTGGTCCCAGTCTCAACTGTGGTTTGACAGTGCAGAGACTGCAGATGTAGTTGGTGTAAAGTCAAGTGTGATTTTAACCACTTGCTGTACATGTGTAAGCCAGAATCCAGTGTTTGTGTGACATGTCATGTGTGCACATGACACACTGCTACCATACAGACCCATAGAAAGGCCATTCCTTAATGCAAACATACATGTGCATTATTAGAGTTGTTGAAATGAACAATTAAGTATACACAGGCATTTTGTGTCAATGTGAATGCTTTGTGCAGATAGACTGTGTCATTACAGATACAGAAAAGACTTGATCACTCGACAATTAAACATTTCAATACTTAGAATGACTCAAATGACTTGCTGTGCATCCCAACATAAATTTTAAGTCTTCTCTTGTCCTCTTCCACAAAGAAACTAAAAATAATAATAATAAAAAAACCTCTTTCGCACAACTTTTTTGCCATTAGAATTTTCAAAGCTCTACTTGTACACATCAAATGTTTATTCATGCTTTTTCCTAAAAATTTTAAAGCCAACTGAAGGAACAATTGATTAATTTTTTTCCAAGCATATATATATATATATATATATATATATATAATAACACAAAAATTGATAACAGCACAAATACAAAACAAAATACAAAAGCCAAGAAGAATTCTTGACTCCTGCATGTTTCAATGATGGGGAAATAAAATATATATGGAATAGATATAGATGATTCCACTGGCATGGCAGTAATTCTACATCATTTCTGTCAGAATTTGCTACAGCAGTGCTTGCTAGTGAGAGGCAAGTAGAAAGACAGTACACTGTTTGTTACAGCAATGCATGCTAGTGAGAGGCAAGTAGAAAGACAATACACTGTTACAGCAATGCATGCTAGTGAGAGGCAAGTAGAAAGGCAGTACACTGTTTGCTACAGCAATGTATGCAAGTGAGAGGCAAGTAGAAAGACAGTACACTGTTTGCTACAGCAATGCATGCTAGTGAGAGGCTAGTAGAAAGGCAGTACACTGTTTGCTACAGCAATGCATGCTAGTGAGAGGCAAGTAGAAAGGCAGTACACTTTGCTACAGCAATGCATACAAGTGAGAGGCAAGTAGAAAGACAGTACACTGTTTGCTACAGCAATGCATGCTAGTGAGAGGCAAGTAGAAAGACAGTACACTGTTTGCTACAGCAATGCATGCTAGTGAGAGGCAAGTAGAAAGGCAGTACACTGTTTGCTACAGCAATGCATGCAAGTGAGAGGCAAGTTGAAAGGCAGTACACTGTTTGCTACAGCAATGCATGCAAGTGAGAGGCAAGTTGAAAGGCAGTACACTGTTTGCAACAGCAATGCATGCAAGTGAGAGGCAAGTAGAAAGACAGTGCACTGTTTGCTACAGCAATGCATGCAAGTGAGAAGCAAGTAGAAAGACAGTACACTGTTTGCTACAGCAATGCATGCTAGTGAGAGGCAAGTAGAAAGGCAGTACACTGTTTGCTACAGCAATGTATGCTAGTGAGAGGCAAGTAGAAAGGCAGTACACTGTTTGCTACAGCGATGCATGCTAGTGAAAGGGCAAGTAGAAAGACAGTACACTGTTTGCTACAGCAATGCATGCTAGTGAGAGGCAAGTAGAAAGGTAGTACACTGTCTGCTACTTTTCAGTAGATTTATAAAAGTGAAAATTCATTATTTCATGAGCTGTACTTACAATGAAAAAAATAACTTTTTTTTTAACCCCAATGCAGGCTTGGGAATGTGGAATAGGCCTGTTGAGCTCTCCAGCATGTTGTAAGAGGCAACTAATGGAGACAACCTTTATTGTCCTGGGATGCATCCCCTGTTGATGATCCATCTGAAGTCTTGGGCATTTTAAAAGAGTGCAGTTTATATAAAAAAAAAAATAAAAAAAATAACTTTGTATTTTAAGGATTTTTCCCTTTTTTGCCTTTTCTTTGTGTTTGTATGCCTTTCTTTTTTACACATAAACTTACTCGACATTATATAGTCATGATTGTGCTGATGTGCTGTTAAATCATATATATATATATATATATATATATATATATATATATATATACACACATATATATACATACACATATTTTTAGAAATCTTTTTTTGTTTGTTTTTGGTGACAAAATATGCAGTTGACATTGAAATGTGTCACAAAATTGAAAACTTTCAGCATGTATGAAATTTAGACATACCCTGGGCTATTATGTACTTTGTTCAAAATCAGAATAAACATTTTGAACAAAGAAACATTTCATTCACCATTCATCATCTAGAGGACAGTTTCAAATTGGTATGATCAAGGTACACGTTACCTTTTACAGATTCTCTTTATCTTGTATTCTCATTTCTCTTGGCTTAAAAATAAGACCCACAATAGCTTACAATGATATTGTCACAAGAAAGGGAGGGGTACACTGAAATTCAATCAAAAAATTCAAGTGAACTGAAGATGGTTTAATATAAATGGTCATAAATCACTGTTGACAAAAGCCCAACAACTGTTGAAAGCAATAATCTTCTGTACTTGGGGATTGTAATCATTCATGTTCTCTACTGTGTTTCAATTAAACAGTTAGCAATGTGCATTTTTTATGGACAATAAAGATCCAAACAAAGGATGCTTAAAAGATCAAAGAAATCAGAATGCATACAAGATGCATCATTCTTTTTCATGATAAAAGATGTCAATATCTTCTTGTCTATCACTGTGTTCATGTGTGTTTGGACTTGGTCTTTATCACTTGGTTATATCTGCCCCTTTTTTTGTATTCTCATTTTTGCAAATATTTTGTACATATTTGTATATTATGAGAGTCTTGCCTGTACAAGCATCCAAATGTCCAATTACCTGGCAAAAACTTAGTGGTATTCATGCCTGACTTATGACTGAAAGAGTGTGGGGTTGATTCTCTTAATTGGATCAGCCTGAGTCGGATACTGTGGTGTGTCCTTGAGCAAGGTACTTTACTCCAGTTGCCTTGGTACGAAATAACCTACTTGTGTTGCAGTGTGGTAAAATAAAAAAATAAAAAACAAAACCATTTACCTTGTAACCTGAACCCAGGTGTTTACAACAACTGGGATGAAGGTTTGGTTTTGGCACAGCAACACAAGTAGGTTATTTAGTGCCAAAACATTTGGAGTAAAGTGCCTTAGGGAAGGACACACCATGGTAGCCGACATTTAGGATTCAAACCCACATCCTTTTGATTGAAAGTCCATCACACTAACCACTAAACCACTTCATCTCCTTCAAGGTAAATGGATATTTGGATGTATGTACAGATAAGAGTCTCAAAAACTGATAATCAATGATGAGTAGAGGACATTGAAGATTTTGGATCCAGGATGCAGCCCTAGGGTTTGAGGGGGTGGGTCAAAGTTTAAAAAAATAAACCATATGGATATTTGCAATGGCTTCCATTTCCAGTTTATTTTTTGAATTTATTTATGACAGTACAAAAAGAAAGTCATTGGAAATTTCAACTCCTGTTAATGCTTTTGTGCTTGAATGGTTGATTTAATTCACTTACCATTTGGGCAATTAAAAACTCAAGTCACTTGCCACTGGAAAAGTCAGCTATCATGCTTTTTTTTTTTAAAATGTGTACAAATCGGAAAGAAGTTAAACCCTCTTTCATACTGTTGATTAGATTTTTCTTCTCTGTCTTTGATTTTAAAATGGTGTTGATTTTTGGGCTGATAAATCTGCTCTTTAGTCTTGCCCCAGGCTATTTTTTTTAAGAATGGTTCTCAGTTTAGATGATTTTAGAGAAGATAATTCATTTCCTTTGCCTTTGGCCAGTCTAGACAGGGGCTGTCAGCTGGTTTTCCTACACTTGGGTGGACCCCTAGCATTTAATTAGTTTATGTCATCAGTTTATCAGGGATTTTCGATAATCAGTGCCTTGGGCAAAGAACACATTTTTCATATGGCATTGTAATGCATAACAAGGCAAAGAGTGAAATTCAAAACTCGATACAGATGTTTTTTTTAGAGGGATTACAGCAAAAGTGAATGGGATTTGTTCTTTTTTTTTAGCCAAGAGCCCTGGGATTACATTGAAAACACAAACCAGTCATTTTCAGTATCTTGAAACAGTGTTGCCTGTTATGTTGTGTATGGATGTGCTTGCTTCTTTGTGTTTTCTTTCATTTAATGTTAGGTCAAAAGTGAAGCATATTGTGACACAGATAAATTCAGTTGCTGGAAGATTGGATTATTAAATTCTGGAGTGTAACATCACAAGACTCCGTGGTTCTACAGTGGTTTGCATTAATATTGAGAGATGAAAGTCTTAGCTGTAATGTTTAGTATGAAAGATTCATTAAATTTCTTATAAATTTTCTAACTTTAGTAAATAGACAAAGAGACTTTGTGTGGGAGCTGAGAAGATTTGATTCATGATTGTATTGGTGCACTAGGTGCATTTTCAGTCAGACAGACAGTTCTATGCAGTAATGCCCAAAGTAATTTTGTGGTGAAATGCCCAAAGATATGAGATGAAAGATCCACAGGTCTTAAGTGGATCCTTTAATGTTTTGTAAACACCACTCAAAACTTCAATTTTCCAACATGTACTTTTCTTTTTCTTTTCTTCTTATTTGTGTTCTTTCCAGTACTGGTTTGAAATGAAATTCAAAATGTGAATGAAATTCAGTAATTTGAATGGAATTTACAGAATAATAAGTATGTTCATATGTATCCCTGTTGATTAAGAAGTACATTACGAAAAGATTTATGAACAATTATATATGTACTAAGGATGTACTTAACGTACAGTTGCCTAATTGCAGTGATGTCTGTTTCTTCAGATCATACACTTGTTCTTCTTGTTTGAAGTGTTTGATCGGATCTATACTTGCATATTTATTATTTAAGTAGTTTTGCGCATAGATGTAAAAAAACAAAAAAACAAAAACAAAAATATAACAGAATATTAGCACACTTTTTAAAGAATTTTCCTTGCAATGTTTTCAAAAAAGGATGAATAGTTGATGAAAAGAGCAAGTTTAAAAACTTGTTAATACTGGAATGAGTTGTCAGTTTGTGCAGGAAAATTGAGCAATAATTGTCTGTTTTTATGAAGTTATTGACATATTTTGGCATGTGGGTTGTCCATTTCATGCTGATTTTAGTACCAGGAAACTGTTTTCTTATAATGAGGACTCCTGTCAGTTTCTTCATAACATCTTCTTGCCAGTGTACACAATTTTTGGATTACACAAGTGAACCTAAACATGACTGCCATACTTATAACAGCTGGATTGGAACACCTGATGAGTAGAGTATAACAAGATAAAGTCATCAACAAGATGATGAAGACATTTGTGTTTTGGGTGATCATACTTGCAGCAACAGCCATAGTCCAAGTAGCCTATGCCCAGTGTAAGTGAACTAGCTAGACATAAAAATAAATACAAGATCTTCATTTGAAGTTTATAGCATTCTACATAATTCTAAAAATCTTATGACATCGAAGCCTTGCTATAGATCGGGCATGTGTAACCTACAGCTTGTGGGCTGCATCCAGCCAGCGACCTGGTTTTATCTGGTTACATTTACTTCTTACGGATACATTTAAAACTTGCTATCTGGCCCATGCCCTGGAGGAAGTTGCACATGCCTGCTATATAGATCAATAGCTATCCCCACTCTTTTCTAATAAAAGGCAAGTGTTACGTGATACTGCCCATCTCTGAATGCGTGAAGTCAGACATCACCTTCCACACCATTCAAGATGGAGGCAATAAAGAAAAATTGTGAACTGTTGAATATGAGTTGGGGTTGTACGTATACATGCAACAGTTTTAAAATTTTATCAGTCAGCAGAGGATAAAGCTTTTGGGTTTGGGAAACATTTGCGGGCAGTATTGGCGGTGGTGGTGGAGCAAAGCCTAATAGAGGAAAGCATGGGGATATGCAACTACTGTATATACTCACTTATAAGTAGAGTTGAACTGCAAACTGCAAAGACCCAGATCTGCTGTCGCATAATGCACCGGCAGATCTGGGTCTTTGCAGTTTGTTAGGAGTAATCAGTAGAACAAACGATATAGACCCTGATCTGATGGTGCATTATGCAATGGAAGATCAATGTCTGTGTTGTTTGCAGTTGGACACAACTTGAAAGCGAATATATATGGTATATATGCTGTTGAATTCAGGTTGTTAGTCTAAGTATATAGATGTAAAATACTTCAATTTTAATTACCCAAAATTAAAGTATGCTTAGCTTGTGAGAGCCAAATACCATACATATAAGCTGATACCAACTGCAAACTGCATAGTCCCAGATCTGCCGTCACATAATGTGCCTGCAGATCTGGGTCTATGCAGTTTGTAAGGACTAATCAGTAGAACAAACAATATAGACCCTGATCTGCCAGGGCTATTTTTGTACTTTCTGTGCAATGATAATGCACAAATGATCAAATAAGCAAGGAATATTCAAATTTGGTGATGTCATCGAAATTCACCCATTAACTCGTTAACCCCTGGAGATTTTTATCATTTTCGCATGAAATGGGGGTAGGCAACACATTTTTTGGGTTACTTCTGAATTCAGCCAAACAGATCTGCTTAAGAAAGTTTATCGTTTAGCCGGATGCTTAGGTGTATCAGAAACATTGTTTTTCATTGGCTATTACGCTCGCACATGTGCAGAAGGGTAAAAGTTGGACTTTTTTTTTTTTTTTTTTTTTTTTTTTTTTTTTTTATTGGACCCCCGATTTGTGTGTCCTGGCCCCTTTTTTCTCCAAATCTCAAACTTATCCTACTTTTTGCAAAGGTTCATCTGTCTGTGTGCAGTTCAGGTGGGTCTGCTTTAGATCTAAGGCCAAAAAGTCTAAAATCCGGACACAAACTCCGGTTCCGCAACTGTCAATTTTCGACCTAAAAGAAATCGGGTCTCAAAAAATGCATTTTGTTCGCTGTACTTTTTAATGCGAGTAGAAAGTCGACATTATTTGGTATCATTGTGGAGCTACATATGTCTACTTTCCTGCAATACCATCCACTTTAGTGCATCTTAAATGATGTTGATGTTACAGAGCTCGGAAGTAGGGTACAACCCCATGACGCGTAAACGTGGCGCTCGGGGTTAATGAGTTAAGACTCAGTCTCGTAGTGCAAGTTTTGTATTTTTGCTGTATTCACAAAGTACCACATAAAATTTTTACAATGGTATTAGTTCCAAATGAGTAAATACCCAATTCATCAAATTCTTATCTTGAGCTCTGGTCAATTTAATTTACTTGTCAGATGGTACATATTTTCTTTATGTATGCTTAAATTTCCAAGTCACCTAGTATTTTGAAATTAAAACCAAATTGTAATTTGTAGTATCAACTTTGAGGTCAGATGTAACCTATTTTGACATATTCTGGCTTTCCATTAATCGAGATATTGAGCAAAATTGTGCTGAGTGAAAACAGTTACCAAAGTACAAGATGAAATTTTGTTGAAATTACGATCATAGATTTTAAAAATATTTTCTTTGCATATTTTTAGTTCTTCTCTTGTTCAGTGTTGTATGTCATGATAAGGGAAGAAAAAAACATCGTGATCAAATGCCACATGTTGTTTTCAGTCTTGCCGTTTACAGTAAAACATAAATTATTCTGATTACTGGTGTTACGTACTAATTAATTCTGCTATAAAGCAATTCGTTATAACACGAATTTGGATATAACATGTCCTGGCATGACTCCCAAAATGTATAGCCTAGGGGATACACATGCATCATTTTCTTCAGTTAGCTGACTTGTCTCTCTATGTCTCTTGACCCCAGATTGTCATTTTATAGTGGGGTTTCCAGTATAGACAGTTGGAGTGACTCCTGGATACTTTATTTCTAGTGCATAGAGTCATCATTTATCTGGACAACCAGTAATTAGGATGAAATAAATGTATGCCTATAGATCTGGACAAAATATGTATCTTCCAATAGGTCTGGACAGAATCAGTGTCTCCTGATAGGTCTGAACAAAATATCTATTGAAAGGTCTGGACAAAATCTGTATCTTTTGATAGGTCTGGACACAATTCATGTCTTGTGATATGTCAGACAAAATCCATGTCTTTTGATAGGTCTGGACCAAATCCATGTCTTCCAATTGGTCAAGACAGAATCGATGTCTTCCAGTAGGTCTGGACAAAATCCATATCTTTTGATAGGTCTGGACAAAATCCATGTCTTTTGATATGTCTGGACAAAATCAATGTCATTTTGATAGGTCTGTACAAAATACATGTGATAGGTCTGGACACTATGCATGTCTCAGGATAGTCCAGATTATTGGTGTGTTTTTTTTTTTTTTGTTGTCCTAATTTTTCTCTAGAGTAAATGCAGTCACTTTCTGACGTCTCTTGTTTATTTTCAGATGGAAGTGTGCCACAGTTCACCAACTTCACATTCACAATAGAACCAACAAGTGTAACTGTGTTTAAGGACGAGGCAGTGCGTTTAGACTGTCAGACATCAAAGAACAAAAATCGTAATCCGTCCATTAGTTGGATTCATAATGGAAATTATTTAGAGGGTGATGTACGAAGGTAAGACATTAAAAGGTTTAAACGTACTTAATGCAACGAAGAATTCGTTTGTTTTGAGGGGTACAGTTTTCATGGTTTTGCACCCCAAAAATGACATTTTCATCCATACTTGAATTTGTGGATTGGAGAAGATGTCCTATCATTTCCGTAGACGGATTATTGTTCATTAGGTCTTTAAATTTGTGGCTTGTAGCAACCACAAAATCCACAATAATTAGTACCTTTGAAAAATAGTAAATTTACAGTATATTATTTATACAAGGGCTGAATGAATACAAGGGGTGAAACGATATGCCTGTGCCATGTATCAATACGTATCCAGATACACAACCTATGAGATGATACATATACATGTAAATACACCTAACGAATAAAGAGGCAAACGACTAATAATTATTCATTGCCGTTGAAGATTAAAAGTAGCATTTTTATAAGATAGATATTGTTTTGAATCAATTCTCCACTTTTAGTATTAATGTGTGTATCGAAAGAGCAAATTATCGATGCAAGGATACATCCGTGAATTGTTTCACTGCTAATGAATACCATACTTTGCTGTTGGAATATTGTTAGCCTGTATTTCATTCATATTTGCATAGTAATTTTGTTACCATCATGAAATATTTACAAACTGATTGGCTTCTGGCCACTTGTCAGTGGTCAATATCTTATTCTGTTTCTCAAGAAGAGAGTGTCCTAATTAATATAAATGTGAAAGGTCAGATTGTCAAGTAACACTGATGGAAGAACTATGCTGACAGACAAATCAGCATGGGGTATGATGCATTGCAGTGTCTGGACATTGTAAAAAGACATGGATAAATGCTCCATTCATTTGTTCCTAATTTATCCCCAACATCTTAGTCTTGATTATTACTGATCGATCAAAGGGAGAATGGAGGTGGTTTGTGTCATGGTGCCAGAGTGGTAGTTAAAACAACTGCGATTTATGAACATACAGAAAAATCCCAGCTCCAACAGATTATGGCTCCCCCAGATAATGCTAATATTGATAAAATGATTATGGTGACCAGTGAAGAATGAAGCAAATTATGTATAATTATGATCTTATTATCTTTGCTGGAAATAATGGTCAAATTATCAATACCAGTAATATTGCATATTTGATCAATATCAATTAATGCATTGAAGATCATTATCAATTAGGGGGGTCATATTTTGAATGACCATGCACTAAGTATTTGTATAAAAACAATACCATAATAATGGCATTTAGCTAAGTGGTGTATGCCCAAATGTGAATTCAAAAGTAACCTTGGGGTATCATGCTTAATTTGCATGATTAATATGTCCCATGTAATGACATACAAGTTATAACTACAGCACTCCCTCATTATAAGACCCTTCACTGAAACATGGTCCCTGTTGTAAGGCTAGTGTGGTCATGGATCCAATTTCATTATGTGTTGGTAAGATTTTATATATATATATATATATATATATATATATATATATATATATATATATATATATATATATATATATATATATATATATATATATATATATATATATCCTGTACTTCATATTAGGTGGTGTCACCATAAGGCAGTATACTCTATGGCTCCAATGGACAGTGTTATAATGAGGGAATACTGTAATAAGATGTATATTAATTAAAACAAATACTGGCCTAATTAATGTATTTGTTCATAATATATAATACTCCCTCATTATAATGCCATTCATTATAATTGTCCCTGTTATAAGGTGAGTGTGGTTATGTTTAATATACTTCATTATAAGGCAGTCTCACTATAAGGCAGTATACTCTGGCTCCCATTGACAGGATTATAACGAGGGATTTCTGTATCATATACTTCATTATAAGACAGTATACTCTGGCTCCCATTGACAGGATTATTACGAGGGATTTCTGTATCATATACTTCATTATAAGACAGTATACTCTGGCTCCCATTGACAGGATTATTACGAAGGATTTTTGTATCATATACTTCATTATAAGACAGTGTACTCTGGCTCCCATTGACAGGATTATAACGAGGGATTTCTGTATCATGTACTTCATTATAAGGCAGTGTACTCTGGCTCCCATTGACAGGATTATTACGAGGGATTTCTGTATCATGTACTTCATTATAAGGCAGTATACTCTGGCTCCCATTGACAGGATTATTACGAGGGATTTCTGTATCATGTACTTCATTATAAGGCAGTGTACTCTGGCTCCCATTGACAGGATTATAACGAGGGATTTCTGTATCATTTACTTCATTATAAGGCAGTGTACTCTGGCTCCCATTGACAGGATTATTACGAGGGATTTCTGTATCATGTACTTCATTATAAGACAGTATACTCTGGCTCCCATTGACAGGATTATAACGAGGGATTTCTATATCATGTACTTCATTATAAAGCAGTGTACTCTGGCTCCCATTGACAGGATTATAACGAGGGATTTCTATATCATGTACTTCATTATAAGGCAGTATACTCTGGCTCCCATTGACAGGATTATAACGAGGGATTTCTGTATCATGTACTTCATTATAAGGCAGTGTACTCTGGCTCCCATTGACAGGATTATAACGAGGGATTTCTGTATCATGTACTTCAATATAAGGCAGTCTTACTATAAAGCAGTATACTCTATTCTCATTGACAGCATTATAATGAGAGACTACTGTAGTCATTGCCATCATGACTGCATTTCCTGTTTAAAGTACATGCATGTATTGGCATTCAGTACCGACTATTTCAGTAATGGGGGTAATTTTTTAGAATTTGATTACACATACCTTTAAATAGCAATTATTCACTTTTTTTTTTATCCTCATACATCCATATTCTTTGGACGGTCATTATATAAATGCCCCGAGAAATACTTAGGGCAAAATCAATGTTAAAGTACGTGGACATTTTTGGACGAGGTCAACCTAACGGTGTGATCCAGTGCAAAGCAGATTGAATGTCACGCAGTGATGTCTCAATGAAAGCTGCGCATGTTGAAAACAAAATTTGTATTATCCTGTTATTTGTTATGATTAGACGTGGCATCCTCTTTTCTTGACCCACTTTAGTACCTGGTCACCATTGTAAAAGTCCATAGCGATAAATAATATTTGTCTGGAAGTGTTTTGATGACATTTAAGGTGCAGATCATTCAACAATCAGGATTGAATAGACTTTGGTTAAACTATATTAGTATGAAATTTCAGAACGACAATTAATATTTAATTTAAGGTGAGTAAATGCGCCTACATGACCATGTTGAGATACACTTGAGCCAATTACACATTATGCATTGATGGTGCATACTGGCTAATCCATTATAATGCATTCTGCTTGCAGTTTGAATAAAGGTGCCAGGGAGTGGAGGGGGGAATAACTTATTACGAATATTTATTTGCTACAGATTTTCATCAGAGACACAATTTAAGTGGATTTTTGTATTAAAATAATAATTATTTGTGACCCCTGCTTTGTTACCCTCCTTGTACCTCACTCCCTTTCCATGTCCCTGCTATGACCCTGGGTTCATATTCCAAAGCTTATTTCATGCTTTGTGTCTTTCCTGTACTTGAACTCATTATGACTGGAAAAAGCTACAAGCGCTGAATATAATTTTGTTTAAGTACGTAGCTCACATCGGTACAAGGCCAAAGTGACCTCGTCAAATGGTTGTGCATCCATTGTACGTTGTCATCAGCAAATGCTATTTTCATGTGCTGAACAGAATTTGGCAAAATTGAGAAAATGCACTGTGGCAAGAAGCCGTTATGCTTTGTACAAATGATGCAGATCTGCCAACAAAATTAGGCTGCAGTACTAAAAAAAAACAACCCAAAACACCACAAAAAAACCCAACTTAATTTCTCAAAAACTGCTCAACAGAATTTAGTCATATTTGACAGTAAGCATGCTGGCATAAAGGCCATTCAGTTTTGCACAGATTATGCTGATCCATCATTAAAGATGGCCATTGTTACCAAAAAAAACCCCCCTTAAATTTAAATGTACAATGCATTTTCAGTCTGCACTAACAATGTTGATCATCCATCCAATAAGACTACCATTACTAAAATATATAACAATCAAACGCCAGAAAACATTATACTAACCCAGATTTCTTGGAAAACTGCCATTGATTTTGGCTTTTGGGTATATATCAGCCAGGTGAGCAATCTTAGGCTTATTTGGACCTCTTGTTTGCTTTTCAAGATTAGTTCAAATTGGCCATGACAAATTGTTTACCGAAAAAACTCTTTCAATAATTTATTTCAATAAACTGAGCCTGACTGAAGCTTACATCAGTAATTTATTGGTCAATAAAAGGATGAGAAATTTAAGACAAAGATGGCTGTGTCATTTAAGTGATGAGACACTATTGACATTTTGTTGGTTTGCATTTTTTCCAAACGTAATTATTGCTTTGACAAATCACAGACTCCAGTAAAAATGTGTCATCATGTGTAACAGTATCTGATTGCAAGGAATTCATTACTCATGGGAATTTGCCTGACTAATGGTCTGTGTTGAATTCACAGAACAACAATCTGTCTTCCTCCAGTGAGACAGAAAACAACTGTTGTTGAGCTTTATTATTACAAACCCATTCATGCATTTTGATATTTTTTAGTACATAATAAAACATACAGATTAAATTTTTTCATTCCGTTAAGTGCAAAACAGATGTGCAGTTGACATTACATCAATTTTTTCATACTGGTATTATTTTGCAGAACTATTTGTTTCATTTATCTCTTGAATAATAATTGACAATCGAGCAATTTTTGGTTCTTGCCATAAAATTTTTTTCACCTTTTGCATGTGCTGTATTGTTTTTTTTTTTTTCTTTCTTCATATGCCTTAATTTTTCATACACTTTTAATCCAGAAAAGTTATAATTATTTTTTGGCCATGCTATCATTTTTCATACACTTTTAATCCAGAAAAGTTATAATTAATTTTTGGTCATGCTATAACTTTTCATACACTTTTAATCCAGAAAAGTTATAGTTATTTTTTGGCCATGCTATAATTTTCATACACTTTTAATCCAGAAAAATTATAATTATTTTTTGGCCATGCTATAATTTTTCATACACTTTTAATCCAGAAAAATTATAATTATATTTTGGCCATGCTATATTTTTTCATACACTTTTAATCCAGAAAAATTATAATTATTTTTGGCCATGCTATAATTTTCATACACTTTTAATCCAGAAAAATTATAATTATATTTTGGCCATGCTATATTATTTCATTCACTTTTAATCCAGAAAAATTATAATTATTTTTTGTCTTCTAATTATTGGTACAGAGAACTTTTTTCTTATTAAAATATTACTCATTTTACGTGCTTAAGAAATTGATTATTATTTTTGTTCTCCTGGTTATAGACTGGGAGAGCTTATGGGTTGGCTTGTTGTCCATCGTCTATCTGTCCATCTGTACAAGTTTTTTTTTTATCACTACTCCTCCTAAACTACATGTACTTGGAGGATTGCCATGAAACTTTACACACACATTGATCCCATGGTCTAGTTGGTACTAAATGAAAACTGTGCTGCATCGACTTCCAATATGGCCTCCACAGTGGTCATCCTTAAAATCTTCTTATCTCCTCCTGAATATCATATATCAGTATGGGGTTTTCATTTAAAGACTTCATATGATCTAGATGGTCCTAAATGAAAATGATGCGAATCTGATTTCCAAAATGGTCACCATGGCAGCCATCATGAAAATCTTGTTATCACTACTCCATCTGAACCGAAAGTCGTATTGACATGGAGTTTTTACCAGAAGACCTCGTATCATGTGTAGTTGGTCCTAAATGAAAATGGTGCCGATCTAACTACTTCCAATATGGCTGACATGGCAGCTATCTTTGAAAATATTTTTATAGCTACTCCTCCAGAAAGGAAAGTTATATTGACATGGGGTTTTCACCAGAAGACTCCAGAAAGGAAAGTTATATTGACATGGGGTTTTCACCAGAAGACTTTTTATGATGTCTACTTGGTCAAAAATCAAAATGGTGCCCAATGCACATCCTGTATGCGCAACCAAAATGACCATCTTGAAAAACTTATTCCTAAATGGATGGTCTTATCAACATGGGGTATTCACTGAAAGACTTCTCATGATGTCTAGTTGGTCCTACATGAAATTGGTGCTGATCTGACATCCAATATGGCCACCATAGTAACCATCTTGAAAATCTTGTCACTACTCCTTCTGAACGGAAAGTCATATTGACATGGGGTCCTAAGTAAAAGTGGTGCTACTTGCACATCCAATATACCTGTCACAGTGGCCATCTTGAAAATCTTGTTATCAATACTCCTGAAGAGATGGAGGGGCTCCGAGCGGCCAGGTGGTCTAAGGCGCTCGCCTTACAGATCACTGACATCTCACCTCTGTCTGCGCGGGTTTTAGTCTTGGCTTTGCCAATGTGGGTATGTGAGAAAGCTTTCCAGTAGCTTCCTGTTGGTCAGTGGTTCTTCCCTGGGGTTTTCCTGGGTTCTTTATCCCTCCAGATACACTGGCCACCATGAATATCTTGTGATGAAAAATGTCATTAAACCCACAAAACCACAAACCACAAACCTGAAGGGATGGTCATATCAACATGGGATTTTCACTAAAAGACTCCTTGTGAAGTCTAGTTTGACCTAAATAAAAAATGGTCCCTCACGCACATCCAAAATGGCCACCACAGTTGTCTTGAAAATCTTATTGATACTCCTCCTGAATGGATGGTCATATCAACATGGAGTTTTCACTAAAAGACTTCTTATGATGTCTAGTTGAACCTCAGTGAAAATGGTGCCAATCTGGCATCCAGTATGTCCACCACAGCAGCTAAATTGAAAACCTTATTGCTGAAGAATACCAGCAATAGTTTCAACACTCAGCAATTAAAAAAGAAGAAATTCTTGGAAATTCTTTTTGTCGAGTAGAGCATCAGTCCCATCGAGGGAATCTTGTTGTTAACTTAGAATTATTTGTATACCTGAGAAAGAAAAAAAAAGTATGAAAAATTACTCACAATGCAATACATTTTGGATGGCAAAGTAATAAAGTTCTCTGCACAGCCAACAGTACTTTGTTGTATGACCAACCTTTGATTTTAGATCGAACATGATTGATTTGAAAGATTCAAATTGAAGTATATCATTATTCCCACCCCCACTCCTTCTACCACAGTTGATATTTTAAAAAAACCTCAGACAATATTACATGTTTGCATGTTTTAATTGGTATTTTAAACATGTCCCAAAAATGTTCTTGAAATTGAAAATGTGCCGGAGCATTATCCGATGGCAGATCTGGGTCTATGCAGTTTGCAGTTGGTATCGGCTTATATGCGAGTATATATGGTAGTTTTTTTTTTAAAGATGAGATGGCAGAAACAGTACCAGTTTGGAGGAAATGTAGAAACATGTTTTCAAGACAAGACCATTTTTATATTTCTCATTCATTTCATCTACCATGCTCCTCCTTTGTAATGCTATTCATGGAAATAACATTATAAATGAGGCCACCTTATATTGCGGTAAGCTCAAAGAAGGACATCATAAAAACACAAAAGTAGGGTAAATAATGATATGAAACAATATTATAATTTCATCAGCCAAGATCTAATATTGAGTCAAATTAATTAATTAGAAGTCATACAACAAAATTGAACCAAATGGATAGAATCCATGACCATACCTGCATTATAGGAAGGGCACCAGTAAATATTGAGCGGCTTTGTAGAGAGATTCCATAGTAATTACTATGTAATGTTGTCTTTCTGTTGCAGGTATCAGCTGAACAATGGGTCGTTGTACATAGTAGTGGTGGATAAGAGTACAGACTCTGGGCTGTACCAGTGTGCGGTCACAGAGGAGGGGCTCGGCACGCTTCTTAGTCGTAAAGCCACACTGGAGGTAGCATGTAAGTAACATGGTATAGTATGCATCTTAAAGTAAGGAGAGTAGGGGGTGTTCTATAAATATACAGTGGTCACTTACTATAAGAACAATGTGGGTAAAAATGTTCATTATATTAAGGTGTTATAGAAAGTAGAAAACAGACAAAAGTACAGTACACAAAATGGAGTGACCATGTCACATTTGAGCTGTGCAGGGTTTAAGTGTGGTAAATTGAAATGACATATGCTGTTGTTATTATGACACTTCTGTATAATGTTCAACATGTGAGGTCATGCAGTTCAACAGCTCTAAGATCACAGACATGAATTGAGATCTACCTTTGCATTTGCCTCTTTCCCCTGAAAGAGTCACTGAAGTCACGGAACTCAACATGTTTTTTTAAATCAGTTACCACAATCTGACATGCCACAACAGGGTGTAACAGGAGCCTTAACACACCTGTAACACCTGCGTGTTACACAGTGTAGTGGTGTTTAATTTTGAGGCATCCAAATAGTTGTCACTAAAAATTGTTAATCCACTTGTTGCTTACTGTATTTCTACCCGTCTTGCTCGGTCAGGTAGGGTTGTTATATCCACACCTTTTGCTTACTGTATGTCTGCCTCTGTCTTGCAGGGTCAGGTAGGGTTGTTATTTTTACGCTTTTAGTTCAGTTTTTGCTTACTGTATGTCTACCTCTATATTGCAGAGTCATGTTAGGGTTGTAATATCCACACTTTTACAGGTAAATTGTGATAAGTCATGTCCATCTGACCATTGGAAAGCTATGGTAGTTCAGTTCTTAGAGTGTTGGACTTGTAATCCAAGGCTTGCGGGTTTCGATACCTGTTTAGACCAGCTGCCTAATGGTGTGACCTTGGGAAAGGCACTTAGCTCCAATTTCAAGGGCATGATATAGTCAATAAAGTGTTGAAAGTGCTGTTAAAAACCAACCAACCAATAGTCCATCTGTCAGGGTGGAAAGTCATATTTTCATAACTAATATAGACTTGTTCTGATAACCTGAACTCCGTCTACATGGATTGAGGGATGGTGATCATATCTGGTATGATATTTACAAGTATAAGTACCGGTACATGATAACAGATGTTCTGAATCCAGTATGCTGAAGTGGTGAGGGGCAAAAATCAAAAAGTATGTCTAGTTTATGTTATGGGGAGTTGGTAAAATCAAGATTTTTAATAGTAACGGACCAATATTTTTTAATGTTTCTCCAAAGTTTTTTGGGGGGTGGGGGAACTTTCAGCGTATAAAAGTTGGTTTGTTATTGCTGATTCTGTTTTCAAACTCTGCAACATTTCTATGTTGACTTATTGCATGAAATTCATATTCACACTATGAAAAAATGTTAACTGCATTTATTTTACACCAATAGCACAAGATTCCAACTACATAGTCAGTGTATTCTCATTGGTCCAGATGTTGGCATTTAAACTGTCAAGAATAAATTGTAGAAGTGTTTGAAACTTGCTGTACAATCAATGATGATATTAATGATTTTATTGGTGATTTTCTCTGTAGTCAATATAATGCCCCAATTCCCAGGAAGACTATTTTGAAATAATGCACAATTCCAAATTGTAGCAATTTACTGGTTTAAACAGAGGTTTGGTTTGGTGTTTTATAGCAAAGCAATGCATAAAGGTATTTAGTGCCAAGGTAATTGGAGTAAAGTGCTTTGCCTTGGGACATGCCACGGTAACTGACCCCTGCTGATCCTATAGTAGGTTCAAACCTGCACCTTTTTAGTCATGAGTCCAGCATACTAACCAATGAGCTACCACGGCCACAAACAAGTGTTCCCCATTAGTTTATTTGCTTGAAAATGATGGCCACAGTCCCCACTTCCAATTTCATCTTAGAAACATGCCTGGAAATGAATACTGTATATACTCACATGTAAGCCGATACCAACTGCAAACTGCATAGACCCAGATCTGCCGGCACATTATGCGCCGGCAGATCTGGGTCTATGCAGTTTGTAAGGACTAATCAGTAGAACAAACAACATAGACCTTGATCTGCTGGCGCATTATGCGATGGCAGATCATAGTCTATGTTGTTTGCATTTGGACCTGGCTTGTGCGCGAATATATACGGTAAGTCAAAATTGACAATAAAGACAAATGTGCTGGCCTAAAAGATGAAATATGGATATAATATGAATTATGGATACAATATGAAATATGGATATAATATGAAACATGGATATAATTTTGATAATGCAGTGCTTTTGTAAAAGTGCTAACAAATGATGCCTGTAAAATAAAATTATTTTTTGTTGGAATCAGATTTTGAATATCACAGTGGTAAAGAATCATTTATCTATCATTTCATCACTGATTTGCCTTTGTATAATTTTTTTCAGATTTGAAGAAAAGTTTCACCTTGGAACCAAGGGATTTATCTATTTATTTACAAGACACTGCCATGTTTCAATGTGATATTGAAGGCATTCCTCGACCGAACATTACGTGGATTAAAGACGGAACTCTTGTTGTAGACATGACTAACAAATTTAGGACGTACCCTCAGGGGGTGTTAGAAATTACAGATGTTGCCTTTGGTGATTTTGGAAATTATTATTGTGAAGCAGATGGTGCTGAAAAATCACGTAAAAGTGCAACAGCTAAATTGGAACAGAACCCCAATCTCGGTAAGTGTTTTTTTTTTTTTTTTTTTTCAAGATTTGTTTGCTTTCTTTCTCTTTGAATATGACAGAAAAGGGAGGATGCAGCTTTTGAACACTATTGAAAATCTTGAGTGAATTTATAACAAGCTCATTTATTTTCAATTCTAATGTATTTTATAAGTTTAATTAATTTTTTCTTTTGCTTAGGCCTAAAACAGACCTGCCAACCCTTATAATTTTCCGGTAAGACTTACTGGAACAACTCTTAAATTGTGGACTTAATGAAACATTGGCTTGCCTAGGTTTGGTCTGGATCAGGGTTTTCATATTAGCCTCGGCGGATTTGGTCAGGGAACCAGACTTAACTTGACAGGGAGTACTTCAGAAGCTTTAATCTACCCATGTTGTTCATGCAAAATGCCCATGTTATCGAGCTTTTTCTTGTACGTTATAGCATTGTCTGGAAATATTATCCACAAAATTAAAACACATTGATTGCAAAAGCGACAATCAGCTACTAAAAAAGTCCATACAGTTGGCACAGAAAAAACAATATTTAGATACTTGACCATGTTTGGGAAAATGCATGATAGGCAACAATGACATTATTGGACATCATATCATGTTGATATGAGCATTGCTGAAGGTGGGAGAGATGATTAGTACGACCACATAAATGAACACAAAAAAAACCCCATAAAGATTATGGCGAGTTGGGAGATGTAGCAAGAAGTCAATTACCTCAATAGGGTTTGGAACTGCAGTTTCTGTAACTGAACTGGTAGTCATTACGGCTAAAGTAGATTTTACAAGCTTTTTAGATGAACATAATATCGCCTTCACTGCATCAGACCACACTTCTAAACTTTTCAAATGCATCTTTCCTAAGTCAATAATAGCAGTATATTGGTATTTTGTTACACCTTCCTGAAAATTTGTCTAACTTTATGGAAAAATATCTACTACCTTACTATGGTCTTTTTTGGTTTGCAGGTCTGCTAAAAAATAATATGTGTATTTCTGGTTTCATGTTCACAGAAGTTCGGGTTCGGTTGGATAAACCTTTTATTTATTTATTTATTTATTTATTTATTTATTTATTTATTTATTTATTTTGTATCATTAAATGACATATATAATTTTTGACAGAGAAACCAAGTTTTCTTGACTTAGCAGCTAAGTGATACATTATCTCTTTGACAGTAGTCAGTACCATTTTACAGCTCGGAGTTCTAGTTTCCAAAGGTCGTTATGGACCTAATGAAACATTGTTCTTTTTTATTGCAATAGCTGAATATTTCAAGTTGACTATGATTAGCATACAGCATGCCAGGTGGTAGTCATTTTATTTGAATCATATTATCAAGTCCTTGCATATAGTACATGCTTAAGAGACAATACAAATAAGGAAAAGTGCCTTAGTGATTATGAGACCAAATAGTTTAACCACAAAATCCAGACTGGTTACAGCATTGGAAATCCAATTTTTTTTTATAATAGAAAAAATGTATAGGATTGGCTGGTAAAAAATTAGGGTGGTTGGGAAACTGGAAACAGCTTTTTTTAAAACCTTCAAGAGATTTCAACATGGTGCTTACCATATATACTTGCTTATAATCCAAGTCCAAATGCAAACTGCACAGACCCAGATCTGCCAGCACATTATGCGATGGCAGATCTGGGTCTGTGCAGTTTTGTTAGGAGTAATCAGTAGAAAACAACATAGACCCTGATCTGCTGGCACATTATGCAATGGCAGATCAGGGTCTATGTTGTGTTTGCAGTTGGACTCGACTTATAAGCAAGTATAGGCGGTACATCAATCTTGATGGAAAAATATCATACCTTGTGTTATGTGATACAAAAACTTGCAAATGGGATACAACAAGGATATGTTGCATCAAAATTTGCAATAGTTTCATTTGTCATAATTATTTATAGGTCTTCATGAAGTGTGGATTGTTTCCAAATGACCAGAACTAAAATGGTGCATTAAAATAGTATTTTGATGTTTTTGTATATCAATGAGAGTTGCAGTGGTTCAGTGGTTAGCGTGCCTGACTCGTGACTTGTCTCAGGCTGATCCTGACATCAGATCAGCCTGGGTTGGCTGCTGTGGTGTGTCCTTGGGGCAAGACACTTAACTCCAGTTGCCTTGGCATTATAGAACCTTCATTTGTTGGTGTGCTGTAAAACGCCAAACAAACAAATCATTTACCAAATTTATACTTGGTCCTGATCATCTGCTCCACCTTCGGTAATTCAGAATCGTACATATAGCAGGTGTTGATTTAGATATTTGGCCTCTGTACAATTCTGTTTCCCAATCCTTACCTAGGCACCTGGATATTTAGTTTGAGTATATATTGTGTTTAGAGTTTGGGAACCCAACCACTGTATTACATGTGCTCGTGTTGCATGTAAAGAATGTTGTACATGTATCCTGAGCTCTGCAGAATACGTGGAAGATCCTGTATTACATTCGATTGAGGAGCCAGATGTGTCAAAATTCAGCTGAATGCAAAAGCTTCAGAAATTTGCACCTTATTTTTGGGAGATGCAAATTTTGATCAGCAAGACATGAAAACTTGCTAAATACCTTACTTGGTGTAATTTGCTGATAATTAGTGTATGGTTATGCAAAATCTGGGACACATGACACAAAATTTTTAGTGTACAGTAAAATCTGTCTTGAGAGACCGCCCCTTCTGCCAACAGAAAGCAGTTTCTCAAAACAGGTGGTCTCTCATAACAGGTTTGCACAAAACTACCAGTTTCCAAGGTCGAAATTCAGCACTGTTTAAGAATGAAACAAAACCACAATCACTGTACATTTATTTAATTATTTATTCATAGTTCTTCTTAAAATATTGCATGCATTTATCGGAAAATAATTTTATATAGCAATAAAGATATACATCTATAATTGAACATGAATCACATTTATATTTGAAGATTACATGTACATGTACAGTGGTCCGCCTCTTATAAGGTCACTCCTTCTGCACTGGGAAAGTGGCCGTATAAGAGGAGTGGCCTTTCCAGAGGGGGACTATATTTGTGAGAAGTATATGTATGTGTATGAAGAAAGCTACATGTAACTTCAAAATTTTTAATATCTTCATTTAAAAGTAACATTAATTATCAAAAAGTTCTTCTTGCCCTAAGAATAGACTTATTTCAAGTGAACATTCATTAATAGTTCTTAATTCTTAAGCGTGAAATATTTATCCCATTTCAACTGATAAAATTATTGCCTTTTCTTGAATCAGTCGACCTGTGAGTGGGATGCTCCTGGCACACGCAGTGCAAAACCATTCAAAAACCTTGTCATTTAAATCTTGGTACAAACATCGCTTGGCATTCAGAATCATTATATTTCCATTTACTACATTTTCCCACTGCTGCAGAATATTCTCCTTATCTGTTACAGTGTTATTTATTTGAGTCTTTCCAATGTCAAATTGTTTGGCAAAAACTCTTGAACTCCACTGTCATTGAGTCGAATAACTTTTACTTTTTCTTCTAAAGTAAGAATTTTCTGTTTATGTGTGGACATGTTAAAATTTTGTAATGACTTATTCCAATGTTGCTAGTTGTTCTGCAATTTAATCATGCAGACGGAGCTTTTATAGAGTAGATGAATGCCTTGTTTATAAAGGAAGTGATATGTGTACTGTCACATGATTTTTGGGTCTTCGCCTGGTACCCTGTTTTGTTCAAGGTTCAAATCTCTTTGTTTGTGAATTCACAAAAGCTGTATTTAGCCTATGTTGACCAAGTTATGATCTTGACAGTTACCTCCGGTTGTAATAGTCAAAGTGAAGAACACAACAGCTGTGTGAAGACCAAAACCCTATCATAACATTGTTCAGACCATTTCCTGTAAATGTCAGTGTTTGTAGATAATGATATAATATTAACCATAGTAGTACATCTTATATTGTACTTCAGCCAGCTATTATGTCAGTAATGAAAACCTGATAACTAGAAACAAACATTGGAAAAAACAATCGGATTACTTACCTTACCGTATGAATTAAATATTGGTTTTGAACACGATATTAGATAAAATATGGCCGCTTGTGAGGGTAAATTTGACATTTTTGGACCAATATTCCTGGCCGCATGCAGTATCAGAGGGGTGATCACGCATGAGAGGTACTTTTGTACATAAACTTGTCAGTGTCGAGAAAACTGGTGTTGGCTGCTGGTGAGGAAGGGGGGGAGGGGGGGCCATATAAGAGGGCGACCAGTGTATTAGCATATGAATTCATTTCTAATTGACTCCTTGTCTTTTATAACACCCTGAATTTGAGTTTTATTGACATTTAAACTGGCTACTATTCTGCAAGCAGTCTCCTTTCTCACTTCTTTCAATTACATTAATTCTTTCCTCCAGTGTTAGAATTTGTCTCTTTTTTGTTGGAGGTTCAGCCATTGTTATTAAGGTGCTAGGTGTAAACATTATCAGTGATCAATTGTAATAACAAGTGTAGCAGTTTTGATCGGGCCTCGGGGGATATATGGAATATATATACAATGTATATGTACCAATGAAATAAAAATACATAATTAACTCATCCAGAAACAAAATAAATTAATTTAGAGACAAAAGTCAGAGGCTTAATTTACTGACGACATAAAGGGATTATCTCTATAAACAAAGGGTATAACCAGCTGCACTAAGTTAAACAGATGATGGCTTGGTGTGTGGGCTGTAATCACTGTAACATAAAAAAAAACAACAAACAACACAACCCTTTAACAGTGTATTAAAGACAAAGACAAAGACCTCATTCACCCCAGGCATTATGGATAACCTTAAAAGACAAACAATGTACACGACCGCTACATTGACTATAGCACTACAATGGCAGTTAGTGACATGTACTTCAGTCTGGTTTACAGTCTCAACAAATGACACTGCATGCATGACCTGTAAAATTTAGGAAACCGGTAGCCAGCCTAATTTTTTTGTTTTTGTTTACAACAGTCTTTACTTTTTAAGTGGTCATGGTTACAAGGATTAAATAAAGGTCAGTGGTGTTTATCTGTTTTTTCAATGGGGTCATTCATAGCAGTGTGGAAATGCATATTTTGCCAAGAAATCATGGTCACTGGTCATGTTCTGCAGGTGGTCACTCATGACAGTGCATGTATATAATAATATTGATCTGTGCATTATGATTGTGGTCATAAATGACAGGTGGTCGCTCATAGCAGAAGTCGCTCAAGAGGTTTTACTGTATATGTTCTAGGATGTATGCACAGAAAAGGTTGTGTGACCTCTGAAATTAAAATTCTGTTAAAGTTTTGTGTTATTAGTGTTTGTAAGTCGTATACAGTGATGGTACCATATATACTTGCATACAAGTTGGATCTAACCATTATGCGATGGCAGATCAGGGTCTGTTGTTTTGCAACTGGATCTGACTTATATGGGAGTATATGTGGTATATCTTTGTGCATGCAAGAAAACATTTTCCGTGGAACCTTTGTACAAAATATATTATATCATGCATACTAATTTTGTCCGATTGATATCCGTGATTGCAACAGAATTGGTACTTGCTTGATACCCGTAAAACAATGATAGTTCACATATTAAACACTATTAGGTGTTTATAATAATGTGAGAGCTGCAGTAGCTCAGTTGGTAGAACATTGGACTTGTAATTCAAGGGTTGTGGGTTCTATAGTCCAGGTCAGCATGGGTTGGCTGCCTGGGTGTGTCCTTGGGATAGACTTTCAGTTCCATTTCCTTGGTATGATATAGCCAGTATGCTCATTTAAAAACCAGCCACCATTTTACCATGATGTCAACCCCTCAGCCCAGCAGTATTCTCAGTACTTTGATCCTATTTATGTACCTTTGACTAAATGTAATGTCTATTGCTCATAGATATTGTATAACTATTGTGATATAGCTTTGATTTTGCTCATGCATTTTTTCATGACTTGTTTTATAAAATGTTAATTTTGACTTTATTTTTTTAAACCCATTTCAGAGCAAGTACATGATGGTTTGGAGCCAAGATTTGTGTTGCAGCCTCGTGACACCAGCGCTCTTGTTGGGTCAAAAGTGATTCTCTTTTGTGGAGCAAATGGTCGAGACGAAGAGAAGAGACAACCTGTGATAACATGGCTCAAAGATGGCGTTACAATAGATTTCTCGTTAGTTTAATTGATGTATTAGCATTAACATTGTTTCTGCTTATGATCAGGGAGGTGATTACTGAACTTGCCTGCATAATGCTGCACTGGCAGATTAAAGTCTAACACATTAAAATATGACGGGTGATGGAGCCTTTGAAAAAGTGCCTACCACCCTCAACAGTTAGTTCTGGAAAAACCCTCATATTTAGAAAGAGTATAATCTGAGTTTTCTCAGACTTTCCCACTGCGTGTAAGATATTTGGACAGTTGGTGTAGGAGGTAAGAGCGTATCCCCAATCAAAAACATGGAATTCACTGAAACCACATGGTAGCTGCACGGGGTTGTCACTTTACCAAGGGCTTGCAAAATTATGCAACATTGTATCAAACTTTGTACTTGCTGGAAATCAATAAGTAGAATCTTGATCTTCTCAAACATAATGATTAAAACAGAATTTGCAACTTTAATAAGCCGAAAAATGAGCCAATTATTCAGTATTTATGAATCAATTTCACTCTGTGATGCAGTTTGACTAAGTCACATGACCATCAGATCTCGTAATAAAAACCAATCAAATTATTATTGGCCTTTTCTCACATAGTTTGTTGGTTATCATTTGATGAGGTTGACCTCTGGCACCAAGAAAAGTGCAGGCCATGATTTTGGATCACATGACCAAGAAAGAAGAAAAATGGCCTTGTATGACACCCAATTTATAAACCCAGCAATTTAGCTCAGGTGTCTGTTTATTATAGAGAGGAAATATGTTTTACCATGTATATTCGCATATAAGCCGATACCAACTGCAAACTGCATAGACCCAGATCTGCCATCACATAATGCGCTGGCAGATCTGGGTCTGTGCATTTTGTAAGGACTAATCAGTAGAACAAACAACATAGACCCTGATCTGCTGGCACATTATGCGACGGCAGATCAGGGTCTATGTTGTTTGCATTGGACCCGGCTTATACGCGAGTATATACTAATTGCTATGAATGAAAAGTGAAGTTATCTACTTAATGATTATCAAGCAGATAGAGTTTGATACAAGGTTGCATGAATTTAGGAACCCCATGATAAAACGACTATCCTATGCTGCTACCATGTGGATTCAGTGAAAATTCCATGTTTTTGATAGGCGATGCAATCTGACCTCCAACCCCAACATAACCATAACTGTCCTGATATCTAACGTAAGATGGAAAAGGTCAGAGGAAACTTGGAACAGTTGGACTATAGGAAAATATGGGAAGTAATGCTATTACGCTGGCTTCACCAATGGCATTGGCTTTCCTTAATTCAAGTTTTTTTTTATGCCCCCACCAAGAGAGTGATAGGGCGTATAGAGTTATCTTTTTCCATTTTTTGTCCACACTTTGGGTTCAGTTTTGCATTTATGTCAATTTTCAGGCACTGTGATAGAACATACATATTCCAGAAATTCATTTCTAGTTGGCAGAGTTTTGTAATCTGCAGTAGTATAATAGTCAAGCTGTGCTGTCATACAAATATTAGAGCTTGTTTGGACCCAGGGAAATTATTTGACTATAAACAAGACAAGTATGCATGTATGTATGAATGCACGTACTTTCGTATGTAAAGGATTTAATGGAACATCAGCACAATACTAGCTATATAGTGCCAATTAGGATAAAGTTAAAAAAATATAAAGGTAGAAATTGCCAAAAGATTTAGGAATATAAAACATTCCAAATAAATGTCAGCATGCTGTCTTAGAAGAAAAAAGATCAAAGTTAAAATAGTTGACATTCTAGAAAAGGTAAATAAAAAAAAGAGAGTGGTGCTAAAATGAAGTAATGGAGGGAACCAATTAACAGCAACAATACATCTGCCAAAATAAATATAAATCGGATATTTTCCAAATATAGTTAGAAACACTCTGATTTAACTTGTGATAGTTGTATATAGTATTGTGTTTTGTGTACAAACATTTTGTGCACGATCAATTATTTTTAATGTTTACTGCTACTTGGAATAGTGACGTGAAAGATTAGCACTTGATATTTAGTGTTATAAAAGTAGTTAATTGAGCCAAAACAGATTTATTGATAAACTTTTAGACTGTACAGAAAATGGCTTGTTTAATTATTTCAGTTATTCTTCCAAGTATGGTTTTGTGAACTAAGGGAGATAACTCAATTTTCAAACATATCCTGGAAGATCATTTAGATATATATATATATATATATATGTATAGATAGACAGACAGACAGATAGATAGATAGATAGATAGATAGACAGACAGACTATTTTAAAAAAAATGAAAATGTGATTTTTGCTCATTTAATTAATTTTCTTCATAACAGTTACAAATTGATTCAGTACTTATATTGCTCATAAGGCATATCAGTAGGGTATTGAAACCTAAAAATTATTTTAACAAAAAATATATTTGCAGAGATCCTTTTTTAAAAGTCATATATGCCTTAGTTTCTTCTTTTTTTTCCCCTTTAGGCTCAAAATAATCAGAACCTCAATTCATTTTCAGGCATGGGAGACTTGCTGTGATTGGCGGAGGAAATCTTCAAATTTTAGACCTGCAGGAGAAAGATGATGGCACCTACACTTGCCGCGCTGAGAATAGCATAGATTCTGCTGATGCTGATGCCAAACTAACAGTATTAGGTAGTGAACTACATACAATACAGTAACATTTAATAATTATTGACTCAGTGTTTTTCCTTAAGAAAATGTTAATCATTTGGTTGCACTTGCATTTATTAACGCATATATGTGTGTGTCCTGGTGCAGGACTTGGCATATACTAATAAAGACAGAGATACATTAAATTTATTCTGTATCATTAAAGACAGAGATACATTAAACTTATCATTTATCATTAAAGACAGAGATACATTAAACTTAACTGGCACCATTAAAGACATATATATTAAACTTATCCTGTACCATCAAAGACAGATACATTCAACTTGTCTTGTACCATTAAAGACAAAGATACATTAAACTTATCATATATCATTAAAGACAGATATACATTAAACTTGTCCTGTACCATTAAAGACAGATACATTAAACTTATCATTTATCATTAAAGACAGAGATACATTAAACTTAACCAGCACCATTAAAGACAGAGATACATTAAACTTATCCTGTACCGTTAAAGACAGATACATTAAACTTGTCTTGTACCATTAAAGACAGAGATACATTAAAATTGTCATGTACCATTAAAGACTGAGATACAACTTATCATGTACCATTAAAGACAGATACATTAAACTTATCCTGTACCATTAAAGACATATACATCAAACTTATCCCATACTATTAAAGACAGCGATACATTAAACTTAACCTGTACCATTAAAGACAGAGATACATTAAACTTATGAGTATGATAGGGAGTATTCTTTAGATGTAGACAATTAACTTCAAATTCGTTCAGCACCAGGGGTGGGGGTTCGATGGGGATAGAGTAAGATGGAATGAAGTTGATGTGGGGTGAGAACATTCTGCTTTGTAGCAGATTTTGTTCTTTATTTATATTTGTTTTTGAAATTGTCTAGTCCATCCCTCTTTGAGTATATGTACCCTTGTTAATATGTATGCACTTAAAATTTTGCAAGCAAGATTCTGTGAAGCTACATCTGTTTTTTTGCTGTCATTTTTGTGCTTTAGTCATTGAAAAAAAATTGGATGCAGGATTCCAGAGAACTTTTTGCTGTTTATTTGAATCTTGATACACAAATGGTACTTGTTTGCTACTATTGTTTGGCTGTAGGATGTCTTTACATACAGGGAGCTGTGGTGGCTCAGTGGTTAGTGTGCCAGCCTCATGACCGAAAGGGTGTGGGTTTGAATCCTACCAATAGACCAGCCTGAACCAGCTACCATGGTGTGTCCATCTGCAACGCACTTCACTCCAGTTTCCTTGGTACTAAATAAGGCCACAAAAAAAAAATGTGTGTTTCTGGTCGGCTGACTGTCCCTGTTTCTCATTGCTGACCCTAGCACTATCCCCCCCCCCCCTCCTACCAAATCACATTGCCAAAATTGATTTGTGCATCTGAGCCGGTTTTGCCCAGTACTTTAAAGTGCTTGAAATATTATATGATTTATATATAATGTTTTAAAAAAATAAAAAAATAAAATAAAAACCCTACCTGCTTATCTTAATTTTAAAACCAGTGCAATAGGAAATGCACGTATTTTTGTTTTCCTTAACCTACTTGTGTTGCTGTGCCGTAAAGCACCAAACCAAACCAAAACCATTACATACAGGTTGTCCTAGACCAGGGGTGTCAAACATGTGGCCCGCCAGACTCATTATTTATTATTATTATTTATTATTTATTATTATTTATATAAAATCTGGCCCGCCATAGCAAATGAGTTTGACACCCCTCTCCTAGACTCATCAGTATACAGAATTACACAAAGACTTTATGCCTCAATGGCTCATTATGCATGAATGTTTCTAATAACACAGATTCTTTATGCATTTTCTTTGTGCATGCAGCACCTCCAACCTTCACTGTCCGCCCTCAGAATACCTTTGCTCATGAGAAAACCGACATTCGCCTGGATTGCGAGGTGAAAGGTAATCCAAGACCCAATGTTACATGGCTGAAAAATAGCGACCCCTTGAACGATCAGCATTATATTCAGTTAGAAGGAACCAACTTAAGAATTCTTGGACTTGTGATGTCAGACTATGGCCTGTACCAGTGCTTTGCAGAAAATTCTGTCAGAACAGTTCAGGCTGCAGCCCATCTAATAGTCTTGAAACAAGGTAAGTTAGCTTGGCCTGAATATAGAGTTTTTCTGTAGATAGTCTTTTAAAGAAGATTTGTTTGTTCCAAAAATTTGATGTTTGATCAAGCATTAGTCTCGAAAAAGATAAAAATTATTACACTTGTTTTGTAAATATAATTCAGAATGAGCACAAGTATGATTTTGTTTATAACATGATGGGTGTTTTCTGATTTTATTGAATGAAAAGCTGCAAAATACTTTTATGCAATGACTTTTAAGTACCTTCATGTGCCATGAATATTATATCTGTATCTTGTGTGGAGTCATAACATCTTTTGTAATGTCACTAGGTGTTATTACATTGAGTAATGTGTATAAGTATTATATGTGTTTATTAACCTGAATAACACAGTAGTCATATGATAAAGCGTGATAGATTGTGGATTTTAAAAAACAAACTCTCAGCTGGTGTGAATTAGATGAGGTTTGAGTTCTTATTGAGAGGCAGATATAAAGACATAAAAATCTTTTTTTTCCGGCTATGACAACATTTTTGTAGTCCACAACAGCATTACAATTTTTATTTAGGATTTGTATGAAAGATTTTACATCATGAAACATGCAATATAGCTCAGTCTGTTGTCACAACATAGTGTTCTCTAAAACATGTGTTTTGTAAAATGCTTATTTAGAAAGAATGGCTGAAACATGTAGAATTTCACTTGGTACCATTTTGATACAAATTTTTTTTTTTAAATCAAGAAATTAGCATGTGGAATATTTTACATATGCATTTAGTTTTTAGATTTTTTTCAGACTTAGAAGAGTCCAACATCTACTTGCTTGAAGTCAAATCTGTATTTCATAACGGAACAATTAATCCCATCAAAATCAGCTACTTATGCTATAACAGTCAGTGCTGTATGGATCTTTATTACATACCTATTTAATATCAATCAATGCTATATGGATCTTTATTACATACCTATTTTATCTGGCATGGTTTATCTTGTATTTGATATAGATGTTCAATCCATATTTTTTTTTGTATCACACACCCAGATTGAACTGTTTTTTTTGGTTGTGTTTTCACTGATATCTGAATTTTGATATTCAGACTTTTCTAAATCACAGTTTGTTTTGAATTCCATTCACTCTGTATAGTTGAAAATATTTGGAAAGCGTAAATGAGGGGGTATGTAATAAATATAAAACTGCATTTATGCTTTGTTCTGAATCGGGTGAAAGAACTTGTTTGATATGTCATATGAATATATTTTGGTCTGATGACCTTGACATATCCCTACGCCATATCAAAACTTTTCACAGACTCAGAGCAAAACACTGAGCTTTGTGTATGAAACATGTTTAAATGACCATTCAAATAGCCTATCAAATGTAGCTGTCAACATTTCTTACAATGAGTGAATTTCACTTGATCTTGTGGAAGAAATCCGAAGCTGACAGAAAAAAAAAAAAAAAAAATGGTGTATGAAACAAGGATTTTAGTTGATTAGTTAATCGTGTAATATTACTAAGTGCTGAGGTCATTTGGACATGACCTGTAATGTACTGTTACGGTCTGATTTCACTCAGATTGATGGAATAATATATGCTTTTAAAATATGGAATGGTGATAATATTCTTAGCTATCATATGTACTTGTTTATAAGTCAAGCCCAACTGCAAACAACATAGACCTTGATTTGCCATCACGTAATGCACCAGCAAATCAGAGTCTGTGTTGTTTGTTTTACTGATTACTCCTTACAAACTGCATAGACCCAGGTCTGCTGGCACATTATGCGACTGCAGATATGGGTCTGTGCAGTTTACAGTTGGACTTGACTTTATAAGTGAGTATATATGTTAGATTACACTCAAGTGCTAATGTCAGTTGGTAGTGAAGGGAGGTAATTTATACAAGTGTTCTGTTCAAGCCTTCGGTAATTCATTTTTGTGTTGTTTTACATTTGTGAAGTTATTTTCTGCATGGTAACATTTTGCACAACTTTCATTTTTGTAACTTTGGCATGTATGCTAATGAATAACACCTTTTTGATTCAGACTTTTTGTTGCAAATAAAGTGCTTTTGATGGTGACTTGCAAACTACTCTGCATGTTTACTGGTAACTAAATCAGAGTATCTGTGTGGATTTTTCTAAAAAAATTGGCTGCTGAGAAATAGTAAATTCTAATTTGAATGACTGCTTTGTACCGCTTCTTTTGACACCATATATGGATGAGAATAATTATTTTATGCTCAACAATTTTATATTTCTTTGTGTTTTGGTAGGAAAGAAAAAGTAGTACTGAATTAATAGAACAGACTTTGTTTTGAGAGCCATCATGTAATCACATAATATTATTATTAATTCTCATAATAATTTATTAGTTAATTATTTTCAGTAATTTACTTGGTAAATATAAGAGATACCAATGAAAAAATTTCAAGTATATAGTAAACATTAGGAACTCAACATAGAGTTGAATACTTAACATCATTTGCATCAAGGAGCTGCAATTATTCATTGAGTGGTTTACATGCTAGATTCAGTATCAGAAGGTTGCAGGTTCAATTCTTTCCCAGACCAGGCTGGGTTGCTGCATTGGTGTGTCACTGGGAAAGGCACTTTTCTCCAATTGCATTGGTGCTTATAACCTTTCATGTATTGATGTTCCATTAAACAGAACCAACCATCCATCCATCCAACCAACCAACCTACCAATTTACCAATCAACTAACACTTGAATGACTTGCTCATTCCTGGCACAAAGCCTTCTCCTATCTGTGACCTTGAGAACTTGAAACAACCAAAACTCTATCAAAAAATTGTAGTTACAGAGCAGCTTTAGTTTTCGAGATTTGCTGTTGTTAGCTACTTGTTCAGTCAATACTATTCTTGTTTATGGTCTTGGCAATTTTTGTCAAACTGGCCTTGGCATAAGCTCAATATAGTGATCACTTTGGCATCCATGTGTGTGTCGATGTGTACATATGTTCATACACCGTAGATTAAGGTAAGTGTTAAACTATTGGGGATTAAGCTCAGAGTTTTTCCATTCTAGCTAAACAGATGGCAAGCAGGACAAAAAGGGAGTTTCTTGTTATTCTTTTTTTATTTTAATTAACTTAATATGTAACAAAAAAATTGAAAATAATTTAGTCAGCAATTTAGCAGTAACAATGCTTCATAGCCCAAAGAGTAGACTTGTCATTAATGATGTGCACTTTCTTGATAGCACAATTGATAGGATATTTATCCATATTACAGTAGTGTGCCTAACTACAAACAATGTATGCCACAGTGGTCATTTTGAAAATAGTGTTATTGCTACTCCTCCTGAACAGGACATATCAACATGAGTTTTCACGAAAAGACTTCTTATGATGTCTAGTGGCTACGAATTGAAAATGGTGCCAGTCTGATCTCTAGTATGACCACCATGGGGAAAATCTTCTTGTTGCTACTCCACCTGGATGAATGAACATATCAATATGGGGTTTTCACCAAGGACTTCTAATCATGTCTGTTTGTCTCCAAATGAAAAAGGTGCCGATCTGACATTCAATATGGCCACCACAGCAGCCAACTTGAAAATCTTTTTATCACAATTTGTCGTAAATGGAAAGTCATATCTGCATAGGGTGCTGATCTGACCTCTAGTATGGCCACCATAGTGGCCATCTTGAAAATCATTTTATCATTACTCCTTGATTAATGGCCTTGGCAGTGATCTTGAAAATCTTGTTATAGCTACTCCTCCTAATGGGAAAGTCAAACCAACATGGGATTTTCACCAGAAGACTCCTTATTGTGTCTGGTTGGTCCTAAATGAAAATTATTCCAATCAAACAACCAATATGGCCACCATGGTGGCCATCTTGGAAAGCTTTTTATTGCTTCTCCTGAATGGATGGCCAGATCTAGATGGGTTTTTAACAAAAAGATTTCTTATGATATCTAGTTGGTAGTCAGTGAAAATGGTACTGATATTGCATCTAATATGGCTGCAGTGATGGCCATCTTGGAAATCTTGTCTTGCTACTCTTCCTCAATGGAGGGTCACATTGACATAGACCTTTTTACCAAAAGACTTCTTATGATGTCGAGTTGGTCCTAAATGAAAATGGTAGTGATCTTACATCAAATATGGCCACTGAATTAATAGTCAGCCATCTTGAAAACCTTTTTGTTGCTTAAGAATATCAGAGTTTATTTCAACACTCAGCAGTTAAAAAGAAGAAATGGTGTTATTTTGGATTCCTGGAAAGTCTTTTTGGCCAGTAGAACACGAGTTCCTTCGAAGAACTCTTGTTTAATGTTATATTGTAAATTCTTTCTGTTTGCCCAACTCAGTTGTACAAACTCTTGTCCTTCCATGTAATTATGAAACCCCCCGCTGCTGAGGGGTAAGTTGTGGTGGTCAAATTATACTGATTAAAAAGGGGGTAAGACATTGTCACTTTCATTTAAAAATACAAATGACATATTCATATGAAATTTAAATGTTATACATCGTTCACTGATTAAGAAAGTTAATAATGTTGGTAATTATTTAAATTATTTCAGACTCTAGTTCTGTTCAGTCTTTAAATTCTTAATTTAAACATGTTCAGTGTTGGTAATCATGCTGCATGTGAGTTTTTTTTTTTTTTTTTTTTTTCGGTGGAAGACTTTTGAGTTGAATTAATTTTGAAACTACCCTGTCTTATTCATGAAACAATTGCAAGTAAAATCAGTTTAAAGTGTCTGAGGTGAGGGGGAAAAAATCCAGCAAACTATTTCAACCGTAAAATTACAGATTCTTGCCCAGGAATATTTTTTAATGAAGTAAATTACAAAAATAAATTTGTAATCCAGAGTCAGACAGTGTAGCCTTTTGGTTATATGTGTGATTTTGGTTTTATTTTTCCTAACCCACATTTTTTATTATTTCTTTTCTTCACCCTTGTAACCCTACAGACACCCCCCTCCCTGTTCTTCCCTCCACACCATCCATATTTTACCACCTCCATCGTTCAGGGACCTTCACGGGGAGCTTTGATAAGGTGCCATCAGAACCGAGGGACTTGGTGGCTGCCATAACATCAACACGATATATCACCCTGTCCTGGAACATTCCGGAACATCCTGGGCCATCAGAGATTATTTCCTACTCCGTATTGTGGAACGAAGTCGGGTCAGAAAGGTGGGTATTTTTGTTCTGAAAGATCCTCTAAAAAAGATAAAAGAGGCTTGCAGAAGTCTTGGAAAAAAAGTGCACAACCAGTACATAGAGTTCTGCAATATTTTTATGTTGAATTACATTTCTTTTTCTTTTCAACATGACTGAATTACATACATCAATTCATGCATACTATTTGATTCTTGACATTATTTTGGGGGAAAAAAAGTTGTTCAGTGTCATCTGCCTTTTGGCCATTTACGCTTTTCTGTTCAGTATACGGTAGATACTTTCTTGGTTGACACATGGTCATTACCCATTCCAGTCAAAGGTATGGTTCTCATTCTTTCTTAGAAGGATTGTTTTTTTGATCATCACTACTATTTTTAGTTTTCTTCATCAGTCAGTATTAGCAATCAGTCAATGGTTGGCAGAAGTATGCACCATGTGTAGAAGAGTCCACTTGTGGGATATCGTAGTCTTGGTCACAAAACAAACATTGTGGTTACAAAGAATAGGGAAATCTGAAATTGGGGTTGCTCTACAGATAATATGTGCTTCAGAGAGAGTGACAGGTGTAAGATGAAGTTGTTTGCATTTGGAACATGCACAATGGAGAGAATGTTGGTATACGTCTATGCTACTTAAATGTACTGTGGCTGAAATTTCTTTACATATTGTACTTGTGGAAATTGGACATGATCTAAGTACACAGCAGACGGAAATGGCTGCTCCAAAGTACTCAAAAAATCATCCTGAATTAGTCAAAAGTACACTATTTTCAGCAGTTATTAAAATAGGGAAACAAATTTTGCCAGAGTAGGCAATACCAGCCTCTGAAAGTACAATGAATGAATTACAAAATATATAAAAAGTTAAAAAAGTTATCAGCTCTTTTTTATTTTATTTACCTTTGAAGTCCAGGAAGTGAAAATGACCAAGCGTAGGCGGCAGTTTTCTGAGAGGTGCACATCTTAAGTAAGATCAAGCTGTATACTCTATAACCCAAATTGAACCCATCAAGCATACACCAAAATAAAGGAAATTCAAAGTTCTTTTAACAATACCTAAGATATACAAGGTCGTTTTTCAAACAGCCTGGATAACCAGTGAGGAAAACCTGGGTTATTCTTTAAAAATCTAACCCTATGCAAAGTACGAAACTGGAAAGTACCACCATTGCATTAATAATGCATTTTACGATCTTTGGGCCTAACCAGTTAATTGTTAGAAATAAGATGAAATTGTTTGAGGTGCTGGATTTATTTATTAAAATAGTGATTGACTCTGAAACTTAATGAGTGGAAGGGAGGATTGCAAGTTGCACCAGGAGGGTTCCTGACCACAAAACAGGTGATCCAAATGAAGAAATAATATGGGAATGGTGCAGTCACACCATCAATCTGTAGATCTGTTGTTGGACACTAATGCTGCCTGAGGTACATGGATCTTGAAAGTTTGCCTGTTAGACTTTGGTCCCACAGTATGAATACTATAATCTATAATTTAATAAAAACTTTTGGTGCAGCTGATGCAAAATAAGTAGAATTTAATTTCTAAATGATCTGGCAGTAATAAGTTACAAGAGTTTTTTTTTTGTTTTAGCTCACCTGGCCATAAGACCAAGTGAGTTCATGGTATGGTTCTTCATCTGTCGAGCATTGTTCATTGTCAGTCCATTGTCCATGGTTCATTCACAATTGCAATATACAACTTGTCAAAAACCACTCAACTGAATTGGACCATTTTTAACAAAAAGTATCCGGACATTTAGCGTCTTCAAATTTGTTAAATGATGCTGATTTGCCATCAATTATGGCTGCCATTACTAAAAATATAAAAAGCTTTAAATGACTTTTTATCAAAAACTGCTCAGAAAAATTGTATAAAGTTTGACAGAAAGTATCCTGTCATAAAAAAATTTCAGATTTGTTCAAATAATGCCAGTTATCCATCGAATATATCCACCATTACTAATGTGGCCACCATTACTAAAAATAGAAAAACATTTGAACTACTTCTTCTCAAAAACCTTTCAACAGAATTTGACCAAACATTTGACAGAAATCATCCTGGCATGAAAGACTTTAAACTTTGTTCCAATGATCCTGATCCACTATCAAATTATGACTGCCATTACTAAAAATAGAAAAAAAACTTTTAATGACTTCTTTTCAAAAACTGCTAAACAAAATAGAACCAAATTAGATAGAAAGGATCCTGGCTTGAAGCACTTTTATTTTGTACGTATGATGTCAATCTGGCATTTAATATGGCTACCAATACTAAAAATAGAAAAACCTATAGACAACTTCTCAAACACCACTGAACACAATTTGACCAAATTTGACAGAAAGCACTCTAGCATAAATGGCTCTCAGATTTGTATAAATGATGTCAGTCCACCATCAGATATGGCTGCCATTACTAAAAATATACAAAACTTTAAGCGACTTCTCAGAAATTGCTCAGCAGAAATTGACGAAATTTAGATTAAGCATTCTGGTAATAAGGGCCTTGAATTTTAGACAAATGATGCTGATTTGTTGTCAGATGTGGCTGCTGTTTCAGAAAATGGAAAATCCTTTAAATGATCTCTATTCAAAAACTACTCAACAGAATTTGACCAAAAATATTTTACAGAAAGAATTCAGACATAAAGGACTTTTAAGTTTGTGCAAATGATGCCTATGTGCCATCAAATATGGCTGCTGTTACTAAAAATAAAAAAAAACTTTAACAGCTTCTTCCAAAACACCACTTAACAGACTTTGATCAGATTTGACAGAAAGTGCCTTAGCTTAAATGCCTTTCTGATTTATTCAAACGATGCTGTTCTATCATCAAATATAGCTGCTGTTTGTAAAAGCAGAAAGACATTTACACAACTTGATTAGAAAAAAAAAACTGACGAACAGAATTTGATTAACTCTGACACAATGCAGAGTTCATCCTTTGCAGAAGAAAACATGACAGAATTGATTTTAAACACAAGAGCATACATTTCAATAGAACAAGTTATAAAATATAACAAAATAATAGAAGTTAAGGATTATACCGAATGATTATAATTTAAACTGAAGAAAATTATAAAATAGTAATATAACAAGTAACACTCTTAAGGTGATGATGCTGATCTGACATCCAATATAGTCAGTATGATGGCCATCTTAAAAATCTTGTTATAACTACTTCTGAATTGAGGCCATATTGACATAGGGTTTTGACCAAAAGACTTCTTGTGATTAGTTGGTCCTAAATGAAAAATGGTGCCGATCTTGAATCCAATATGGCCACCACAGCAGTTAATTTGAAAATCTTCTTATCGATCAAGAATATGAGTGAATGGTTTCAACACCCAGTAATTAGAAAGCAAAAAATGGTCTTATATTGAATTCCTGGACGTTCTTTTTGGAGAATAGAGCGTCAGTCTTGATGAAAAATTCTGAAAAAAAATTTCCCCTACAAAACATGCTTGAAATTGTTTTTTAAGGTTAAATGGAAAAATTGACTCTGTGAAGTACAAAGGTCAGTTTTTATAGTGATACAATTTTACAAAAAAAAATGTTCAAGTGTGAATTTATTTACTTCCATGTGTATTAGTTTTTGTGGTTGTTTAAAAAACATGCATTTTTCATTATTATTTAAAATTGTTGATTGGGGAATGGAGTCCTTTATTTTCCAAAAAAAAAAGAGAATTCTTTGTCAGGCCTTAAAATTCACTGTCTCAGGGGACCATGAAATCCACAAAATTTAGTACACAACAGATAATCATGAATTCACAATACACCTGCCAACACTTACGATTTGACCATAAGTCTTACTGAAATGACCCTTAAATTACAGACTTGTGGAATTGTAAAAAAAAATATGACAATACAATCATTGCAGTCAAATCAGGATATAGGCATGTCTGGGTTATTATTGTAGATTTAGAGAAGTTTGTCAGTCAATCAGACTAACTTTACTTGAGTGACTTGTGTTTTTCATGCAAGACACCTGCATGATCAAGCTTTTGCTTTGATGTTATAGCATTATCAAGAAATGTTGTCCAACAGACGAAAACGTGTTGACGGTGAAAGGGACAACCAGTCTTTTACATAGTTCAGACAATCAGCACAGAAATATAAAAAGGAATATTCAGATTCTTGACTATGCTTGGAAGAAAACAGGAAAGGCAGCATATTTTGTCAATTTAAGTATTGCTTACAGCATGAGAGATAATTGCCACCACTGCATGAAATAAAAAACCCAGATTACATCAAGTTGAGAGATCTAGCAAGAAGCTGGTGACCCCTATGGGATTTGGAACTGCAGTTTCTGAAACTGATCTTGACATCATTAAGATCTAAGTGTACTTTATGAATTTTTGGGTTGAACATAATTTTGCCTTTGCTGCATCAGATCACACTTCCGAACTTTTCAAATGTACGTTTTCCAAGTCAACAATTGCTGTACATGACATTTCGTTACACCTTACGGAAAATTGGTCTTATGGAAATATATTGACTGCCAGGTTGTGTTACAGTTGGGAGGTCTGACAGTATATATAGGTGTTTGTGAAATAAGTCCCTATAAACTGTGTAAACAATACCAGAATGTTAGCTGAATTACAGGTTTATGGTTTGTCATAGTTCTATGTTTTATTTGATATGCTTGCAGGGAGAGGGTCATGAACACAACTACAAAGGAAGCCAATGTAAATAGACTGAAACCAAACACTGAGTACGAATTTAAAGTACGAGCATACAACCGTTATGGGCCCAGTACCAGACATGCATATCTTAAACATCGTACTGAACAAGAAGGTAAGATTTAAATTGGTTGCATAAAACACAGCGATGATTCGAGTTGTAGTTACTTGTCTCCAATAACACATCATCAGATAATTTGGATCAGTAAAGAGCATTAAATATATTTGATTTTATCTGAAAGGTTTTGAGAGAGCTTCAGGACCATATTGAAACAACTAGACATTATTCTCCATCAAATCTTGATAATGTGGTTATAAAAATAGGAATTTTCTTATGAACCCATCGTTTAATCTTGTGTATAAGCCGTGTCCAAATGCAAATAACATGGACCCTGATCTGCTGTCGCATATTGCGCCGGCAGATCAGGGTCTATGTTGTTTGTTCTACTGATCAGTTCTTACAAACTGCATAGACTCAGATATGCTGGCGCACAATGCGACAGCAGATCTGGGTCTATGTAGTTTGCAGTTGGTATCGGCTTATATGTGAGTATATTTGGTACTTGATATTTTTTAGAACAGAATCATTTGGCAGCTGCTGTTCAGAAAAGGAAAATCTGGCCCCTTCAAACTTATTTTCAGTGTTATAATCTCCATGATATTGTAAGCTATAGTACCAATTTGTAAAGCTCTGGCTTTTAGATAACCAAGAATAAATTTAATAGTCACAGGGTCACACCATGTTGGCTTTATTCAGGTACTCCAAGATGAAATGAATTAAACCTTTGTCTTCCAGTGATGTCACACTGCACTCGCTGTTGATAATGTTTGAGATATACATTCTTTTATTCAAGTCAGCATTCCTCCGAGTACTTCTATATTGTTATCTTACTAAATTTTTCATCCTATATTTATTAAGGTAGATAGTGTACCTTTTATTTGTTTTATTGGTTAGTGTGAAGAAGCCAATGATCAAAGATATTAAATCACATTTTACAAACCTGGTCTACAGATAGATGAAGGATAGAAAGGTGACATTTGATACAGTTAAGTTTTCTTATCATACATCATTTACAGTACGTGACAGATGTAATTTTTCAATGATTATGAATAGATGAAATTTGTAATAACAGTTGCTCATTCTTTTCATCATGTTTGTCATTTTATAAAACCATGAATCGGATAAAGTGCAACTGAAAATGCAGTAAGCTCACTTGCTTGCATTTGTAGCATTAGTATGCAAACATGTCCTCCTTGTCTTTCACAAACACACACACACACACACAGAGACACACAGAGACAGACAGACAGACATACAAGACAATTGGATCAAATGTAATAGACTTGACAGTTATAACACCGCAATAATCGGAAGTGCCAGTTACACATCACAAATGCAGCACCATCTTTGAGAAAATGGCAAACCTCCTGTGTCATCAGAATTGAGAAATTAAAGGCATATCATGAATTTATCAATTAACGAAGCTTATAAATAATGTTAGAATTAGAACCTTTTAGATATGTCTGACAGTATACAAGCGGTGAATCCAGTGTTTCCTTTCATATAAGTCCCATTTCAGAACTAATCTTGAATTATGCCCCTTTGTACAATTATTGTACATAGTTTTGAAGATTTAAAGTTAGAAAGAATATGAATTAAGTCATTTTTAAACAAACAGTTCAGAAGAAAGACCATGAGAAGGATATACATTTTTAAATTGCACTGTACTTTAATATATATACTTTTGTCAGTTTTCCACAAACAATCAATACAACCTTAAAAGTTCAGTTCCACTGTTTAGATTGGCAATTTACATTGTATATAGCAGTATGGAAATAGAAATTACCAAATGTTATGAATTTATCAATTGATGAAGTCTATATATAAACTTATAATTTAAACCATTTGGATAGAGAGTATCTACAAGGTGAATCCAATATGTTTTAACAGATGTGCCATTTCCGAATTAATATCATTTGATATAAATGAGAAAATCATAATTTATGAAAGTCCTCATTTAATCTCACTAATAAGATCTCTCATGGGACTGAAGAAAGGTGGTCTTAGCAATGAGGTCCACTGAATAATTAAGGAACATTTCATTTATTGGAATTTTCAATCATTGTATCGGAGTGGTTTTAAAATCAGAGTGGTCAGTAAGGTGGGGTAGGGTTTTACAGTACATCTATATAGTCATTGAGTTCAGCATAAACTGACATATAATTGACAAATCTCCAAGTCAGTGATGACCACATCTGCTAATTAGCATAGTGTTTTCTAATAAGTAACAGTGTCTTTTGAAAATGTTACCTCTTGATAAGAGAATAATTTTTGGTTTATAGTATTTCATGACAACTGAGTGAAAGGTAGTGAAGTTATCTGAGTTTGATTTTGCACATGTTATATAGTGATATTTGATGTTTGAATAAATGATTGACAGCTGATGGAAGGTAGGTGGAGCATGGGGAGGTGTTAGTACACAGTGATTTACTCATAGCCTGGCTTAGAGTGGTCAGCTGTACTTCGGAATTGAATCAGTGATTGACTGACAGCTGGTGGTAGGTATGTAGAGATGTTATTGCACACTGAATCACACATAACGTAGCTTATAGTGGACAGCTGTCTATTGGAATGTTGAATAAATGATTGACAGCTGGTGGTAGGTAGGTGGAGCATAGGGACTTAGAGTGGAGAGTTGTCCATTCTAATTTTGCAATAAATAAGCAAAGCCTTTCTTGAAAGACTAGATCCTTTATGCACGGATTTATTGACTGTATAGTGCTATGACTTGTCATGAGAGTCCATCTGCCTTGTCATGAGAGTCCATCTGACTTGTAATGAGAGTCTATCTGCCTGAATGGATCATGAAGTTTTGGCAGAAAGATTTTGGTCCTTTCCCCAGAGGTCTCTAGGATGTTGTCAGAGGTTAGATATACAAAAGTTGCTGTTAACGTGATGTTCAAATATTTGTTTGTTCAAATTTTGTCATACAGCCATAGCACAAGAACACATATAATGGATTTTGCATTACGACTCCAGGGATGTAGTGGGTGGTGGGATATGTAATGAAAAGCATGAGGTTTTGCCTTATGGTGGGATATGTAATGAAAAGCCTGGGTTTTGTCATATGGTGGGATATGTAATGAAAAGCATGGGGATTTGCCATGTTGGGCTTTGGAAGTAGCTAGAGTATCTGTTGAAATGCAAGTTTCATCTCAATGCAGTTATCACTGCTTTTACCAAAATTTTGTATTAGCCAACATGTACTATTAGTCCATAGTGGCTTGTGATAAATGAGTTCCACTGTATTAATAGGATATACTATTGATCAATCTATCACCTGATTAATTGATTGATTGACTGTCATATTGAATGATTGAAAATTGACTGATGTATTTATTCAATAGTTAAGTTGCTTATTTACCATTCCGTTAATATGCTCGATCATTCATTCATTTCACAGTGGATGTACCAAGTGAGGCTAGGAACCTACAAGCCAGAGCCCTCTCCCCAACATCTGTCAAGATTACCTGGGAATCCCCTGCAGACCCTAAAGGGGCCATCATAAAGTATGACCTGATCTATTATGCAGTTGGGGACAGTGATGAACAAAGGGTAATGGGAATAGTGGATTTTGTTGATTCATAATAATATACAGTATCGTATATACTCGCTTACAAGTCAAGTCCAATTGCAAACTTCACAGACCCAGATTGGCTGTCACAGAATGCGCCAGCAGATCTGGTTCTGTGCAGTTTGTTGGGAGTGATCAGTACAACAAACAACATATACTCTGATCTGCTGGCACAATATAGGATGGCAGATCAGAGTCTGTGTTGTTTGCAGTTGGAATCGACTTATAAGTGAGTATAGATGGTAATGAACAAATTGGGAATCCAAGCTATACAGTATAATATTCATTATTAATATGTGGATCATATATATTTGTGTCTCCAAGCCTTGAATTTATAGAACTTTCAAGACTGAGACTGAAAATTGACACAAATCTTTGAAATAAAATATCTCTAAAGCTATTAACAATAAATGCATACAACATTTTGGGCTCTGGCAATTCAGCTCGTATAATGTATTGCTGGAAATGTTGAATGCTTTTTTAAACATTTTTAAAAAATATTTTTTTACGCTTTTTAATAAAAGCTTTATCTTGGGTCAAATTATGTTTATTTTTGCGTCTGTGTGTGTGTTTTTATGGCACATTGACACACGAAAAGGCAACTGACTTAGGCTGATCTGATGTCGGGATTCAAACCCAGATCCTTCTGATCACGAGTCCAACATGCTAACCACTGAACCACTGTGGCTCTAGGGTATAACTTTGATTTCTAGAGACTGAATTGGATTTAATGTCCAAGTATTTATTGGAAATGTATAGGACTTCAAGACCTGGCCCTACCATTTGGTCTTTATTTGATCATTTATCCAAAAAAAATCCATGTCTTTTGACAGGGACCATGAAAATTAAAACTGATGCACATTGTGTTGGATAGTAATAGTTGTCTGTACATTTATCAATGCAGATTTTTGGGGGGCAATTAGGCCCCCCCCAAAATATGTGTTTCCTATTGCACTGGTTTTAAAATTAGGGTAGGCAGGTAGCTTTTTTTTTTTTTTAATCATTATATATAAAGCAAATAATATTTCAAGTGCTTCAAAGTACTGGGCAAAATTGGCTCAATTAGATGCACAAATCAATTTCGACGTGATTTTTTTTTTTTTTTTTCACCATGGGAGGAAAAAAAGTCCTAGGGTTGGCAATGAGAAACATGGACGGTCAGCTGACTGGAAACACACATATTATTTTATTTTGCCTAACAGACCCAGCTGCAGTGGTCCCTCACTAACATGCTGTTTATTGGAGCTGTAAAAGTGTGCCTGTTTTAGGCGAGGTTGTCATATACTGGGTACATTACAAGCAAGACTAAACGTGTATAATGGGATCCCTAATCATGCCATTGTGATATAAGGGACTGTGTTATATTAGGGCACCTTATAGCAATCGAACACTTGATATGCATTAAGTTTAGATTTCAAAATTTAATGATCTTGACCCTTTTGTCTTTCACTTTTGTGAAGACTGATTTGTCAACTCTATTATTAATACTAACAGTGTACATGTTTTCGAAATCTAAAGGATAACCATTTACCGTATATACTCGCCTATAAGTCCGTCCAAATGCAAACAACATAGACCCTGATCTGCCGTCGCATAATGCGCAAACAGATCAGGGTCTGTGTTGTTTGTTCTACTGATTAGTCCTTACAAACTGCATACATCCAGATCTGCAAGCACATTATGCGACGGCAGATCTGGGTCTATGCAGTTTGCAGTTGGTATTGGCTTATACACGAGTATATATGGTAATTAAGAAGAACTGTAAATATGAGGTATACATTTCAGCATACAGTACTTCCTCACAATAATACTTTAAGGGTTATGTCACTTTATACTGAGGTAGGATAAATATCGTCCCAAAATGGGATCCATGACCCTACCTGTGTTATATGAAGTAACTGCACTATACTGAAGTACTTTATAATGGGGACCACTGTATATTGAACTTGATTCATACAAGTGCATTTAATTTTGGTACAAGAAAGGGGGAGCGCATGTAAGCTGTGTTTGCATGTATATTTATTTTTACATATGCATCTTTTATCCAGATTTTACATTTACATACCTTATATACTCATTTATAGGCCAATACCAACTGCAAACTGCATAGACCTAGATCTACCATTGCATAATGCACCATCAGATCTGGGTCTAGTAAGTTTGTAAGAACCAATCAGGAGAACAAACAACATAGACCCTGATCTGTTGGCGCATTATGCGACAGCAGATCAGGGTCTATGTTGTTTGCATTTGGACCCGGATAATACGTGAGTATATATGGTTATCCTCTCTATATATTCATCTAACTAGTTCATGCCACAGACATTTTATATTTATATAACTTCTCAGGTGACCATGGCTGGGTCCTCAGAGTCTCATACTTTGATGAACTTGAAGAAGTATCGAGAGTACAGCTTCCGTGTCGTGGCCCACAACGTTAATGGACCTGGCATGAGTACAGAAGAAATAGTAGCCAGAACATATTCAGACAGACCTAGTGCAGCACCACAAAATTTCACTCTGGAGACTTCCAGTTCATCGGTAACTTAAGATATTTATCTGGGAAGACAGCACATACAGACAACTGTAAACAGCATTGATCCCTGTTAGGAGATCATGAGATTGAATTTCCACTATCAGTCAATCAGAAATGAGCTTTCAAAAGTAACATCATTCATGAGTGGTTGAATCACAATTTCAAGCTCAAACTCGGGCTCAAGAGTTTATGATTTCTAAGCCTGATCTGCTTTCACATAATGATCTGGCAGATAAGGATTGACATTGTTTTCTAGAAATAAAAGGAAATAGAACAAACAGTTTAGATCCTGGCCCCATTGTCTCAAAGGCGCATTATGCGATGACAGATCAGGCTCTATGTTATTTGCATTTGGACCCGGTTTACATGTAAATAATGCGGTATGTTGTTTGCAGTGGATATGAATTATATATTGAGTGAATGTGGTATACATGTATTTTTGACAATCAGTGGAACTGATTCAGGACCTATTCTTGAACTGAACATTTAGGTGGGAAATTCCCCGTCTCCATTTAAAAGAAAAAGAAGGGAAATTTCTGAATATAGGAGGGATTTTATAAAGTTATTGAGGTTGGGCTTGAAAATATGATGGATAATTTTTGTGCATTCAGTTGATTTTTTGGCACAGTTGTTTAGAAGTTTGTATGAATCCTACAATTGTGGGTTCTAGAATAGACCCAGCTGAGTTTGGTTCTTGCACATTAAAGAGATCCAATTGTCAGAGATTGGGTCATTGCTCTGGCTAGATAGAAATAGAGAGGAGACCCCCCCTCTACCCCAAATGCCCTTTCCAGTATTGCTAAAGGTGTCTGTCTTGCCTCCTCAATCTTGGAAATTCCTAGCTGGAGCACTGGGGGTAATGGGCTCCATTTATGATGATTTGTGGCATTTCCAGAATCAAATGAAGCAGAATGTTTAAATTTTGTGTAGAAGTTTCATGTGAACAGTAATGAGACTAAAACTAGGTATATATTTGGGTCTATTCCATAATTTCTCTGTCAAATTCATTCTCCATTATAAAATTAGCTCTGCTACCTCTCTAATCCAGCCCTTGTATTCATCATTCCTGTCCATATACATACAAAGGGAAGAAACTCCTACACATTACCTTCCCTTTCCACTATTAGGTTGCTTCCCTTCAACCAGATGTTTACCAGCACATCATTACTTTTCGATATCTAAGAAAATCGGCTTGAATTCTACCCATAAATCTATAAAGTCAGTCTAGTAATGATTATTAAAGTATTTGCTTTATGTTGCATCCTTTTTAAAAAAAATTCTTCATCAATAATTGTGTGTATTTTTTGCAATTTGTAGACTTCAGTTTATGATCTTGTACTCCAACTAAGTATCATTGGTGCTCATTCTTGGTTGTCTGGTGCTCATTCTTGGTTGTCTGGTGCTCATTATTGGTTGTCATATTTGCATACACTGCTTGAATTTTTAGACTTGTTCATTAACGCAAGCATTGTTATTATAGTAAACACTTATGGGTTGTTATTCTCCTTTGTTTTTGTTGTTCTTGTAATTTCAGTTAAACCATGACAACCATATGTTTCAAGTGCAAGAGACTTAAGGTCAATGAGATTACACATAATATGTGCCTCGTTTGCACTAAGTTTTCATCTACATCACGGTGCAGTGGCTGCACTAAGTGGTTGGAGGGAATATGGTCCACAGTTCTGTACAAGAGTTTGAAAGTAAAGAGAGACAGGTGAAGTCAGAGTTGACTGAAAGAGAGATCTTGAGACTTTGCCCTAAAACATCATCAATAGCTAGTGTAGTGGGGGATGCCATAATGGTTTCACAGACAGACAGACACACACACACACACACACACACACACACACACACACACACACACACACACACACACACAGTGATAGTTATGTCCAGCCAGTTTGAATCGGAGGATCAGTGCACCTCGGAGATGCTCGTGCTGCACTTACACCACATTTTGTTAGAGTTGCAAATGCGGAGACTTGTACAGGAAACAACGATGCAGTTGCTGGCTTTGGGAGAATTTCTGTCCTACTGCTTGTAGATGGGAGATTGTCCTCCCAATATGTGGCAGTTCAGTAGGCATAAGTCCCCCCTACATATTTGAGCATGGCCTTTGGGCCTGTAGGTCACATAGGGTATAATACTGACCTTGATGATCTGTTTTTTTAGCCATCTACCTTGTGCAGCTGCTCCAGTTGCTGACTAGACAGTCTAGTCACTCAGCCGGCCATTCTTTTCAACTATCAACCAGAGATTTGTTCCATTGACCACCCCTGCTGCATACCAGCTGGTCTCACTGTTATATGTGGAGTCTTTGGGAATCCATCAAATTGGTCCATTTGTTTCACCACTGATTCCATTGAACCGACCATACAACTGTCCATCCAACACACCTTCCGGTTGTCTTTCCAGCAGTCGATACAGGCAAGACAAGCCATGTCATTTGGCTGGCTGCCAGTCCAACTGGTAGGCCTGATGTTCATGCCATATTCGGTGGATAGATACCATGCCACACACAGAGAAGATATCAAGATCTTGTCTTTGCTGCCAGGAATGATCTGTGTGGACATGGAAGCTATGATTATTGAGGGCAGGAACAACCTAGATCAATTGGCTTACTCTGACCTCATCATGGAGTGTATGGAATTTAGTTTCAAAGTAACTGTTGAGGAAATTTACATAAATTTATCACCCTCTGAGTGCCAGCCACTTCTATCTGAGCCAGTCCTATAAGGTTATGTCTTAAGTAGACGTTGAAGATGATGATGAACACCCTCTCTCTGGGGGTTCTATTCCATGCTTGTTATAGTACCCAAAGCCAATGGGAAGTGAAGGCCAGTCATGGATCTCAGCCAAGTGAACAATTTCATAGCTGTGCTAAAGTGCAAAATGGAGGTGGCATGGTCGGTCAGTCTTTCTATCACAAGGGATGAATATGCGATCAGTCTGGATCTAACCAAAGCATATTTTCATGTTCTTATCCACCCAGCTTCATGCATGTTCCTTTGATTTGGCTTCCAAGGAACTATATATTAATTCTGTGCACTCCAACTCGGTCTCAATAACAGCCAGTGGGCAATTATGAAGACTGTAAACTGCATCATTATCATGCTCAGGTCAGCCTCATCAGCAGTGACTGCAGTATATTTGGATAGCACTGTTCAGAAACACATAAGTTCATCATTGGTGATGGACAGGAGCAACCTTCTCTCTCTTCTCTTTCAGCTGGGTTTTGTAGTGAATTGGGAGAAGTGAAATCTCACCCCCTCCCAACATTTTGTCCCTCTCAGTATAGAATTTTTTACTAATCTCAACCTCATTTATCTCCATCCTGTGTGCTTGGTGTGGATTAGCGATCTCAGAGTAAATTTCCAACAGGGAGTGGCTTAATATGGCAGCACACTTTACTTATCTCAGCTGCCTTTTTCATGCGGGCTTTGCAGATGGCCCTACTGGCACAGTGGCACCTCTTTTCCAGTCAGCTTGATCATTGTGTTATGATCTCGACCGAAGTAAGACAATTCCTGCGTCAGTGGTGGGACAAAAGTGGTTTATTTCAGAAATTCCTTTAGAAAAGTCCCAAAAGGAAATTTGCATGGATGCCAGCTCATACGGTTGGGGAGCCCACCTATTTCTCCTGGTTTACCATGGTCAGTAGCAAAATCACCCAACCAATGCGTCCTGGTCTGGGACTTTCTACAATGGTGCTCTCAGCTGAAGATCACAGTCCACAGACATATTCCCCCCAGGCTCAATGACCTAGCTGACTCACTGTCAAGAAGGGGCCAGACTCATTACACCAAGTGGTCCATTCATCTGTCAGACTTTCATTGGATTTGTGCACTTTGGTGGTGTCCAATGATAGACCTTTTTGCGACAAGGTGGAACCAGAAACTGCCCACCTTCATCTCCAGTCCTGGATGCAGAAACCTGGACTGTGGATGATCTATTATTCATTTGGGAAAGGTTTTGGGGCTATGCCCCCCCCCCCCTTTCTGTTCTGGTACCAAGAATAGTACAGCAAATCACGGGCCAGATCTGCAAAGTGATTCTGAATGATTCTCTCGGGTGTAACAAGTCTTGGGTTAATGGCCTGCTCAGTCTAGCAATGGATGTTCCCAGGAAAATACTGCTGAGGCCCAATCTGATCAAACAACCCCAGCTGCAGGTGCAGAGATGCTGCCAGGGTGCACGAGTGTACGAATCAGTGATGTGTGAAAACTCTTGCAAATTAGTTTAAAGTCGTGAATATAAAAATGTACTCTGCACAGTATACAATTTTTATTTAACTGTTAACCCTTAAAGTGTTTGTGACAACATTAATCACATTGCCGGTAGAGGTCTCGTAGCACTTGTCAAGGACATATGACTTGTTTCAGGTAGGCAACTATTTACACATCTGGGTACTTCGGTCTGACATGAATGGTTGTTAAACTAAATTTGATTGGCACATTGGGCCCAGGGGCAAGTATTCTGTTGTAGTTTGAACCTTGCATTCATCAAGGAAGTTTTACATATGCTTGTTTAAAATACGGGCTACCTAGAAAACCCCAAATGGCTGACTCGCAACATAATTCATCTTCAGATGACGATTTCGTTCGGCAAATACTGGCATATGATAGCAATGATGACAATGATTTTTAAAGTATATCAGATTATTGTAGCTGGAAAAGTGTTACTGGGAATACCAGTAAGTAATTTTTAACTCGAAAATGATGTTGAATATGAGTCTGATGTACCTGCTGCATGGACAAAAACAGACGGCATGCTGGTCATCCCCCATTCAGCGGTATTTCAAAATTAAATGTAGAAAAGGCAGAATACCAAGCCTAATTAAAATGCAGGCAATTTAAAAGTAGTGCGCAATTTTCATTTCTTTTCTCAGACAATTCAGCCCTGACGGATCTTATACTACAAAAAGTATATAGCACTCAAAGGGTTAAGATAAATTGAATAAATAAGAATTAAAAAAGAAATTAAAAAGTGATGATATTTATTTGATCACAATACATGTCTGAACAAGCAGACTATGGCATTGATGGACTTAATACCCTAATACAGCATTATGGAACTTATACGAAATCTGGCATAGTAGTCAGCAAAGCACTGATTCAAGAAAGTGAAACTTTGGCAGAGCTCATGTTAGTGGAAACTCTTATTTTGGAGCAGAGATATCCAAGAGACAAATCCTACGAGCTGTGGAAAATTGTACATTACCATAAAGAACAGTTTCCCAACTTGATCAAACTTGTCTAAGCTAGCTATGCATATGCCCTATCAGACAGCAGACTGTGAAAGGGGGTTCTCAGTACAGAACAATATTCATACACAGATAAGGAACAGAGTAAGCCCAGAAACAATCAACAGATTAATGCTTATACAAAGGAGACATCTTTTGAGGATTTTGATTTCAGTAGAGTTTTAACAGAGTAGAACATGAAGAAAGAGAGATGGATATTTAAGTGTTAGGTAAATATTGAACTATGGCTGTTTCCTCCTACCCCACTCCCTTTTTTTTCCCACTCCCCCCCTTATTTTGATGACAAGGGGGAGCTTCCCCATTTAGATAAAATCAAGGCAGTATCTCTGCAGGTGTTTTATCCCTGCTCTGATAGGCTTCTTCTTCCTGCTATGATCTTGTCAGGAGTACCTAGCCACCTAGCAGTTGTAAGAGGGGGTAATGGGTAAGAGTTTCTTCCCTTTGTCTACATGTCGCATAGATGGGAAAGACAAAATTTGTTTTTCTGGGATAGCAGGACTTGAGAGGTAGCAGAGCTTATTCCATAATGTTACTGTGGTCTGGTAAGTATTCTTGGAGAAATATAATTTTTAAAAAAATTGTCTTTCTTTGTGCCAACATTTTTACTCTTTACCATTTAGTATATATCTCATGTATCATAATCTAGCTAGAACTCCTAACTTTGACATATGTCAGAACTTTAAAGTAATGATTGAAATACATCATTGACCTTTTCTGTGGTAGAGAAGATTAATCTGCATTGCTGGAATCAAAAGTAATTGCAGTTGCAAAATAAAACTTGATGTTATGACTTTGCAGAGTATTGTGGTTCGATGGGAGCCGCCACCAGATGATGAGTGTAACGGACAAATTACAGGCTACAAAGTCCGCTTCAAGAAACAAGGAGCAAGTGGGGAGACTGTCACCACCGATGGAAACAGACGTCTCTATGCTCTAACTGATCTTCAGAAAGACATGGAGTACATGGTGCGGATTTCTGCACAAACTGTAAATGGAAGTGGGCCAGCTACAGATTGGCTAAAGAAAACGACTTACAAAGATGATCTTGATGGTGAGAATATAGAAAAAATGAAGTGAGAATAAATGCAGCAAGCATAAGATGTCTGCAATTGTTACACTGATACCATTTATTCCTATTAAAATGTTTGGTTTAACATGTCAGATAAGATTTCAGACATGGACAGTTAATTCAGTTTCCATGCAAATTTTAATGTTAATGCATTGCAAAATAACTATATATACTTTTGTGGTATGAATGGCAGAACACAGCTACATTCTGTACATGATCTATCCAAAAGTAAATGTTTAAAATGATGACAATTTTATGTTGCCTGGCACTTATTTTGAAAAGGAAAAAAATGCTATGAATATGTATTCTCTTAATTTATAGTCAGAGTGTAACAGCCATTTAAATACAACTATATGCACTTGTCTTGCTACTCACCTAATAGATCAAGAATGTTTGCAAAATATTTAAATAACGTAGCCAGGGGTTGACTTACATTGAGAAAGAAAACTAAAAGTCTGACCCAGATTTCACTGGGTACTTGTATACATTGAGTATTAGGATAAAAGCACCTTTCATGACCAAGATCAATTAGAAGGCTGTATTCATAGTAGATCCCTTAAACCATTTGCAGTGTTGTCAAAGGTTTAATTGTAAATATTTTGACTTTTCAGAAACCCGACCTCCCGACCTCCCAGATAGACTGGTGGTTCGTGCTCGCACCACCTCCTTAATAGTCCAGTGGGTACCTAACAGGGGCTCCAAGATCCTTGTTAGGGGCTATGTTCTTGGATATGGCAAAGGAATACCAGATGTGTATAGGAAAGTCTTCGAGGCAGATACCTTCTATCATGAAATAGAAAACCTGCGTAAGTAGTGTAACTCTTTGTTGCAAATATTAGATGTAGCACCTATCTCAGAAGTTGTTTTCTTTATTCTTTTTTAATGAAACAAACGCACTTTTATAATTATACTTTTGTAATTTCCATTAGACCCACTACAATTGTATATAGTAGTAATAATATATTTTTTGCTTTCTATGTACATCACAAAGGAACTTTAAACTTCATTTCTGCAGATGTTTAGAAAAAGGTAGTAATAGTAGTAGTACTACTGTTCCTACTACTGTTACTACTACTGTTACTCCTACCACTGCTATTACTACAACTACCATTACAACTGCTACTACAACAACTACAATTACTAATACAACTACTACTACAACTGCTACTACAACTGATATTACTACTACAATTTTGATTCTTTTTCATATTTAGATTGCACTTGATTATTCCCTAAGGACCACATCAGCAATCCAGATAAATTCTTGTGTTTCAGTAAATGCATATTATCTGACATCCTACACGAAAATAAAATATTCACAAACTTATTTGCTGTTTTTGTAATTTTGGTCAGTATTAACTGACATTATTGCTCTGGTGGAGAATTAATTTAATGTCAAAATTAATAAGATCTCACATTGATGTTTGAATCAAATGTATTGATAAAACTAATAGAATAATACAATATGCCATGGTGTGCTTGTGCCAGGTGGTAGTATTATTCAGCATGTTTTGCAAATTTCATGTACAGTGAACACGAGCCTGAGAGTCTGTTTATAGCATATGGGGAAATCCCGCTATAATGCGCATCATTATAACACTGTCACATCATGGCTTCCAGTGTAATATATTAAGTGTATAACCGATGTACTGAACCGCGTTATATTGAGACCACAATATGTACGGAACTTTTACATATTGATAATAGCATAATATACTGAATAGTTGCATAGCGGGCAGTATCGTAATTTGGTAAATTATGGCATTTTGAAAAAGAAATGAAGATATAAAACTAAGTTTCACCTTGTTTTCTTTCAACCCATATTATACATTGGTGTGATTTTGGTCATGGGGTCCATAGTAGTACCATCTTATATCTGGAATTGCGTTATAACAAGGCACGTTATAATTGGGGAGAGCTGTAGTTATTGAGCTATGTTTACCTCACTGGCAGATATTTGACGCAGGTCATTGCCATCAATGTTTGCTTGAAACATTGTACTCATTGTTTGTGCAGTAAACCATTTCAGTGGTCATAAAGATTACTGTCTATTTCTTCTTTATAGGGAGACAGCAGTTAACAAGTGTTATAATTCTATTAATTTTTATCAAACAATGTTACAGTATAATATTCCAAGATGTTATATCTCAGCATGACGTGACATCTATGATTTATTATAATTACATATTTTTACCAAACCTTTGTAAGAAGCATTGAGATTTGTTAAAATCATATCATGTGACAAAGAAAACCAGATGTATTTGTGTATTCATTTGCCTTTCTTGTCCTTTTACAGTATTTGTAAATGATGGTTAAAAAAATGGTCCTGTTATTTATTCTCTGAGATTCATTATTATTTTTATAACTATTTGTAATAATAACGAATTTAAATGAATTTTTTGCCAGCTTAATGAAGTCATGAAGTTTGAAAATCGACTAAACAATATGCATGGAAGTCCTTTGCTTCGCTACAGCCATTCATGCAGTGTGTAATCGATTTTTAAGCTTCATGACGTTATGAATGTGATTACGCATGAGCTGTGTGGGATACAATTTGTATGTTTCTTTTGTTAGAACCAGCCTCGGAGTATGTTGTATCCATCAGAGCCTACAACAACAAGGGAGAAGGTCAGCCTCGCTATGAGACAGTATTTACTCTAGAAAGTATAGGTAACTTTCATTTCTCAGTCTTTTCTTTTACATGCAATAATTTACCATGGTATATTGATCATTCAACCAACTTATGTCCTGTACTAACATTGACTTTGATATTGGGATAAATGATACTTGAAGTGAAAGAAACTAGGAAACCATCAACTCTAGATATGATACCGCATAGACATGAATGCATCAGAATGTGAATTGAATCAGGGACTGCTGAGGTGCTAAGCAAAGGTGTCACAGGTATGATATCCAGGCTAGGTATAATAGTAAGATGTCGGGGGGGAGCAATTACTAAAGGAATGATATCTCTCAAAGCCTCCTGTATTCTACTGTATGACAAGGACAGTACTCTGAAACTATTTAAGATATCTATATGAAAATGAATACACATATTAGAATAGTAGCCCAGATATGCCTTTTTTATTCACAGTTCTTCAGTTTAAATATTATAACATTTTCATCCTTTTGTCTGTTCAGCCATCGATCCATAATTTACACTTATTTCCAGAGCATATGTCCAAAACTGTTCAAGATATCTCAGTTTTTTTATACACATATTAGACTAGAAGTCCAGATGCACGTTTTGCTATTCACAATTCTTCAGTTTCAATATTTTTATTGCTTTTGTGTGTTTGTCTGCCCATCCATACATCCATTATCCACACTTTTATTTCCATGGTGTCTTTTTATACTTAGATTTTTCTGCATTCAGTATTTTGTATGTTACCATGGAGATCTAATGTAGCATAAGCAGTAATATAAATTGAAAGTGCTGCACCTATAGGGTACTATCAAAAGTAGTTTAAAAAATTGAGAGTGTTGGACCATGGGGTACTTTCAGTAGAAGTCTTTACACAAGCTGGGGGCTGGGGGATATGTCATCTTTAGATAATTCATGTTCTTTTTTGCCACCAAAGAGATTGTACGAGTTAAATTTCAGTATTACATACCTGTTTAATTTTACATAATCAATCTCGTGTTTCCATATGGGTGTTCAGTCCATATTTCTGTATTACACACTCAGACTTGAACTATAGGTGTTTTTACTGACATTGATATTCTTCAATACACTGAATCAAACTTTTATCAATTCCAATTTGCATTGAATTCAATTCCGTTCACACCTTATAGCGAAATATATTTGGAATATGTAATGAAACAAAACTGCATGCATAAATCTTGGCCTAATGGCCTCTGTGTATTCCTACGTCATATCCAGCTAATTCTTTATTCTGACTCCGAACAAAAAACATTTGTAGTTTTGTACATTTCTCATCCCTGGAAAATGTTATGCAATAATGTTATGATTTACATCACAAAATTTACATTTTGTCATTTGCTTTTTATTGCAGAAGATGAACCTACAACGCCTATGCTGCCCCCGATAGGGCTGAAGACGGTCGTTCTGTCAGCTAGTGCTATCATCGTTACATGGACAGATGATTCTCTTGGCAAAAATCAACGCATCACAGACAATCGATACTACACTGTGAAGTATGCAGCAGGCAAGAGTCGCCCAAAGTACCAAAATTCTACAGATCTTGTTGCCCATATTAATGATCTCAAGCCAGCCACAACCTATGAATTTGCTGTAAAAATTGTCAAAGGGCGTAGAGAGAGCACATGGAGTATGTCGGTCTCCAATACCACCCTTGAAGCAGGTAAAATACTATTGTACTTTAGCTTGTAGTCAAAGTTTTGAGGGGAAGTTGTAATCAGTTTATAATAGGATTGTGGATAATAGTCTTGTATCTGAGGATTTGAGTGTGTCATTTATGGTTTTGCTATCTCAAATATAAAAAAAATGTTGCCTCTACTGACATGTCACTGTTAAAGCTTAATTTGCGACCTTAAAACCCCAATTCTTGTACTCAAATCCTCAAATATAAAACAGTTATCCTTACTTTAACACACCCTGAAAAACTTTTGTCAAACAATAGCCCAAAAGGACAAGGCACAGTAAGGGCCGATTTTGGCCCCCAATCAGATTCCTATGATGAAAGAGGTCCCTCTCTCTTCCCAAAATATGTATTTAAGTCTTATCCAGAATCGCTTTTAATTAAAAAAATCAACCATTAAAAAGCCAATGGTTTTCTCCTTTGTTATGGAACCTATTTTCGTGGATTATAGACAGTACAGCTAAGAAGCCCCTATGAATCTGACTGCCAAAAAGAGATACAGCTACAATTCTGCATTTGCAAAAAATCTGTCTTCTTGTTTTGCAACATTGTTTAAATGATGTGTATATTTACATTAAGTACAGTTGATTACCTCTGCAGGGTTACATCTTGGATACGCGATCATAAAAATCCCCCCAAAATGTAAGATTTCCCGCAAAATTCAAATTCTGTGCGGGCAAAATCGTGGAAAAAATTAGAATTGTGCGCATTTTTTTGTGAAGAATGCACTATTTTGAAATGTGTTTTCTTTTAATGTAAAAATCCCAGTTGTCACTTTCAGCGGATATGTTGTCCTTGTGTAGTTGTGAAAGACGTCACATATTTCCTGTGTGTCACGTGCTCAATTCTGATTGGTTACTAAGAAAGGCCAGGAGAGCACATGTTTGATGCAATAGGAACATGCTTGGCCTTTTATGTCAATTCGACAAAGACCTATTTCATGACCTGACAGAAATGGTCTATCGATGTTTGATGCTGAGGCTAGCTTGGCGGGACAATGCGTTGAATAGCAAAACCAGTTAAAACTCTGAAACTTTTTCATTATTTTATCAGTAATACTTATAATAATAGTCAGAGTGCAGATTCTTCTGTCAGTGGGCACAGTGACAGTAAACAAACAATTCCTAGTATCAGACGATGCTAAAGATGGCGGTACTGAAACTGAGGTGTCCTTCTAACATCAAGAAGAAAAAAAAATCTTTTAATTCAGACTGGAAAAAAAACAATAAGACCATGACTGGAAACGAATTAAATAAATGAGATACTTTGCAATTGGTGTGTAAAAACTGTCAAATAAAATTCCTTCACACTTGGAATTGCTAATTTCAGGACATCAGCCACTGACAGACACATTGAATTCAGCTCACAAATGGTTGATTCAGGATTTGAAACGAAGTGAAAATCTTAAAACTACATGCATGACATTTATCAAGTAACACACAATAAATACATGACACTGTTTTCTAAGATATAAGAATGGACAGAGGAGTGACATGATTTGCAGTGCATGGTTTGATTCTTTAATGGTCAGTGTGTAGAGATAATACTGTTCTTGTAAAACACAAGATTTTAGTTTCCGTGTTATACTCTAATATACAGAACACAATATGAATTTAGTGTTATATTATAATATAGAGAACATATTATATGCATTTAATACACTTGTTATACTTGCTATTGCTCTGTTTGAAAGTTAATTTTTTTTTTACATCATGGTAGGCCCCCCTTGTCATGATGTTGGCTCCCCTTTTTTCAAATTCAGTGGGAGCAAGTGCCCAATTTACCAAATCCTAGATGCAACCCTGCCTCTGAAACTTATTTTCATTTTCATTTAAAAAGTGTTGCTTAAGTTTATGTTTAACATTGACTTGCAGGTCCAAATCCTGCCATGATTGCAACAGAATAACAATTTATGTATTTCTTTACAATAAATAATCACACATGCACAGCGGTGCAGACCTTTTGTATGTTAGTACTAGCAGTATGTTGCTACAGTGTATAATTAAGAATCAAAACCAAATGTTCAGAACATCAGTGACCAAAGCAGTTTTGTGTATGTATCAGTGGGGGAAAGCTTACATTATACTTTATTTTATTACCAATTTGATAAAATTATTCCTTATATTGATCAATGATCACAAAATTGGATACTTTAATATGATTTTTATAAGAGAGAGAGAGTACATTGGCTATAAAGCATATGGCATGTGACACACTTGTGTTTTCTGTATAGTTACTGAACAGATCCAGGATATCAATTTTGATACATTCGTTGTGAAGACGATGAGTGGACAGGCACCATTTTATATGATATCAATTGTTTATCAAACTTGGTAAATAGGCTTAAATTATCAAGATATTCAGCGAGTTTTATTATGAGCATGATCTATCCATATTAATGAGGTGATCTTGCATCTGATTGGCTGAGCTTCTTACCACCCAAGAGACTGTATTTCTGACCCCCGTTTTAATCAGACTTGGTAAATAGGCTAATATCATCAAGATGTTGGATGATTTTTACGCCATCTAGCTGTAGGCTTAGTGAGCTTACGGTATATCCCTGCATTTGTAATGTGTCGTATATTATTTGTCGTCTGTCCGTTGACAACTGCTTGTTACCACTTTGGAATCCATATTTCTGATCTGATTTCAGTCAGACTTGGAATATAGGTTTATATCATTTAAATCTTCTATGAGTTTGATAATGAGCTAGATCCATGCATATTAATGAGGTAAACTTGCATCTGATTGGCTGACCTTGCTACCACTCTGGATGCCATATTTCTGATCGAATTTTGAGCAAACTTGGAATGTATGCTTATATCATTAAGATCTCGACAAGTTTGATAATGAGTGAGCTCCATGCTTAGTAATGAGGTGAGCTTGTATCTGATTGGCTGAGCTTGTTATAACTCTGGAGGCATATCTGATTTTCATGAAACTTGGAATATAGGCTTATATCATTAACATCTTGGATGAGATCGATAATGAGTAAGATCCATGCATATTAATGTTGTAATCTTGCATCTGATTGGATGAACTTGTTACCCCTCTGAAAGTCATATTTGAAATCGATTTTGATAAAACTTGGAATATATGCTTATATCATCAGCATCTTTGACAGAATCGATAATGAATGAGATCTGTGCATGTTAATAAGGTGATCTTGCATCAGATTGGCTGAATTTATTACCACTGTGGAAGCAATAAATCTGATCTGATTTTGATTTAACTTGGATTGTGGGCTTAAATCATAAAGATTTTTGATAATTTCGAAAGTGAGCAGGATGCACACATGTTAATGAGGTAATTTTGCATCTGATTGTCTGAGCTTCTTGCCACTCTTGAAGCCACATTTGTAATCTGTTTGGATGAAACTTAACATATATGGTTACATGATCAAGATCTTACAAGAGTTTGATAATGTGCAAGATCCATACATATTAATGAAGTGATCTTATATGTGATTGGTTGAGCTTGTTACCACTTTAAAGGTTGTGTTCCTGGTCCAATTTTTGATCAGACTAAAATAGGCTTGATTCATTAAGATCCTGGACGAGTACAATTATGAGCAAGTTTGATTGATATCAATGATGTGATGTTGCATCTGATTCATTAAGCTTTTCAAGACTTTAGCAACTGTTTCTGATCATATTTTTATCAGACTAGGTAAATAGGCTTATATCATCCAGATATATAATGTGTTTTAATTATGAGCAATATCTGTACATATTAATGAGGTGGTCTTCATTATGATTGGCTGAACTTGTTGCCACTCAGGAGATTGAATTTCAGTTCGCTTTTTGTCCCAACTTGGTAAATAAACTTATATTGATATTGTCTTAGGTGTGGTAATAAGTGAGATCTGCACACATTAATGAGATACCTTGCATCTGATTGGCTGAGCTTATTACCTCTCTAGATCCAGAGACTATATTTCTCATCTAATTTTGATAAAACTTGGTAAATAGGTTTATATGATCAAGATCTTGGATGGGTTTTGATTATGAGCAAGAGACTATGCATAGTAATGATGTCTTTATCTTTGGAAAGAATTTGTATCAGGCTATAGTAAAATAGAACGAACATAATATAAAGCTTGGGAAATAGTTTACATAGGATATGTTCTTACAATATTACATAAGCCTGCTATGGCCCCGCTACCCCAGATATGTGTTTCTGCAAATGCCTTGGGGAAAAAAAGGGTAGGTACCATTTATACTCGCGTATAAGCTAGGTCCATATGCAAACAACATATACCCTGATCTGCCATCGCATAATGCGTCTGCAGATCAGGGTACAGGTTGTTTGTTCTACTGATTAGTCTTTACAAACTGCATAGACCCAGATCTGCCGGTACATTATGCGACAGTAGATCTGGGTCTATGCAGTTTGCAGTTGGTATTGGCTTATACACAAGTATATACGGTCGGTAAGGTTTTTTTTTTTTAAGTATGCCATATTTGTATGAACAGAACATATGGTATATATTTTCTTGTATGTGCTAAAATTACTAATATTTTTAATAATAAAAAATATAGGGTTGTTGGGTAGAAATAGGGTAGTTGGGGGGGGGGGGCTAAGTGAAATGGTCAACTATTAAGTTACGTAAGCCAGGTGAGTGATATCAGGCATCTTTTTTTATTTTAATGATGACAAGTATGTTAAATGTCAAATTTAATTGTTTAATATACCATATCCAGGAACTATTGTATGGCTGGGGGAGTATTGAGTAATGTTGTATAATTGGAGCACACTTCCAATCCAATCTGGCCTTAGATAGCCATTCACGTCTTGGTGTGAAGAACAAGAAGATAAAACCTGAGCAATCCCCAAAATGCCTCTTTTCTCAGGTTACTCAGGTAGAAAAAAGATAAGACAATATATATGGCATATTGTTGTGGGACATTTGTGTTGTATAAACACATTTGTAGTTACATCGTAATGATTTCAGTTATGAATTTTCTACTGACTCTTGCCATCTATTTTTTCAGCCCCTGGATCCATGCCACGTGACTTGACACCTGTTCCAGTGGAAGGAGATACTTTATCAGTGACCTTAAACTGGCAGCCCCCTCAAAAGCCGAATGGTCTGATTACTGGTAAGTTGAAAGATACAGAATAGAGCATGTCGGAAGCATGACCATGCAGTAATTTTTTTCTAGATATAGCGTTTACATAGGCTTAACAGGCACAGTTTGTATAACATGAAGCAGTAGGAAGAAGTTGATCAAGTTAGTATTGACTTTCATCAGGATTTGGGTGTGAGGGAATGGAGACAAGAATATACCATATATACTCACTTATATGTTAAGTCCAACTGCAAACTGCACAGGCCCAGATCTGCCATTGCATAATGTAATCAGTAGAACACACAGCATAGACCCTGATCTGCAGGTGCATTAAGTGATGACAGATCAGGGTCTATGTTGTCTGCAGTTGGACTGAACCTATAAGAAAGTATATGCGGTAAAAAAAATATGCAAGGTGTGCTTGTTTGTTTGCTTGTTTACTTGGTATGTTCTTTTGGCCACAATAAACAAAGTTGGATAAAGAAGTTATAAAAATGCAACACAGAAATGTTGATGCTTGATATTATTTTCCAGTGTTATACTTTATTTTGCCTTGTTTCACCAGAAAGAAAAAAGTTTTAAGATAAAAATGTTGTAACTTGTGCATTTATACTTAATGGTTTAATGAACATCTGTAAATTTTTTGATAATTTGCCAATTTAGTTGATATCTTATGATAAATGATTTGATGGGCAATCAAGCAAACAGTCAAACTTTTAGATCAGTTGTCAAAGAAAATTAATATATTGTATGTAAAGGTTAATAGGTGACTTAATCTCTAACCCAACAGCATGAATCTAACTTTGACCAACTATGTCAGCTTCGAAAGATTAAGTATATAGAAGTTTTAACTGTTGAAAAATTGTTTTAATTTTGTGTAGTAAATATTGAGAATTACTTGAAGGTTTTTTTTGGTAAGAAATTTAATATCATTATTCCATATTTATTAACTGATATGCATGCTACTCAACCTGGTGTCTTTTATTGTTTTAGACGACATTGGAGGTATGATTCTGATGATTCTGTGTTATCTAAATTCTGTCATTATTCCCTCTCCCAGGCAGCTGTTGTCTTGTGACCTTAGTGATCAGTGTCTTGTAAACGCTTGCAAAGATGCTTCGCATTCAGTTAAGCACCTGCATACTGTCAGAGTGACTGATTATTATGTTATATAATTTTGTTCTCTATCTTGCTGTTTGTTGTTGATGACATAAGCACTTGTACTGGAAATTGTAGGCTTATATGTATTGAGGACATTATCATTTTGTCACTGAACTATTCAGTATTGTAAGTCTGTTTGTGTGTATGTCTTTGTTATATGGTAGTTTATTATTTATACATTATATATTTGTATTATGTTTGTGATGAAACAGATTACCGTAGATACTCGTGTAAAATCCAATACCAACTGCAAACTGCATAGACCCAGATCTGCTGTCACATAATGTGCCGGCAGATCTGGTCTATGCAGTTAGTAAGGACTAATCAGTAGAACAAACAACATAGACCCTGATCTGCTGGGGCATTATGCGATGGCAGATCAGGGTCTATATTGTTTGCATTTGGATCTGGATTATACACGAGTAAATACGGTAGTTAAAACCTCTTAATACATCACACTGTCAAGGGCAATTGCATGAATACAGTGCATCTCTCTATAACAGTCACGTCACTTAAGAAAAAAAAGCCTCTTATATCCAGCCACATCATGGTCTCCTGTCGTAAGCAACAACCTCTCATATTCTACCCCATGATAGGCGCCTTCTTAAGGAAAAACATCTTGTATTCAGTCAGGGTCTGATGTTGTTTTGGTATTAAGCATAATAAAATGGCAGATAAAGCAGCCAAAGCTTCCCAGCAGTCACCAAGTTCTGAATGGAAGAATCTATATATTGACTTCAAATATTACCGTTTATGCTCATGCATAAGCCAAATAATTTAGGAAAAAATAAAACCTGTAAGAAGGAAGATCGGTTTATCTGCAGGCCAAAATCTAGTATAGCTGTAGTAACACCATATAAGCCATTTAAGCCATTAACCAGGTCACCTCAGTACACGAGGACCTGGGGGTTCAGGTTAGAAGGGTGTGTGTGTGTATGTTTTGGGTTATTTTACCTGTTTCCTCTATTTCTCATATATCATCATTATATGTTGTATCGGACTTATGGATCGGCTTATGCACGGGTCATGCAATTTTTTATGTTTTTGCCTATTCAGTTTCGGGGGTTGGCTTATACGCAAACGGGCTTATACGCGAGTATATATGGTATATAAGTTGGCATGTTCGGTAAAAATATATGTTAAACGAAAAATCAACAAACATGCTTTGGAACATCAAACCCATCACTGGAGAGTGGCATCTCTAATATATAAAACCAATCAAAGAGATGAGGTGGTATTGTGCCAGTTGGGTATAGGACACACATACCTGACTCGTGTGTACCTCCTGAAGGGTGAACTTGAACTGGGGTGCATACCTTGCCAGTGTCCACTGACAGTGGAGCAAACTCTTGTCAAGTGTATTGACTGTGTGACAGAAGTTTTTCAATTAAGAAGTTTTATGATGATGTAGCACTAGAGATAATCATGGACTTTTTAAGAGAATGGAATTTATGTAAAAAATGTTGACCCTATGCATTAAGGATTTTGGACTGTTTATCTTTGCCTGTTTATACACCTTTTACAGAATGTTAACATCTTTACATTTTTAATCTTTTATCTTGTAGTACTTGATGTTTGGAAGGATTACCTTCCTTAAATTTTCTTTGTAATTCTTTATATTTACATTTTTAGAGCCTTACTTTTAATTGGTACCATATAGCCAATATTGTGATGATGTGCCATTAAACACTAATACATACATACATATATACATACATACATACATACATACATACATACATACATACATACATACATACATACATACATACATACATACTTTTTGTGACTAATTTCTTGTGAGGCAAAATATTTCAACATGTCATAATTTTTGCAATGTTATCTACATTTTTCATGTCACTTAATCAACAATTTCCTTTTTCCAGCCAAAATTTTACTATCCCATTGTTGGCTGGTTAAGCGAGGTTGTTCTCTGTTTCTTTACAAAAAGCCACATACACTGCATATCACGTTAAATTTATTGTTATGACCTTTTTAGAAAATACTATTGCATTATTTATTTTATCATAAAATGTAAAGAAGACCCTTCCTAAGTCAGATTTTTGTTCCTCCATGACTTTTTGGTTGTGTTTCTTTTTGTTATCTATTATGACATTGCAATTAGTCTATTAATTTTAAGGGAACATTTTTTTGTCTTAAAAAATGTTGAAGTTATAGTTACTAAATTTTCCTTTAAACTTTTTGTTCTCTTCTTTGTTTTAAATGAAAGTTCAAATTTTTTCAGGTAACATCAAAAAATTATATCCTGAGACACATGGTTCATTGAGTTTGTATCAATTGCAATTACTGGTTATGTTCCATTCCTTGCAATTTGTTATTGCGTGTCTCTGTCTCTCGTACATTCTGTCTGTCAATTTCAGTATGATTAAACTTAAAGTTGTGTTAATTTTACATAAAATGTTCATTTAGATGTACAGTCCCCAGATTCACTTAACATCTCAAAATTTCTTCCTGTAATTGAGATTTTTTAATATCTTTCTTATTGTTTGCTTTGTAACAGTGATTTTTAGCTCTACTGGTGATGGCCTGAGCTTATGGGATGGCCTGTTGCTGTCCATTTGTCCATTAACAGCATTTATCACTACTCCTTCTAAACTACTTGGAGAAATGCCATCTAACTTGACACATGCATGGTCCTAAATGAAAATGGTGCTGCTCAGACATCCAGTATGGCCCCTACAGGAGCTATCTTGAAAATCTTGCAATCGCTCATCCTGAATTGATGGTCATGTCAATATGGGGTTTTTAATGAAAGACTTATTATAATGTCTAGTTGGTCTGAAATCAGATTGGTGCTGATCTGATGTCCAATATGGCCAACACAGCAACTGTCTTGAAAATCTTGTTATCACTACTCATCCTGAACAGAAAGTCATATTGACATGGATTTTTCACTAGAAGACTTCTTATGATGTCTAGTTGGTCCTAAATGAAAATGGTTTAACTCAGACTACCAGTAAGGCTATCTTAGAAATATTGTTATTTCTACTCATCCTGAATGGATGGTCATATCAGCATGAAGTTTTCACTAATAGACTTCTTATGATGTCTAGTTGGTTCTAAATGAAAATGGTTCCACTCAGACATCCAGTATAGCTGTCAAAGCAGTCTGCTTGAAAATCTTGTTATTGCCATTCCTCCTAATTGGATGGTTTTCACTGTAAGACTTCTTATGATGTCTAGTTGATCCTAAATGAAAATAGTTCCAATCTGACATCTAATATGGCCACCAAGGCAGCTATCTTGAAAATATTGTTATTGGTACTCCATCTGAAAGGAAAGTCATATCTGCATGGGGTTTTCACCAGAAGACTTCTTGTGATGTGTAGTTGGTACTCCACGAAAATGTCACCTCTTGGACATCCAAAATGAATGTCACAGTGACCATTTTGAAAATCTTGTTATCACTACTCCACCTGAATGGATGGTGATATCAACATGAGATTTTCTTGAAAAGACTTGTGATGTCTAGTTGGTCCAAAATGAAATTGGTGCTGATCTAACATTCATTATGGCCACCAACAACAGCCATCTTGAAAATCTTGTTATTGCTACACCTACCTAACAGCAAGTCATATCAGCATGAGGTTTTCACTGGAATACTTCTTACTTTGGTGTTAAATACAAATTTTGTGGATCAGATATCCAATATGGTGATAATCTTGAAGATCTTATTGCTACTCCTCCTAGATGGGAAGTCATATTGACATTGGATTGTCACCAGAAGTCTTCTTATGATGTGTAGTTGGTACTATATGAAAATGATGCCAATCTGTCATCCAGTATAGCCATCATGGGAGATATCTTGAAAATCTGTTTATTGCTACTCTTACTAAATGGAAAGTCATACATGGGATTTTCACCAGAAGACTGATTATAATATCTAGTTGGTCCTGAAAGAAATTGATGCCAATCTGACCTCAAATATGGTTGCCATGGCAGCCATCTTGAAAATCTTCTTATCACTATTCCTTTTAAATGGAAAATCATATCAACATGGGGTTTTCACCAGATAACTTCACATGGTGCCTGGTTTGTCCTGAATAAAAATTATGCTGATCTAAAATCCAATATGGCCAACATGGTGGCCATCTTTAAAATCTTGTTATAGCTAGTCCTCCAGAAATGATTGTCATATTGACATAGAGTTTTCACTAAAAGACTTCCTATGATATTTTGTTGGTCTTAAATGAACCTGTTGCCCCCAGACATCCAATATGGCTGCCACAATAAGCATATTAAAAATCTTGTCACTAATTCTCCTGAATGGAGGTCATATTGACGTTGGATTTTCACCAAAAGTCTTGTCTTGAATTCCTGGAAATTCTTTTTGGACATTAGAACATCAGTTCCTTTGAGGGAATCTTGTTTCACAGAACATTCAGAAAGAATCAGGGATTAAAATACAGTCATAAAATCTTAAATTGTCCTTTAAAAAAAGTTTTGCCTTTCTCTGCGGAAATTCTGAGGATTTCCTCAAATATAAATGTTTCCATGTGTTAAATTTTAAAACTAAAAAGTGGTTTTGCATCTTGCAAACTATAGCTTAAGTTAGGTTCATTTGTGTTTCCATTGGTTCCAATTTTATTCTGAAAAATTTATCAGAAAAAATGTATAAGGAAGCATGACCAGGTTAAAGCTGCAGTGTAGTCTTTCATATACAGATACATTTTGTGAGATCAGATTTTGTTTTCCTGCGTAAACCCATTTAGCATTCAGTTTTGTGAGCGATGATGTCAGCACATCTGGCCTCAGTTTATATGAAGAAAGTCAACTTAAAAGTTTCAGAAATTGTATGCATAACAAGTGAAGTAATTTTATCTTGCATTTTCTTCCACATAAATCTTTGGAATTACCTTAACATAAACATGAAATATATAGTTAAACAGGGATTTGTTCTAAAGTTATCATAGATCTCAAAATGATTTTCATTGTGTAATTTCAGGGTATCTTGTGTTTTACACCATTGATTCCTCCCTTGATGACAGAGACTGGGTAGTGGAAGGGGTGCTTGGGGACAAATTATCCAAGACAATCAGGGACCTTACTCCAGATACTACCTACTACTTCAAAGTACAGGCCAGGAACAAAATGGGATATGGACCCATTTCCTCCACAGTATATTATAGGACTCCTAAAGGTATGACTTTCATACAGTATGGTTAATTATTAATAACAGTGTAGTATATTGAAAACTGCCCATACTATATTATGGCAAAGCAGGCTGATTATAGGGCTGTATATGGAACTTTATACGGGGCCTATATAACTCTTTCAAAAATAGGTATTAGGTAGATCCATATAGTTTCTGTGTAATGTCCCATATAAAGCCCTGTATAAATCAGATATTATGTAGATCCATATAATTTCTATTGAAAGTCCCATATAGAGCCCTGTATAAATCAGATATTATGTAGATCCATATAATTTCTATTGAAAGTCCCATATAAAGCCCTGTATAAATCAGATATTATGTAGATCCATATAATTTCTATTGAAAGTCCCATATAGAGCCCTGTATAAATCAGATATTATGTAGATCCATATAATTTCTGTTGGAAGTCCCATATAGAGCCCTGTATAAATCAGATATTAGGTAGATCCATATAGTTTCTGTTGAAAGTCCCATATAAAGCGCTGTATAAAACAGATATTAGGTAGATCCATATAGATGCTGTTTAAAGTCCCATATAAAACCCTGTATAAAATAGGTATTAGGTAGATCCATAAAGGTGCTGTTTAAAGTCCTGTATAAAGCCCTGTATAAAACAGATATTAGGTAGATCCATATAGGTACTGTTTAAAGTCCCATAGGATACATTTTCTAAAACATATTAGGTAGATCCATATATGCACTGTAGAAAGCACCATATAAAGACGTATAAAACAGGTATGAGGTAGATCCATATAGGTGCTGTTTAAAGTCCCATATAAAGCCCTTTCTAAAACAAATATTAGGTATATCCACACAGGCAAAGTATAAAGCCCCATATAAAGCCTCTTCAAAAACATATTAGGTAGATCCATACATGCACTGTATAAAATCCCATATAAAGCCATGTATAAAACAGTTATTAGGTAGATCTGTATAGTCACTGTTTAAAAAAGTTCCACATAGAGCCATGTATAAAACATATTAGGTAGATCTGTATAGTCACTGTTTAAAAAAGTTCCATATAAAGCCATGTATAAAACATATTAGTAGATCTGTATAATCACTGTTTAAAAAAGTTCCATGTAAAGCCATGTATAAAACATATTAGGTAGATCTGTATAGGCACTGTTTAAAAAAGTTCCATATAAAGCCATGTATAAAACATATTAGGTAGATCTGTATAGTCACTGTTTAAAAAAGCTCCATATAAAGCCATATATATGGCTTTCATTGCTAATTGTAGCTCTTGTTCAGTTTATTACACAAGTCATACAATGCTCGAATTCCAAAACAGACTTTGGCCAATATGACTGACATTGGACTTATAATAAGGCCAGTACAAAAATATGCATTTAATAACTTAATATTTTTTATATATAGATACAGTATATAGTGTGTATACATAAAGTCATTGATTATTCTACACTAGTTATCTATACTTTTCACTAATCCAGATGAATGTAATATCTTATTATCATGAAAGTCAATTTTCCCAAGAAAACTAACTCTCAAGGATGCTGGTTGATCAACATTTGACTGTATATGGTTAGATCGATGTATGGAGGTAGAGGTCCTATTGAGGAAGATCATTTGTAAAGTTTAAATCTGCATTTTCTCAGATATAATTCAGTGTTATAATAAATACTGTTAAAGTACAATATAATTCTGTCACTCCTTTTGAAGTATTTGTAAAAGAAAAAACTTGATAAAGTGTCCATGACAAGAGTAATATTTGATCAGGAAAAGAAGTACACAGTTCGTTCAAGTAATTAAGGCCTCATTTGACAAAGTCGATGAAGGCCTGTAGTAATCATGTATATCCATCCATCCAGATGCCTATGCATCCATCCGGTAACTTTATTAGGAATTGTTGGATTTTAACCAAATGTGTTATGCAGTTTTGTAAATACAAGACACTGAAATAGAGCTAGATTTTCCAGCCTTCTTTGTCATCATTTTAGAGGAGCTTATGGCCCCTGATCACCTGCTTTTAATTCAACCAAGTGGCTTCTAATACTAACAGGGCTGTCATCTCCCCTCCATCTGTCAGAAGACTAACTGGTTCCTGAAACCCATGCAGCTCTGCTAACCTATGATCTGATGGGCCCATTATCTCTCTTGAGATTTAAGATATGAGCATCTACAAGGTTAAATTTGCTTTCCTTGTTTAAATACATTACTTGATTATAATACCTTAGCCTTACTCCAGCCTTGCCACACTAAGAAGGAGGTTCACCATGTCTTCTGACTTGTTTTAGCAAAACAAAATGCTAAAGAGTCACCTATTTACTGAGATGGATGTCAGATGAGAATGATCTCCCCTTGGATAGAGGGATTAGTGCCCAATATCATAAGTTACTATTAAGGCTTATGCCTGGTCAACATGCTCTTACAAGAGACCTCGCAAATACCTTCCACTTTGTGCCTTTTCACCAATTTGAGCTATCCTTTGGAGTATTATTAAAATCCGGGTAGTATCTTAAATCTGTTTTCTTACTAAATTTCACTCTATAATCATCATAGACAAATATTTTGTACTTCGTTCAGTCAGCTTTGTCATACAGTAATCTAATTGGCTCAATCTTAATTGTGTGCCCTATGCTTAATAGTACTTACATTTCATCTTAGTACTCAATCTTTTTCTAAAATAATAATGAGATAATTTCCGCAATTTTCTCTAGCATTTATCTTAAGTCATTGCAGCCACTTCAGAGTAAGCTCAGCATGACACTTGACCGATTTCACCACCTTTAGATGATGTTTTCTTTGATTTCTCAAATTACTGATATCAACAATGATGGGCAAGTATTAAATGTGGAGCGTGTAAGCAATTCAATCCAGCTGAAGATAATCGCCCCATCTGGATAAGCTGTATGGTTTATCATTTGAACCATACTTGCAGCATGTGCTCTTGCTGGTCTGAAGAGAGATGGGTGATTGTCATGGCCAAGCAGTTGACTTAGGCTAATGAGAGAGCCAAGAAACACTCACACAAGAATCTGTTTGCCATCAGCATGTCTTACAATGATGCCTCTGTTGCCACCATCTTCATGACCAAGTCACTCAAGGCAGATACATTGCCTATTCAGAATAAAGTCCTGCAGTCTTTGCCAGCATGGATTACTCACACTGCTAAAGCCCTGCTGTTGCCCAAAGTGCCTCAACCAGAGCATATCAGCACTGAGCAGACTACAAGGTCAGCACCGACATGATACAGTGGCCTACTTTGACCAGTCATGGACAGTCCATCACCACATCCAGTCTCCTGCACTGACTATGGTGATCATTCCATTGATACCCAGTACTGGACTTGGGCACCAGATGTCAGCCGGTCCTGAACCATGTCCACTCCAACTCCGGTACAGCCTTGACGTCTAGTACCAGAACTGGGTACAGTGATCTTTCTGGTATACCCAGTTTTAGTCTCAAGATCCAGACACCATACAGCACAAAGGCATGGCAGACAGGGAAACCCACCTTCGAGCCCTTTTCCTCATTGAGGGCCCATTTTTTGAAAAGCCTCCAATGAGAAGGCATTGGGAGAGGAGGACCTGATTCAACCCAACCTTTATCTCACCAGTCTCAGATCTGAAAGCCTGTGCAGTTGATGCCCTTTCCATGAACTGGAATGGTCTCAATGCATATGCCTTTTCCCATACCCCCCGATTCCCAAAGTCTTGCAGAAAGTGATGGAGTCCCAGTTTTGACTAATCATGATTGCTCCCCTCAAGTGGGAAAAACCAGGATGAAGAACCTTTTGAATCTAGCAGCGGAGATTTTCAGGAATATCCTGACTTATCCTCACCTGCTTAAGCAACTGAAAATGTGGCTTTTCTGTCTGAACCCAGAAATGGTGAATCTGCACACTTGGCTCATATCAAACAAGCAGAAAGAAACAGAAAGAAACAATTTTCTCTGAACAAGTGGTAGACAGAATTGCTCAGGAAAGAAGGCAAACCACTTTGAAAGCTTATGGGGGGAGATGGTGAGTTTTCTACAAGTTGTGTATGCAGAGACTCGTATCTCCCTTAAAAGCCTCGGTACCACAAATAGCTAACTTCTTCCTGTGACATTTCAGGGACAAGAAGTTGATTCCTATCACAATCAGGGGCTACCTTTCCACAATTTTAGTCATGTTTTGCCAGTATGGAAGGGAGGACATAGGCCAAAGAGACCTCCACGACCTTCTATTCAATTTTGACTTGTCTCGACTGTTGTGACCCATTTGATGTTTTGGAAAAAGACACCCTTCGTACCACTGTTTAGAACCTCTCTCACTCACCTTTTGTATCAGACCTGCTACCCAGTCACTCTACAACAAGTAGAATCAATGAAATTTGTGCATGATTGGTTGACCCAAGTTATCTGCAGTTCCAACATGAAGGTTCAGTTTTTCTCCTGATGACCTGTGCTTTCATTGCCACAATCAAGCTCCAGCTAATGGAAAATCAGTTTTTGTCTTTAAACTACGGTCGTCTTTAGACCCTCTGAAAAGGGCATCTGCTGACCTGATCAGAGTACTGAAGTTTTACTTAAAGCAAACTGAGCTGATTAGAAGAGGAAGACCTTGCTTGTTCTTATCACTCAAAGAAGAAAGGGATGATATTTTTGCTAGGCTCTGTTGTCGTATATCAGTTGGGTTATCAACTCAACCAAAAGGAACTAACTGAAGACCAGATGAAAATCTTGTGCATATCAAGGTTAGGCAGTAGTGACTCGCACAAGATGTGATTTGGCACCCGTTACTCTAAGGGGAGACCACTCTTGTCTGATTTCTGACTTGGCTAGCAGACAAGTTTCAGCACTTTTGTTGCTAAAACAAGTCAAAAGACTTGGTGGTTGTCTTACCTAGGTTGGGAGTAGTGGATTTTTGAGGTAGTGGATGTGGTCCTGATGTATTATAATTGCAGTAAACTTGTTATTGAAGAAACATAGCTTGCTCCAATAGTTTCCCAGAACTGTAGGTCTTCATCTGGCAGATTTTAGCTCTGTTAACTTATTTGAAATTTATTTTAAATTAGCATTCCCTAAGGTGATAATATAATGGATAACATACTGACCAAGAGAAAGAACAGTCTTTCTTCCTAGCCCTGCTATTATTATAATCCACTTGATACAACCCATAGAAGGCTATAAGATGGGTGAAGATGGCTCTCATGGATTGCAAGCCAAATGAAAATTGTTTCATTTTAATGCAAGGCAGAATCCCTTTCAAGTTTGATTACCATATATACTTGTAAGTCGGGGCCCAACTGAAAACTGTATAGACCCAGATCTGCCATCACATAATGCACCAGTAGATCTGGGTCTATGCAGTTTGTTAGGAATAATCAATAGAACAAATAACATGGACCCTGATCTGCTGGCGCATTATGTGATGGCAGATCAGGCTTTATGTTGTGTGCAGTTGGACTCGACTTATAAACAAGTATATATGGTATATTATATCAACACTTTCTTTAGGAAAGTTATTTTGTGTTGCACAAGTACTTAAGTGCGAAACACAAGTACTGTAATGCCAAACATTTACAAGTACTGTCGTGCCAAATATTTACAAGTACTGTAGTATCAAACATTTACAAGTACTGTAGTGGCATACATTTACAAGTACCGTAGTGCCAAACATTTACAAGTACAATAGTACCAAACATTTACAAGTACAATAGTACCAAACATTTAGAATGGAATATTCAGGGAGCTATGCCGAATGCCAGTAATCAGTCAATCCAGTATTAAAAACCACATCTTATAAAAGGCCACCTGTCTTGAGAGTCCACAAAGTTTCATTCAAAATTGGATAATTTAGATGCTTGATAAACTTGATTAAGGAAGTAGGAGGTTTGAGGGGTCTTATTGGGTCTCTCATAAGACAGCTTCATCTGTACCTAACTGTCTCCAATTCCTGGAAAAACCCTATCTTCTAATTTAAAATTATGTAGATAAACAACATTAGGAGTTTCTGTTCACAAAGCAGTGGACCATACTGAAAAGTTTAATCCATGACTTGATGTTGTCAGGTGGTAACATTGAACTATCAAGTTTTTTCCTAGACCTGTCAAGTATCAGCTTGAAAAAAATATTTTAAAACATTTAATATTATATCCCTAGAATGTAATACGGAGGAATATAGCTATTGCTACGCCCATTTTTCTTAACGCAATTTAGTTTCCAAAGCATAACTCTCAGACCATTCAAGGTATATCAACCAAACTTGGTACACATGTTTAACATGTTGCATAGGGGTGTCTTGATACTTTGAATTTTCAGCATTCAATATTTTGTATGTTACCATGGAAACAAAGTGTAGCATAAGTAGTACATAAATTGATGGTACTAGATGATAGGGTACTAGCATGAGAATGATGGACCATAGGGTACTTTCATTAAGAGTGCTGGACCTGGGGATACATCATCACTAGATGACTCTTATTAAGTTTCGACTTGTGTGGTCTTGCCCTTTGCATTTCAGATTTACATTAGTATTAGACTTGTGTGGTCTTTCCCTTTGCATTTCAGATTTACATTAGTATTAGACTTGTGTGGTCTTGCCCTTTGCATTTCAGATTTACATTAGTATTTGACTTGTGTGGTCTTGCCATTTGATTTTCAGATTTACATTAGTATTATTGTACCTTGGACTTGACCTGTGTTAACCATATTTTGTAATATTTTATCAAAGAAATTGCATGTCTAAATAGGTCATGTGATGTGTAAACTTCTTAAAAAAAAGGCTTTATTCTTGGGATAATATCATTGCAAAAATTACAGAAGCTACAGGCAAAAGAACTGGTGAGATACAATTTTTGTAGAACCAAAAGTCCATTAAAAACTGAAGCATTCTTTTTAAAACTAGTATAATTGTATAACAATTTTGGATTTACATTTGGGAGGAAAATTAATTTGTATTTTCTCAGAAACTCATTTTATAAACATTTTTATGTTTCAGTGACCAGCAAAGGTAACAAAAACATCAACCTGGATCCTGATCAAAGTGATGGTAATAACCAAAACACTAAAGGTGAGAGCAAAATTGACTTATCAGTAATACTCCAATATTGAAAAGCTATTTGTCTTTGATGTACTTTCTTTTCTTGTCTGTTTTAGCAGAGAATAGCAAGACCTAAGTGTTACATGTTTGGCAGTGACTGTACACAGGGTCAACAATGTTTAGATTTTGTGTACAAACTTTTGAATGTGCCCTGGGGATAGATTATAGGAGCCTACTGTATTGTTTGTAAGTTTTCATACCAGGATTTTTTCTAGGATGCGTTATTGCAGGATTCATGCTAATTTCTCAGAAGTCTTGCTGAAAAATCAACTGAATGCACAAAAATCATGCATCACATTTTGCAAGCCATGCCTTTATAGTTTCATTAAATAAATCGTATGTATAGAAAATTCCCTTTTTTTTTCAAGGGGGGGGGGGGAGATTTCCGGCCTAAATTTTCAGTTTTAGAATAGACACTGCATACCCTCTAATTTTTCAGACACTAGCAATCCATAACAATTATAAATAATTTTTGTCTTCTGATTTTTGGTACTAAGAAAAAAAATTCTTTTTTAAAATTTTCAGCTTTAGATATCGAAGAAATTTATTTTTTGTTTAAGCTATAATTATTTCAGCACCTGAACAAATTTATAATAAAAAAGTGCACAATACTTAAAGACAACATAGTAGTTAGTGGAACCTGAGTTGAAAGCTATGGATAACAGAAAAACATGGGAATTTGATTATTTTCCCTTTATATCCAATTTTGTGTCCCACTTGTTGACCTCATGTACATATCAGTTTTGAAGATAATTACCATATAATTTTGTGTATAAGCCGGATCCAAATGCAAACAACATAGACCCTGATCTGCCATCGCATAATGCGCTGGCAGATCAGGGTCTGTGTTGTTCATTCTATTGATTAGTCCTTACAAAACTGCATAGACCCAGATCTGCCGGCGCATTATGCGACAGAAGATCGGGATCTATGCAGTTTGCAGTTGGGACGGTATTATACACAAGTATAGAGACGGTAGTTTATATTGGAGGATTCAAGGAGATTTTGTTGTCTTATTGTCAGAAATTGAGTTTTACCAGCAGTGAATTAGCAGAGTCAATAACAGATATTTGCAAAAGAGAAAAAAAAAACCACTAAAGGTTTCCAGATCCCTGTATGGAAGATTGTTGTTCCCATTGAGATAAACATTTCATGCAGAAATAGTTGGAAATGCCTTTCAGGGTAGGAGCATTACAATATCACAATTGCATCAATCAATATTTTGGACTGATTGTCATGGATGTTGTACCTCAATATTTAATACTTGACTAATCAGATATTGTTTTACTTTAGTAAATATTTGAAATTTGGTTTAAAAGGAAAAGAAAAATGTTCTTTTTTTGCAGATACTTCATCTGGGAAGAAGGAAAACCAACCAGGAGGAATAACTCAAAATGTTATGATAATTATCATAGCCTGTGTTGTTGGAGTCACTTTCTGCATAGTTGTTGCAGTAGTTACAATCGTACTTTGCAGAAAACGAGATGCAGAGGAGAGAAATAAAAGAGCGTAAGTATGATGAGCATTAAAAAGAAAGTCCTCCTCATTTCAATGAAATATAGTGATCCCATACTATAAAGTCCCCCACATCACCATTGTATGCTTATGGATCTCGTATAATTGGTCAACGTTGATCTATTATTGTTATTTATTTCTTCATCTAAGGAAGGGAGACATATTGGTCTTGGGCTGTCTGTATGTCTGTTCATCTGTCTGTCACACTTTCTTGTAAGCAAGATAGCTATAAACTATTGAGCCAAAGCAGACCAAATTTGATAATTACTGTATATACTCGCGTATAACCCGATACCAACAGCAAACTGCATAGACCCAGATCTGCAGTCACATAATGTGCTGGCAAATCTGGGTCTGTGCAGTTTGTAGGGACTAATCAGTAGAACAAACAACATAGACCCTGATCTGTAGGAGCATTATGTGATGGCAGATCAGGATCTATGTTGTTTGCATTTGGACTCGGCTTATACACAAGTATATACGGTAGATACCTTGAATAATTCACAAGACCAGATTAGGTTCTGGTGACTGTGACCTTATCTTAAAATGTTTACACATTTTTATATGCCTGGCATAAGGCCTAGAGTATCATGTTATGACATCTTCCCTTGTTTCCATTCATCCATCTGTCTGTTTCCTAGTTCGTTTCTGCACAGTAATTTGAGTTCTCTACCATTACCAAACTTTGTAAATAGCTGGCATTTTGGCTAAAGAACAAGCGTATTGATTCAGAATCAAAAGGTAAATATTCAGGGTCACTTTAAAAGAGGAAAAATGGTTTCTGCTCACTAACATTAGTTATACATCACAGACCTGGACCAATGTTTGTGAATAGCTTGGACTTGGGGGTAAGGGGTAAGGAAGAACCCTATCAGTTTTGAGGTCAAAGGTGAAGATCACTGTGACTGAAAGAAGGTTTCTGCACAATAACTTTGTTTTAGATCACATTCCTGGACTAAACTTTGTGGATGGTTTGTACTTGGAGTAAGGTAGAAGCCTTTTGTTTTGGAGGTAAAAAGGTCAATGGTCAAGTTCACTGGCAAAAAAAAGAAAAAAAAGAAAAGCTTTTGCATAAAAACTTTAGTTCATGTACCATGACCAAAGTTTGTGAAGGGGGTGCACTTGATCTATAAAAGAGGCCTATTGATTTTGGAGTCAAAAGGACAAGGTCATTGTGACTCGAATAAAAATGGGTTTTGCACAATTACTTTTGTTCAAGAGCAAGTTCCTTGACCAAACTTTGTGGATGGCTTACAGTTGGGGTAAGAAAGAAACTTGTAGCTTTTGAGGTCAAAAGGTTAGAGGTCATGGTCATGGTAAATCTATTAAAAAAAATAATGGTTTCTGCAAAGTCAGTTTAGTTCAACGCCATACACCTTGACCAAAGGGAAGTCAGTCATGTAGACCAACGATGCCTTATAGTGACTACATAGAAGACTATTAAACATGGGATGGGCATATTATGTACTGTCACAATACTTTCAACTTTTTGGACTTGTAAGCATATTTAGTCAAAATGACTTGAGATAGACAAAAGAAGTTTGGTATCTATATTTGTATATAAAGATATAGATGACCTAATTTGATTTTCAGACCATTAAAACAAATTTGCGTTTTTTTTTTAAAAAAAATTGATGCAGGTTTTAAAACATTTTGGACTAAGACATTTTTGACAAAAAGACCTTGATAGTACAATTAAGCAGAACCACATAACTAGGTTCTGGTGACTATGACCTTATTTTTCAATACTTAACCAATTTTTTAAAAACATTTTGCACTTTTTTGACTTCGATTCTTGTGGCAAAAACCTTGTAAGCAGGATTAAACATAATCACTCGAGTCAGACAAATTAAATTTGGTAGACATATTTGCATTGAATATGTAGATGAGCTGATTAGAGTTAGACAAATTAAATTTGGTAGACATATTTGCATTGAATATGTAGATGAGCTGATTAGAGTTAGACAAATTAAATTTGGTAGACATATTTGCATTGAATATGTAGATGAGCTGATTAGATTTTCAGACCATTACACAATGTTTCCCTTTTTTTTTTTTACATACTTTTTGAGGTCAAACAATTTTCAGTTGGCTACTTGTCCTGCAAGGCAAGTCATTTGGAGCATTTACTTGTCCGGCATCAATTTTTCTGATCCTACACTGTACATAATACTGAATCTGCTTTAAATACGACTTGTCCAATTGGATGAGCATAAAAAACGTTACTTGCCTTTCCTCAGTCACCACTGATAAATACAAGCTGATGAGTGGAATTTTCTAGCCCTGTCTTTGAACTTTCCTGAATTTGTGACAAAAACTGTATTAGCATAAGTAAGCAAAAAACACTTGAGTTAGACCAATGAAATTTAGCATCTAGGTATATGTAGATGACTTGATCAGATTTCCATGCTATTATCATTCTTTTTTCAAAATTTCTACATTTTTTTTTTTTTTGGGGGGGGGGGGCTTTGATTTTTTGGTTTGCAGTGTTTTACCAACACAAATCTTTCTTTTTGGGGGTGGGAGGGTGGGCCCAGGATTTATCTTTTTGGCCCCTCTCTTTGACAACTTTTGCAGATGTGAAGCTTTCTGCATGCTTCTTAAATTGACCAAACTGTTACAAGTGGAAGATTTAAATCCAGACATTAAAAATCAAGTACCTTCTGTATTACACTTGGAACAAAATTTTGTTTTATTCATCTGACAGGATTTTTCCTTTCCTTCTGTCAAGTACTAGTGTCACAGAATGCCATTAATTGGTATGCTGCAGGAGAGAGAAAGAAAGACGTGTGTGATTTCATATAACAAATTCCTTCTGGTTTTACTTGATTTGAGTTTTTGGTTGTTGAGAATCAATTATAATGTTGTTTCACATAGTTATATCCCCTGTTTTTTGGGGTTTTTTTTTGCACTATTATTATCTCTGTATAATGTGATATAACTTGTAATGTGGGGGACTTTTGTGACTCCCAATTAATATCATTATAATGAGGGAGTATTGTAAATCAGTTTAGATTTTTGGGATGTTAAAATAAATAAATGAATGGGTCAGTCATGGAAATAAAACACAAAAAGTTTAATCCTTACTACTTTTTTTTTGTTTTATCATTGTACTCGGTCTGAGTAAAATTGAGATCTCTGACATAATGGAGATCTAACAGGCACAATAAAACCTCGTATTCCAGTGACCTAAGAATTCTCAGTCAATTTATTTTTGTAGTAGTATTGCTTTATGCACCTCAGCACAAAAGTGGCTATGTAGTGCCAACTAAAGGTTATGTTCCAAAAATGTAAAAATGAATTGCAAAAAAATTAGGAAGATAAAGCCTTCCAAATAAATGTATAACTAAGCACAGCAAGATAAAATATAATATGTAAAGATATAACAATTCTGTAAAATGTAGATAAAATAACAGATAAAAGTAACACATTTAAAATCCTTAAAATGTGATTATTTTTTTGTAGCTTGTAAAAAAACCTTTCATGTCATGGAGAGTTATTGTTATTAACTACAAGTTCTAAGTGAAGATTTTCACTTTCAGAAATATAAAATAATTTGGTTGATGTACCAAAAGGTCAAACAGAACATGACCTTGTATCGGCATCCATTAAGATCTACTTATTTTGATTTTAATCAGGTTATCATTGTGTTCTCTCTTCTCTTGAGAGTTTGGACTCTAGAAGGGTTGAAGAATGTTACATATCACAGATTTTACTTCATTTATTTATTTGATAAAAACTCCACATATATTAACTCTGAATACTTGCAGTCATAACTCTGAATACTTACAGTCATAACTCTGAATACTTACAGTCATAACTCTGAATACTTACAGTCATAACTCTGAATACTTACAGACAGGAGACATGGTGGCTGAGTGGGTAGCATGCCAGAGTTATGACTGAAAGGGTGCAGGTTCGAATCCTACAAACAAATCAGCCTGGATTGGCTACCATGGTGTGTCCTTGGGCAACTCCAGTTGCCTTGGCACAAAATAGCCTACTTGTGTTCCTGTGCAAAATACTTACAAACAACTGTGTTTTATCCCTTTTTGTTCTACCTTTTTCCCAATAATAAAATACAAATATATTTCATATTGTCTGATTTTGTCAGTATACTTGTTAGTTTCATAATTAATGTTTTTAAAAGCTACTTTTTGTTTATACTGCAGATGGGCTCTAATAAAAAGCACACAATTCAAATTTGCATTTGCTTTCTACCAGTAATGAAGAGAATTCCATAGAATGATGCAAAATGATGTATTGAGCACAAAAAACATGGAGTAAAAGGAACTTTACATTTTGTCATTAATTACAATTTGTTTAATGCTCTATCATTTAAAAAGTGTCATATGCATTATTTCATAATGAGAACATTATCATTGCATCCTAGGAGTACTGCTAAGATTTGAGATTGTCTTGGGTTCTGCATCTCAGGGAGTGCTATTCAAAGAGTAAATGTATGGGGGTCAAAAGGCACTTTTAAAGACTCCACTATCCATCAAATTTCAATTTGACTGGTCAGCATATAACACTGGGAATAAATGGTATATAAAATAAAATATCAGTTAGATGACATACCGTATATACTTGTTTTAAGTCAAGTCCAGCTGCAAACAACATAGACTGAGATCTGTCGTCGCATAATGTGCCAGCAGATCAGTCTCTATGTTGTTTGTTCTACTGATTACTCCTAACAAACTGCATACACCCAGATCTGCTGGCACATTATGCGACAGCAGATTTGGGTCTGTGCAGTTTGCAGTTGGACTCGATTTATAAGCAGGTACATATGGTACTTCTCTGGCCTTGTGGATCATGCAGACCAGCAAAGTGTTCCCCGAATAAACAAATTCTGTATAAATTTATCAGTTATCCAGATGACCAGTTACAGTATATGGACAAAATCCACGTCTCCAGATTAATCGGAAAATCAAAATTTTTGTAGAGTCTGCCTTGGTGGAAGCTTGACATGGCATCACGTTGGTATCCATGTGCATGTCCATCCATTCATACATCCGTATATCCATTCATATCCTTGGTTATGGTCAGTGTTGATATTTTCTCGAGTAAGCTCATTGTTTTTTACTTTTTATGTAAATAAAAGGCGGGCACAAAAAGAAAGGGGGTCTCATACTGTATTACCTCCACCACCCGTATTTATTGAAATGAAGTGCCTTCGAACCCTCCCATAACTTTAATTCTGAAATTGGAGTTGTACAGTTTTTGACATCATTGACACATTATGTTCCTATAACAATAACTTTCTTTTCAACTCATTTGCAGTGCTGCTGGTCCCAAGTCTCCCATCAAAGGTAAAAGTCCGAAGGCATGTGGCCCTCCCCGTGATGGCAAACCCCCTGACCTATGGATTGATCATGACCTCACCGATCGGCTAGAATTAAAAGCCATGGGAAAAGTGGAACGTGCTGAATCTACGACTTCCATGGCATCAACGCGCAGAAATTCCCATGACACTAAGTCCATCGATACTCTCCCACCTGGTATGGACATTCTTGAGCATAGAAGAAAAGATTCCATTGTTGGTAGGTTGCATTTCAGCTTTTGCCATGGTATCAAATATTTATTGTCTGGCAACATTTATATTGGTCTAAGTTTCCTCTTACCGTCCCTGGCCCATTTGAGATATTTTGACATGTTATGTTGGGGTGTGAGGTTAGAGTGTATTCCCTATAGAAAACATGCAGTAGCAGCATGGGAAGTCACTTTAAATGGGTTAGCAAAATTTAGTAACCTTGTATTAAACCCTACCTGCATCATATCAGTAAGAATATTTATATTCTCAGACATACCAATTAACACATCATTTGTAACTGTAATAGGCCAACATTTATGTCAATTATCCAGTATTGACAAACAGCCTACTTTTCCATGCAGCATTGCTTAGTCACATGATCACCAAATCTCGTGACATTACTATTTGATTGCAGTTGACTTTTTCTCTACATAAGTTGTTTGTATCACATGATCCTTTGACCTCTGACATCAAGAAAAATGTAAACCACGATATTTGAATTATGTGACTGTGCAATGTAAGAAATCATAAAGTACATTGTCCAGTTTGTAAACACTGTAAATTTGTCATGTGCATCAGCTTATAAAAGAGACAAAAAATGTTTTAATTGCAACGAATGAGAAGATAAATATTCTACTTATTGATATGAAACAGGTATGGTTCAATACATTGTCACTTAATTTTCCTGTTTAAAGTGACCACCCCATGCCACTGCCACATGGTTTTAGCGAATTCCATGTTTTCAATAGGGAATATAATCTAACCTCACACTCCAGCATAAATGTTCAATTATCTAAAATGGTGGGAAAGGTCAGAGGAAATTCAGACTACCTTTTTTACATGCTGTCGTAGATTTGAAGTTGTATATTATATATAAGTTATGATCAGCGGTAGCAGGGGCAATTAAAATGCAAGATTTGTTGGAAAAGATATTTGGAAATGAAAGGAAAAGATTATTTTTAAAAAATGGAACGGAATTAAATATTATTAGCAACAAATATTTTGTATTCACTTTTTCCATGCTTGGAGCTCTTAAGATTAAATTGGCATCCAAAGCAATTTTGTTTTAGGTAAAGATTGTATTAAATAGGGTGGGTTATGCATTAAGTTATTCTTGCTATGATTGACAATATAGTTTGCTTGAATTTTGTGATTGCATTCAATGAGAAAGACCTGCCATATATAGTCACATATAAGTCGAGTCCAACTGCAAACAACATAGACCCTGATTTGCCATTGCATAATGTGCTGGCAGAGCAGGGTCTGTGTTGTTTGTTCTATTGATTACTCTTGACAAACTGCATAGACCCAGATTTGCTAGCAGATTATGCGATGGCAGATCTGTGTTTGTGCAATTTGCTGTTGGACTTGACTTGTAAGTGAGTATATATGCAACATTGTCCTTACAATTTGTGTACAGCTGCGTTAGTGGAAAAGTAAGGGACAGCAGTAACTTTTCTGATGGTGTCATTGTCGATAGCTTTCAAGTTTTGGCTCAAGTTTTTATTCAAGCATGTGCTGGACATGCAGACCCTAGTGTTGGGAGTCAGTTTAAATTTAGTGATCAATTAATAACTGATATATCTGTTCATCAGAACCGATCAGCTATTGATCTTAAGTGGTTGCAGGTATTTTATATATTTTCTTTGGAAAATATCATTTTTGCATCCTTGGAAATATTTATTTGTGTACCTGAATTCATGGAATTATCACTGTCATCAGGTTATTTTACAAAAACTCTTATGTCTGGTGCTGATACTTGATGATCAATAAGTGCACATGTCTGAAATGGACAATCATTAATCTAATAATTCCACGCAGTGAAAACATTAAGCTTAAAGTTGTAGAATAAAAATATTTAAATGCTGAAAACTTGTAGAATTTAAAATCGATTATTTAAAATCATAGTCGAATATGTTGTCATTTGGTTTTTCTGACCAATCTATGATTGCTTTGATTAATTGTCATACCACTAGTAGGCCCTGGCCTTCTCATGATTGGCATCATCACTAAACAGGGTGTGAATGATGCATCCATGATTCACAATGCATAACGTATTTAAATTTCACTCTTGGTAAAATTGTGTGATTTATATCAGTTGATTTCATATTTCATTCCACAGGTGATATAATGTACCACTCAGGCAGTGACATAGATGACAGATTGCCCCCTCCACACCTACATACCTCCCAAACCCCACCCCAACCACAGCCCCAGCAACAGAGGAGCATTATACGACCAAAGCCAATCATGATACCTGTGGATACACAGATCCCTCCAAGAGAAGGTATATAGGGTTTTTAATGAATTTTGACTTGAATAGTTCCAGCAGGACAGTGCGGTGTTTATTAAGCAACTGAGTGTCATACATTGAAAACAGATTGTACCAAAAGCTGGCCAATGCAGTGTTTATTAATCAAGTGAGTGAATTACATTGAATTGGTTTGGTTTTGTGAGGTTTAACGCCATTTTTCAGCACATGATATACATGGTGGCCAGTATATTTGGTGGAGGAAGAACCCGGGAAGAACCACCAATCCACTGGAAGCTACTGGTAAGCTTTCTCATATACACATGTTGGCCAAGTCAAGACTTGAACTCGGGCGGATAGAGGTGAGATGTGTGAGTGATCTGTAAAGGCAAATGCCTTAGACCTCATGGCCACCCAGTGCCCCATCATACTTTGAAAACAGGCTGTACCATAAGCATGCTTTATACAGGGACGTGTCCAGGACCTATTTACCATATATACTCGGGTATAAGTCGGTATCAACTGCATAGACCCAGATCTGCCATCACATAATGTGCCGGCAGATCTGGATTAATGCAGTTTGTAAGAACTAATCAGTAGAACAAGCAACATAGACCCTGATCTGCTGGCGCATTATGAGTTGGTATATCAGGGTCTATGTTGTTTGCATTTGGACCTGAATTATACACAAGTATAGACAGTAATTCTATCTTAAGATGTAGATGGTATCGGCCCTACATAAAGCCTATATAAAAACCTATATGAAGCCTGCTTTGCCATGGCATGGTTTGAGTTGTTTTCAGTGTATTACACAAGTTATATCACACTTTAATTACATCGTTACATTAAATAAGGATGATGGTATTGTAACATTATGCAAATGTCATTAAATTATGTTTTCCAGTTGGCCTTGTTATAGGTCCTAAGGTCAGCCATCTTGATCTATGTCCAGTTGAATGGGTCCTCAGTGTTGTCTTGGTCCAATACAACCAGACTTGGGCCAAGACGACTGACCTTGGACCTATTACAAGGCTAATGGAAAACACACAGTTAATAACATAATAGTATATCTCTGATATTTATTGCTCAGTAGATACTTGACTTGCTTGATGTGTACTGTATGTTATGTCACAAGTGTAATATTTAACTGTTTTAAACTTTCAACTTAGTACAGTCTTTCTTGTATCTGACAAAGTCCAGTAGGTTATAAATTCATCAGATTATAGTTCGTGTAGCTCAGCATCATGAATGATAACTCCATTTGTAGCTCAGTGAATTTTCACATGAGCGTCTCGAAGTGTAGCTAAAATTACTGAATTTGATTCGCACACGAATGATTTCAACACCATTTGTATCCACATACAGAGCAACACCACTCCTTCGATACATGCTGAAAAAGAGTGGTCTTTGTACATGTAATCCACCATGTTTTGGTTCTAGAGTTATGGACAAGTCCATTTTTGACACAAGATAGAGCGATTATGGAAGCCATCACATGCTACATGTAAACAAACCACCTGGTCATTAGGCAAATCATTGATAATCAGACATTAAGTACAAATTTAAAATAGTTTAATGAAAACTAGATGATGGCAGACAATGTTTGTTTAACTGTGTCACAGGAGAGTTGCTGTAGACTCTCAGTCCCGTATCAAAAGTGGACTCTCCAATACTCCTGAACCAAAATGGCAGATTAAATGTGTGCAGACCACTTTTTTTCAGCATGTATCAAATGAGTGGTATTGCTCTGCATGTTAGGTAATTTTATCTACCGTATATACTCGCGTATAACTCGATACCAACTGCATAGACTCAGATCTGCCGTCGCATAATGCAGTTTGTAAGGACTAATCAGTAGAACAAACAACATAGACCCAGATACCGGCACATTATGCGATGGGAGATCAGGGTCTATGTTGTTTGCATTTGGACCCAGCTTATACACGAGTATATATGATACATTTTGAGATGCTCACATGAAAATTCACTAAGCTACAGATGTTGATATCATTCACGATGCTGAGCTGAAGTACTATAACCTAATTGAAGGATTAGCAATGGTAATCTTAATCTCTGATTATTGTGGATTAAGGCAGATGTTAGCAAGTGCATTAGAGAGGCTCTTAAGTGCGCTAGAGAGACAGGTAGCAAACTAAGATTTGCATAATGCTGTTGAACATATGTGTGTGAAGCGCATGTTGGCTGTTGATTGTCATGATCTCAAGACATAACAGAACAACTCACTTAACATTAGATCACTTAGAACAGGGGTGTCCAAACTTTATAAGACGAGGGCTATGTTAGATTTCTGAAGGGGGTTTGAGGGCCGAAGCGACTATGAAAAATTTAAATATATGCAAAATCGTTTCAACAAAGTACAACACCGCGGGTCAAACAAACCGTAATTTGGAGACCCCTGACTTAGAAAATTAGTCAGGAGATTAAAAGCATTGGATTTATGACTGATTAATATGTGTATTTCAGTCATTTCATATTCAAATGAAGACATAAAAATTAGAACATAAGACTGTCAGCAAAAATTGTACCATATATACTCGCGTATAATCTGGGTCCAAATGCAAGCAACATAGACCCTGATCTGCCATCGCATAATGCGCTAACAGATCTGGGTCTATGCAGTTTGCAGTTGGTATCGGCTTATACGCGAGTACATATGGTAGGTTATGTAAGAAAATAACCAATTCATAATATTTTGTTGTATAAATGAGATAGTTAATCAGAGCTTGGATAAAGTGGAGCAGATTGAATACTGCAGTTCAGATCAAGTTACTTTCACTGATCTTTTCTGTATGTGTGACATTTTAAAAATCTTGATATAGAACACAGAACTGAATCAAAAACTTAAATTGATTGTAGAAGGTCCAGATTCTGTATATTTCAAGTGGACTTTGCTTTTTCCCTACCTAGGATGAAAATTGTTAAAGACATGGCAAAAAGCAGTTGTCATCCATCTTTAATTTGCTCTCATTTTGTTCCAGTTTATCAGAGATGCAAACTGTCGAACTATCATGAATTTTTTTGTGAAAATTCTGCAGTCCAAATTATATTAGTGATATTCCAGAAAATCCAAATTGTATGGGATAACATTTTAAGCAGGAAATTTTTATGTGGACATGGGTAGGGAGAAAAGTAATTGTGCACCAGTATGATAGACTGGTACATAAAGCATAGTTTCTTCATGTAAAACAAAACAATGTATAGAACAAGAAACCAGTGGACTAAACTGTAAATAAGTGAAAAATGGCAGCTGAGATGAAGAGAAAGAAAGCTGCAATAATTCATGAAGAAAACCTATGTATAACCTTATTGTTTTTAGCAGAAAATATTGAAGGACTTTGAGTTCTTAAATTAGAGGAATGGACAAATAGTTTATTCTTGTTGGACCTTAATTGTTTCTGACTGTGCACAGGTATATATGGATTTGTAGAAAGATGTAATATATATAGAAGTGTGATATTTTGAATGAACATGTTATCCATTCATAACAGGCTGCTAGATTCCAGAAAGGTAGTATTCCTGATGAGCATGTTTTTGGGTTGGCATCTCTAAGTTAAGGCTATCAAAATGGATGTATCTTGTGTTTGCCAGAGTTTATTTTTTATCATGCTTCATATACAGTGGAATGGATGGAATATCAAAAAGTCACCAGTGGCATGTCAAAAGGTCAGAAGTCATTCTGTGAAAAATGAACAGAAATGTATTGGTTGATGAGAAAAATAACATTATGTTTATATTAGCATGTAATTTATTCTGCCTGCTTTGTATTTTTCAGCAATAGCAACAGTAACAGCATTCCCAAATGGACATTTAATGCAACGACTTGCCGCCTCTCAAGTGCCCACAACTAGCTGTGCTGAAGACTCTGGGGTGATACCTATGCGTCCAGTGTACCCTAGAACACAATACCAAATGCCTTATGTCACAGGGCCACCCAGAGTTAATGCAGGGGACATAACTCAGCCTTCAAGTATGTATATATTCTCACTAATTAAATTGTTTGTCCCACTAGTATGAATTAAGGGTTGAATATTTTTGCTTTTTAAAAACTTTTGCCCCTCAAAATACTACACAAAGTATTCTGTGAAAGTAAACCATTCTAAGAATTTGGCTTTCTAAAAGAGGCATGACAAATTGTGCAGAAGTTTGTAACCTGTGCATTTGTTCTGATTAAAAGAAGTAATTTGCTTTTTTTCTTTGCGATTTTTTTAAATGTGACAGTTTTATTTAGCAGCTGTGGAAACGTGGGAGTTGCAATTCTTAATTTCTTTTGACAAATATTACAATGGAAAGTCATTGTCTTGGAGCTGATTTTTTAAAGTGTTTAATGGTTCTTTCAGGTTTCTTCAATACATAATACATTCCAAACAGTAAAATCTTACAACATTTTTTATTTTCCATAAATACAAAATTACCTATATTCATCCATAGGAGGATAGTTATTTGAATTAATCAACAATAATTTGCATAGTTTTCATAATCAGAAACATATTCAGATTTAAGTGCACATGCTATTTTGGTGCTGCCGGTTTACATTTATTTAAAAGGATTTGTCTTCATAAAGTTTTGTGCAATTCATTTTTACATTTTTTGAACTTTACCTTTGGTTGGCACTACATAGCCACATTTGTGCCGAGGTTTCATAAAACACTACATACATACATAGATGCATACATACATACATACATACATACATACATACATACATACATACATACATACATACACACACACACACACACACACACATACATACATACATCACCAAAATCACTAATGGTGATTGAAAATTTAGGGGCTTATTGCTGTTGTCAACAGATTTTCGCCTTGACGTTTCTGAGGTTCACTAGTGTAATATGTTTTCAAGGTTGTATAAATGATGTAGCAGATTAAATTTGTTTGCAAAAGAACATGCATAAATGCATTTTTCAGCAATAAGTCAAACTTTTACTGTATATATTTGCTTATAAGTTGGATCAAACTGCAAACTGCATAGACACAGATCTGCCATCGCAAAATGAACTGGGATATCTGAATCTATGCAGTTTGTTGGGACTAATCAGTAGAACAAACAACATAGACCCTGATCTCCCAGTGCATTATGTGATGGCAGATCAGGGTCTATATTGCTTGTAGTTGGACCCAACTTATAAGTGAGTACATATGGTTTGAGCTATGTACGATTTTGGGTCATAGAAAGGTATCCTTTCATAATAAATTTTGCTCGTATTTGAAATAAATATTTATCTCAAATGAGAAATTGCATCAGTTGCATTTTATACATAATATGCCTGTCTGCTTATAACAGAAGCTAAATTCATGACCTTCAATGTTTTTGTCTTTGATATGACCGTCTGTGTGCAAATTGTGTTTGATTTGTATGGTAGACATTATTAACAAGGACTAAGATTCATAAAGGCTGTTCCAGTAAAACATACCTGGGACCCATGGAAGGCATTTTAAATGGGGAGCAGTCACACATGAATGCAATTCAGAAATTTGTATAAATTTCGTATGAAGTCAATGAGTAATCAGAGTACCCTGGCATATTAAATAAAACTCCAGGGTACCATATATGTTTAAATGGAACAGCCCTAAATGAAAAAGCTTTCATCTTAAAAAAAAATCCAGATTCAGACTTCATCTCAATTTGTTCATATAACATGCTTTAAAAAAACAAAAACTTCTATTTTTAACAGTGCATGGATTTTCATTACCGGATTATAATTGTGAGTCTAACTTGATTATCTTTCTTGTTGTGACTCTCTCCAAATAAGTTACAGATAGTGTTTTCATCCTTAGAATTATCCCCTTGCATCTTGAGTTTGTTTTGTGTGATATGTACACTGTTTTTGCATGAGCTTAGAATCATTTACAACACATATTTCTCAAGTGAAATTACAGAAGTGAAATTAGAGTGTTAGAATATTTGAATTTTCTTTTATAATTTACATAGGAACTTAATTCTAGGGATGAAAGCATTTTGTTTTCATTTGTTGTTGTTGTTTTTTTAGACCAAACAAAGACCATAAAACATTTTCTTATTTTCATTAAGCTGCTTTTTAGAATTTTCTCTTGGTTTACACAGAAAATTATGTTAGACATGAACAATTTAAAATTGATGGATGTGATTTTACTGAAAAATGGTAAAACATGTAACTGTATTGAAATGTAAAACAAATACTGGTAATTTTACTGAGAAATATTAGCTGCTGTATGGTAATCTGTGTATTTATTAATGTATCAATGTAGTGCACAGCTGTGTATATATGTTACATTTTAGCTCCATTAAGAATTATGTAGCTCAGCCAGAGAAACTTTCTATTTATGTGGATAAAGTGGAGTATGGGTCTAATTTCCATTAGTAAAAATGTAGAAGACAAACGTTTTTAAATGGAAAAGTTAAATCAATTGGAAGATATTCTATCCATTGCTTTTGCTGGTGCATTGTTTGTTCAAAATTTTAGCCTGAGGAAATATTGCTGGATGAGGGGAAAGGAACAAAATTGAACAAAATAAAAAAAGCTATGCATAAATATTGAAAATCTAGAAAAAACTGATTCCCTCCTGGTACATCAGTATAGATTTATAGCTTGTAAATTACGTTCAAATATTTATACTTTTACCACCACCACCCCACTTTAAATTGAAAATAAGAGAAATCAAACAAAATGAATTTGCTCAATGAAAAATGAGGAAATCTGTTCCAAATAAATATGCCTTACAGATAGCTATCCATCAAGTTTGGAAAACAGTTAAAGTTGGTTCTGCAGTTAGGCATATTGTCATACAGATTTGGAAACGTTCTGAATGAACATGGATTAATTAGGCTTGACTGTAGGTAACTATATGACTGAAGGTTATAATTTTCACTTCAGTGCACTGAACTTATTTGGAGAGATTTGTGATGATGTTTATGCTTCTACACCGGTCAGAATCACTGTATATTGCATCACATTATCTTGGACAAGAAACAGTTCTTTAGATGGACACTTGAGACATGAAATTTATCCAGTACTGACTTTTAATAGTTTTTTTTTTTCTGGGGAAAAATCTTACTTTCAGGAGTGAGAGTTTATTGTTACTTTATATTAAGTCTATCTAAAAACTTAAGACAGCAATATCCAAAGATTTTGGCTGATGACTTGAAAAATGTAACATTCCAATTACATTTTTTTATATCTCATTTCATTTTTAAAAAAAGTTCTAAACTTGTCAAAATTTTGAAATATTAAAACATCAGATTTCAAGGGTGTGCTGCGTGTGAGGGGGGATATTTTCATTCACTGATTGCAAAAAGAAAAAATATGAAAAGTAATGAACAATGCAACTCTATTTTCTCCATTTAATTTGTAATGGCCCCACTATGTGGCACTAAGATTCAAACTGGAAAAATCCTGCTTTTTGGTTGGTCAGCACATTTGCATGGTTCTCTGTTTTGCTTAACAGATAGGTTACCCATTTTGGAAGAGGATGCAGCCAGTCTAAATGACAGCCATGAGGAGCCCTACCCCAGTAGAGTTGGTTATGGCATGTATTTTTCATACATATACAAAAAATTATACATTTATATATACACAAACACACTGTATAAAGGGACATTTTTGCATCAGTATATTATCATTTTCCAGGCCCAAATTTCATGAACATAGTCTAGCATGTAAAAGAAGACTTATGACATTTGATTGGTTAATTTCAAGTCAGACTGACATTTCATCCAATCAGATGGATGGATTGTAGACTTTAGTTTAAGTCTTTGCTAGAGTTCAGTTGGTGAAATTTCAGGCCAGTTCTTAGATACAAAGAGTGATATATCACAACTTTGTTTTGAATATGAAATATTTGTGCTTAGTTGTAAGAGTGAGAAAATAAGAAAAGGGGAAATGTTCTTAATATCAGCAAGAATAGCACTGAAAAGTTCCCTGCTTACTTTGTGTTTATATACAAGTCGGTCCCTTTCCATAGGCAGTGATGGTGAAACTACTGGCAAGTTGATCATGCTGTAATTTTCCCATTTTGCTTTAGGGGTGGACTTACTCTAACATACTAACTGTATATGCCTGTTAGCTTCAAAAAATATTACCAATAAACAGTTACTTAGTTACTAATCTCATTTGCTTATTTGCCATGGATGTATTTCTGCTTGCTTGCAATAATATACATTTATGTAGAATTTTTGCCTAACATTGACTTTTGAAAATTAACTGAGAAAAATTACTTATACATTATCATCACTTTTCTGAGCATTTCTTTTATCCATGGAATGTATGCATTTGTAGGTCATCTAGCTTATTATTAATGGAGATGCAAAGAAATTTGTGTTATCAAGATTACATTGTTAAGTTCAAGTTCTTAAGTAACAATTGGTTATACTAACCGGGCCCTAATTTCACCAATGTCAATCTTCAAGTTTAAGTCTCGACTAAAGACATTTGATTGACCAATTTTGACGAGCTTAAATTTGAGCCAATCTAGACCCAATTTCACCAACACAAGTCTTAAGTTAAGTGTAGACATAAGACATGTGATTGGTCAATTTTAAGTCAGATTTAAATTTTAACCAATCAGACCACTGGATTCTAAACTTAAATGTAAGTCTAGATTTAAGTTCTGTTGGTGAATTCTAGAGTTAAGTTTAAGACCAGATTTAAGTTCTGTCAACTAGATGTGGCATTTCCAGAAGTTCCTATTTCTACCCTTTTATATTTTGAAGGTCTTAACCTTTACATGCAGCAAAACCTGTCTTGAAAGACCACTGCTTTGCGAGACCAGATTCTCAATGTACAGATTTATTGATTATATTGTTTTATGACTTGTCATGAGAGACCATGCTTTTTTTGAAAGAAGGGGTGGTCTTTCAAGACAGGTTCTTCCATATAAACAATAATATACTTGCGTTCGATAACAGTTAGTTTTTATACACTCTCCAATAGGCTGAGCATATTATGTTATCATGTTTTGTCTATCTGTCTGTTGTCAATTTGGTTTCTGCGCATTAACTTTAGTTGTCCACCCAAACTTTGTAGATGGCTTGTACTTGAGGTCAGAAAGAACCTTACTGATATTGGACTCAAAAGCTCAAAAGGGCAAGGTAACTGACTGAATAAAGGAAAATGGTTTCTATACAATAGTTCTCCATTATATATTGTTATAGAACTTGCTGGATAGCTTGCACTAGGGGTAAGGAAGAACCCTATACATTTTGGGCTCCAAAGGTCAAGGTCACTTGGACTGAAGGAAAAAATAAATGGTTTTTGTACAATAACTGCAGTTATCCAGTGTCTGTGGTTACCATACTTTATGAATGGATTGCATTCTGTGTGAGGAAGAACCCAATTGATTTTTTGGAGTCGAAAATTCTATATAATATACCTTAACCAAACTTTGTGGATGGCTTTAATTTGGGGTAAGGAAGAATGCTATTGATTTCAGGATCAAAAGGTCAAAGGCAAGGTCACTGAATGAAAGAAGAAAAATGGTTTCTGCACAATAACATTAGTTCTGCATCACAGACCTGGCCCAAACTTCGTGAATGAGTTGCACATAGGACAAGGAAGAAGTCTGTTATTTTGTGGTAAAAAGGGCAAAGGTCAAGATCACTCTGAATGAAAAAAATTTGTTTCAGTGCACAGAAATTTCAGTTATCTTTGTAGAAGATTGTTAAACATGGGGCTGGCATATACTATGCTGTCACGATACTCTTCTGTTTTATTTTGATATGAGAGTGCAATATTCATAACTTAATTAATTTTTTTAACTATAATGGCTCTTGAATGCAGCAATCAAAACAAATAGTAAGTATGGACTTTAATCAAACTTAGCATATGGGTGTATCTTGTCAGTATCTGAGATGAATTCTATGATCTTCTTTCCATGACATAGGTTCACAGTCAAAGATCATGACATTTATTGTTGTACTTTTTATGTCCTATGAACATGTTAATTCAAACATACGAAAATTTAGTTTTTTAAGAACAATTTTGGATGTTGAGTTTCTCAAGAATATCTTAGATGGTTTCAATATTTAACAGTAAAAAAGAATAAAAGAATCGAAGAAATAGGTCTCTCAGTGATGCATACAATTTCTTTTCGACGAGTCGAGTGGCAGTCACTTTAAGGGTCTCTTATTTTATGTTTTGGTTTAGTATGCCTTAGTTGTTGGTCTTTTTTTTTTGTCTGTTGGGTAGACCATGTTATTAATACATGTATAATGCCCCAACAAACAGTAGTGAAAATAAAAGGCAGAATGTACAGTTTGCTGGTTTGACTTTAAAATGTTTGCCTGTAACTGGTATCCTAAAAGGTATCATTTAAACACTGCCATCATAACTCTCTAGTACATAAACTTTTGAAAATTCATTTCCTGTCTAATAATATATCACAATATTTTGATCTGTTCATTGTAAAAATAATAATTACGCATTTGCTGGTTTTTATGACCAGTTTTGAACAGGAAAGTTGTCATTTTGCTCTGCCAAGCATCTTGACATTTGGTCTGAATGATGTATATGTCAGGCTGTATACTGATTCAGCAATAAGCAATACAATGTTTGCTGGTTCTTTTTATTCTTTTCCAAGCCTAAACAAATTGCAATACATTGGAATCATGTTTCTGTTGGTGATGATGTCAGCATTGAAATTCTATGTCAAAGATTGTTGTTGCTGTTTGTTTTTTTTTTTGGGGGGGGGGGGGGTTGGTGGTGGGGATTTGTTAACTTTATTGTCTTATACACACATGGTAGATGTAGGTCAGGGAACCATCCTATGATCCACCTTACAAGCAGGAAATTTTGGAGTGGTATGATTAAATAAAACCAAACATTTTTATGTACAAACATGATGTATGGAGATGGGGTGAGATAAAGGTAGCTCATATTATTATAAGCACATTTACAAATGCCAGTATAAATAGTTCTAATGGTCATAGAGCTGAAGAACTTCTGTGATGACCTGTCATCCATCAGGTGCATGTCCATTAGCACTAGTTTGGTAATGCTACTCCTAAACTACTGGAAGGATAGTTATGAAACTTTACACACATAGTTATCCAATAGTCAAGCTGGTCCTAATTGAAGATGGTGCCCTACATACATCCAATATGGCCACCACCATGGCCAGTTTTGAAAAATTTTGTTCTTGCTTCTCCTCCTGAATGGCTGATCGTATCAACATTGGGTTTTCACTAAAAGACTTCTTATGATGTCCAGTTGGTCCTAAATGTAAATAATGCCTCTCAGATATCCAATATGGCCACCATCTTGAAAATCTTAACACAACTTCTCTGAATGGATGGTTACATTGACATGGAGTTTTCACTAAAAGACTCCTTATGATGTTCAGTTGGTCATAATGAAAACAGTACTGATCTGCCATCCAGCATGGCCACCATACTTCTTCTGAACAGATGGTCATATCAACATAGGGATTTTCATTAGAAGACTTGTTATGATCTGTAGTTGGTCCTGAATGAAAATGGTGCCAATCAGATCTCCAACATTGCCATGGCTATTTTGAAAATCTTATTATCACTACTTCTGAATGGATGGTTATATCAACATCGAGTTGTCACTAAACAACTTCTTATGATGTGCAGTTGGTCCAAATGAAAATGGTTCTGATCAGATCTCTCACATGTCCACCATCTTAAAAATCTTGTTATCACAACTTCTGCAGAATGTATGGTCATATCTTCATGAATTTTCATTGAAAGACTCTGTAAAAAATATCTAGTTGGCCCGAATGAAAATATCGCAGATCAGACATCCAGTAGGCTCACCATAGTAGCCATCTTGAAAATCTTGTTAGATCACAACTTCTCCTGAACAGATGGTCATATTTACATGGGGTTTTCAGTAAAAGACGTCTTAAAAAATATCTAGTTGGTCCTACATGAAAATGGTGCAGGTCAGACCTTCAGTATGACTGCCATGATGACCATCTTGAAAATCTTATTAGAGGTACTCCTGAACTGATGTTATATTAACAAGGAGTTTTAAACATTATAGCCATGTTTTTTGCATCTGCTGGAAGTACAATGTGAAGGATTTGGTTGTTAGTTATCTCCGCTCCCACATTCGGACTTGTTCTAGATAAGATTTTCCTTGCATGAGGAAATTGCACTATTTCTTCTGTTTTGAAGATAACACCATAATGCCAGCCAACTTTAAGTGAAGACATGAAATTGGTAATAAGATGTTTTTAATGCATTCATGCAGTGCAAAACAAATTGCGCACTGACCAAGATGACTCCTGCACCTAGTCAAATGGAGCAGCATGAAATGGCCTAAAAAGTTGAATTAAAGTCACTGACAGCTAACAGATAGTCTGTTCGGAATTATTTTTATTGTTTTTATCTTGTCAAGGACATGCCTGCCATTTTTCCAGACAGTGTTGGGGGGTTTTGGGGGACTAAATAAGTGTGTTTTGAGGTCCCAAGGGGGGTCATAGCTTGACTAAAAAAGTGATGTCCAATTGAAAATAAGTTATCTTTTCATATAAGCATATATCAGATTACTGAAAATTTAAATTGGATATAAAAAAATACTGTTTTCTTTGAAGCATTTAATATACTTACAAACCAAAAATAGTTTGTAGACTTAGCATTGGACAGTATTATCACCACACACATGTACTCATGTGCCCAAACTCACATAAACGCAACCACACAAACAATAAATTAAAAAAAAAAACATATATGCGAAGTTTCTGTCTTTAAAATCCATTGGAAAGTGGAATATTTTCTTATTTAGATGCAGTATTTCCTGTTCGTAATAGTTCATTGGGGGCGGGGGTGGGGTGAGGTTGAAGGTAATACAAATGTCATTTGTGTTTATCTTGGCACTCATTTGAGACTGGATGGTACTGTTTGTTCAAACTTCCCAAAAGATCTTCTTGAAATTTTCTCAGCATAGAAAATGATCTTTCTGCATCAGCATTGCTGTGAGGGAGTGGCAAACATGCTGGGTGGTGTTGCTAGGTTAATGGATGTCATACACTCTAGTCACGACTAAAGTCAATATGGTGTTTGCAGTGTGTGCAAAAAATAAAATGCTCCCCCTTGCTGTTGCACTTCTCAAAGTCAAATTCATCCAGGAGTTCTGAAATTTAGTTTTGCTTGGCTTTGCTCATTTTACAGATGGCTCATCTTTTCCTAAATCACAGCTGAATTTCTACATTTTCCCCTAAACAATGAACCACACTTGTACACTATTCTGACTACCGAAATAATCATGTTTTGCATTTTATCCGACTTCAAAGAAACTTTGATGCTGATCACAAACTTGTCAGTAATCTTTAATAATGATGGCTTAAACATTCTCATTCAAGGCAGTGATGTGTAATAACTTTTATTCTTCAACATGCATCTCTATGTGTATACTTATTAACTCAAACATTGTACCTAAGTCAAACGAATTGGTTTGTTCTACTTAGTGTACTTTACCTATGCAAATTAGCCTAATGGGCTCCCTCACAGCAGTGTTGAAAGGACTTGAAACTGCACCATCCTAGCTATTCTCAGCCAGTTAATTAATCAGTGAAATGGTAGTTGCTTATCTCTGACCGCCTTATGTTTTAATTGACTCCAAGATAATCAGCTGTGTCAACTGCCCTGGGGATAGTTTTACATGGGCTCTAAGCAGGACTGTTTACTGTTTATACAGTCCACATGCTTCAGACAAGTACTATACACCACTATGGTGGTAAAAAAATGTCTCGTTTTATTCTTCCTAATATTATTTTTTGAAACATGATCATGTCGGGGGGTTTTGCAAGTCAAAAATTGTGTTTTTCGCGTGACACGTCGTGTTACGGCAGGTATGCAAAGATGAGAATTACATATTTACATATGGAAATATAACCAATATGTCAACACATTAAATGGCACCACCCTACCACTGACAGACCTTCTAAAGATGAAAAGACTATCAAGTTGATAAGTGTATCGATAATGTATCGTAGGCTGTGTATCATAAATCATTTTGATATGCAGCATAGGTGTATCGTTTCACCCCTAATCATTTCTCCTCTGGAATAAATGGTGGCATTGGCATAGAATTTTCACTAAGACACTTCTTTAATATGTAGTTGGTTCTGAATGAAAAGGGCCCTGGGTGGCCAAGTGGTCTAAGGCACTGGCCTTTACAGATCACTCACACATCTCACCTCTGTCTGCGCGAGTTCGAGACTCAGCTCGACCAAAGTGGGTATGTGAGAAAGCTTGCCAGTAGCTTTCCGTAGGTCGGTGGTTCTTCCCAGGTTCTTCCTCCACCAAAATATACTGGCTGTCATGTATAGCCTATCATGTGCTGAAAAGTGGTGTTAAACCCCACAAAACTAAACCAAAATCTGAATGAAAATGGTGCAGATCTGACCACCAACATACTTGCACTTTTGAGAAGGAGTTTTGAAAACAAGATCTAATTGACATTGGCATCAAGTCAAAGGTCATTGCTCTTGCATTTTGTACTTCAATGAGTTTATGAACACAGTGACTTATGCAGATAAATTTTGACCAGGCTTTAGCAGACTTTGTAGTTATATCGTTAAACCGCTGATAGTCGGCACTCTGATAATGATTTCAAGGTTGAAGGTCTTGACTCCATTTCTTTTCGCTGCACTGGCTTATGAGCATGATAATTCTAACAAATTTGAATGCGTTTTTATTAAACCCAGTTTATGATATATCTGAAGAATACCTTGAATTATACCAGTTCAGTAATGTTTGTTTTCTCCAAAAAATATTATTTATAGATTTAAATAAACTTTGCATATGGGTATATCTTGACAGGTTCAGTTGAACAAATGTATCAACCAGAACTTTTCCCTCTGATAAGTTAGTTATAAGGATAACAAAACTGTCAGGGATTGGGGGTGACACCAGCCCAGCAGATGAGAGGGAATGCCTCCACATTCCTTCAAGCAGTACCTTCTTCTGTTTTTAACTTAATTGGAAGTGAAGGCAACCATCTGCAGAATACCAATCTAATGGATCCCAAATATACCGAAAGCATACCAAGTCTCTATGGGAGTGCATCAGCACTTCTCTTTAGATGCATCAGCATTTCTTTTTAACTCCTCTACTAAAAACAGTCATTAGAAGAGACGTCACTAACAACTGGACCAACCGGATAATGAACCCCAAAGCTAAAGCATCTATTATTTCCTAATCACTTGCACCCCTTGTTACAAAGATACATGTACCAGGAAAATCCTATCCAAGTGTGTCAAGTTAAGATAACTGACTACCTCCAACGGTACAGCTTTAAAAGCCTTAAAGGACAAGACAATGAGAGGTCTGGAGATCAGTTTATACCGAAGGTTTACGAATTGTCCAGATTTTGAGCCCTCGTGGAACAAGATCTTATGTGTAGCCTCAAAATAACTAACCAGCCTGACCTTTACCCACACTCTCAACAGAGCAGATGAGTATGAAATGACCTTTCCAAAGGCCAGAAAAACTCAGTTTCATGGGTAAGTCACATGCAAATAAAGTACTGAATTGCAATATAACTTGCACTATTCACATTAAAATGGAAAAATCCAAAATCTCTAAAAGCACTTACCTATACAAACCTCAAATATATTTCAAATCAAGAGGTCATTGTACCAAACATAACGTTGCTTATTTACTCACCTGCTACACTTGTGGCAAATAATATGTAGGTGAGACCAAAAGGGAATTTCAAGTGAAAATAAAGGAACACCTCAGGAATATCTGCAAAACGAAAGATACCTCATTTTCAAAACAAATGATGTTCAATATTAAATAATAGAAATTATTTTGTCTGATCCAGATTTGTTTGTAGCAACATTGCACTTATAAATAGAGGATATTTTTGGAAACGCCGATAACACACTCTGAAATTCTGATAGGGATTGACATCTATCTTTAAATGGGAGTCCAGGCATTATATTTTAGTTGTATATCTTGACAGTGTCTGAGATAAGTTCAGTGATCTTCTATCCATGATATCAGGTAAAAGGTCAAAGGCCATGATGAAGAATTTTATTCCACACTTACAAGTATCTTGTGAACATATTAGCTTAAACATATAGGAAAATATTTTTGTTACCAAATTTGGTATGTTTGAGTTTCTCAAGAAAATCTGAAATGGTTTAAATACTCTGCACTTCAAAAGAATAAAAAGACAGAAGAAATAAACTTCTTCTGGATTCCTTGAAATTTTTTTTTGCCAGTAGAGTATCAGTCCCTTCAAGGGACTCTTGTTTTTCTAATACATTCTGGTGAATTATTACCAATAAAAGCATAGAGGTAGATTCAAAGTATTATGGTTGGTGTGTTGATCAATACTTGCTAAGATAAATTTAGAATCTTATGTAAGCTAAATTTGTTTTTTTAAGTCAATAGTTGGGGTATGACATTGTACAGATGATATCCCACATTTTGTGGAACTCTTGTATCAGAAAAATTCTGAATGTGGCTTATTCAGTTTAAGTTCTTCAAAATTGAAGTTTTCAGAAACATTAGCACTGTTCAAATAATTAATAGACCTTACACCATTTGATCTATAGCAATGATAAACACCTTAAGATTTTTCCAATTTACACCTATATTGAAAATGATATTTAGGGTCTTCTAACTTGTATGTACTTCATACATAAGTCGTCCACATGGTAACCATATGTACGAAGAAGTATATATTTGAGCTTCCTACCCTGGCATTCCATGTAGAGGGGCCAGAGGTAAAACCAAAATTTAATATGACAGCATGGTGACACATAGTTATCACTTTTCAGGTTGCGATGGTAGCAGCGGCTGCTTCAGTGTTTAAATTATATTGTGCTAAAGTTGCAATTCAGATATGGGTGGATGGGTGTGGTGGGTGTGGATGTGAATGTATTACACCGTCTATATGTAGCAAGTGAAACCCTTGTCTCAGTAATGATTGGTGATACCTGTCTATAAATAGCTCTAAAAGAACCACAAAATTGCCCTATCAAGACAGGTTTCCTTTATTTGTAGCTCTCTGCAACTGTGTTGTTATTATTAGTCCTTTGTATTATTATTATTCCTTTGTATTATTATTAGTCCTTTGCAGAATTTTGGCCAGTGTGGTAGGACAAAGTCCTTTTGAAGTCTGTTTTTAAATAGAAGAACCATACTTCAAAGAGAATTGCTCTTTCAGTATTGCTAAACTTTAGAGTCTGGTAAATTGCGATAGCATCTTTCAGTCCCTAACCCCATCACCTGAACCACAGGATGGAGCTTCACCATGCTTTGCACTTCGTACATTAGCATTTCATATAGTCACCCTGTTTATGAGGGGTATACATTTTGGCTTTCTAACCAGTGTCCCCTTGTAAGGGATCAAACATCAAATGTACCAAAATTTCAGTTTTTTTTTTGTTATCGTTCGTAATGTATGCAGTTGTAGCAGGAACACGTGTAATGTATGTAACAGATCTTTTGCTGTGGTGCCAAGGTTACTGTTTGGTAGCTGGGAGGAGGCAGGGGGTGCGGGTGTAAAGATGTCTCTTGACATGGTTTCTAATTAGACATGGGGATTTGAGAATGTGAGCTTTCAAAGTTGCTCTATTTATCATTATTTTCAGCCAAACAATAGAAACTTTTTTAGTCCCTAGTAAAAAAAAATGTTCACCTCTCTTTTAATATCAAACTTAAGATGTTTGATGTGGGTTTACATTTATTATCACAGGTCATATTTTAAATAGTACAGATTTGTTCACATAAAATAATTCTTTTAACCACATGCAGCCAAACTAACCATACTAACCAGTATACCAATCAGACTGACCACTACTAACCTCAATTAACAATCTAGCACCTTCATATTACTCAGTAATACCTACCATAACTCTACCTGTTAAACTAACCACCTGCAGTCACTTATATTTACTTGGCTTACTAACCCACTTGCACAGTAGCACCTTGACTTTGACTTTTACCTGTTTTCTACAATTCCAGGTCTAAGACCACAAGAGATACCCCACAACCCTATGTATACCCCTGAGAAAGTTGGCATTAGGGACCGTGAGGCACAAAGCCCTCCCTATACCCCTGAAAAAGCCCAAGTTACGGGTATTGCCAGCCCTCTCATGTCATCTGATGCCTGCAATAGCTTAACTAGACGCAACCCACTGCGAAGCTTTTCTGTTCCGACACCCCCTTCATCCAGATGTCCAGATACCCCAAAACACATTGGTAATCATCTGATTTGATTCTTTCGTGTGCTTTGTTTGGGAGTGATAGTTATTTAGATAATCTGGTGGCGGTGGTGGGATTTCCTCAGATATGCTCTTGGTGTGATGTAAACAGAATTAAACCAGCCTGCATTGTGGCCATTGTTATTGATAATGAATGTTTGCCATCAGATTCTGAGGGTTTTCAGTTTCCTCTATCCACAGAAGCAGTCTAAAATTTCAAATATTTCTTGATATAAATGTATTTTCAAAGGCTAAAGAATTTCCTTTGCATGAGAAAAATTTACTTGTGTAAATGGACATAATAGATATTGAGATCATTTTAAACCAGTGAACTTGAAATAAATTGGTCTATATGATATAGTAATATAAATTGTTCAGTACATTCATACATAGTCTTCATTCAGAAAGAAGCATAGGTGGCCCACCTTGTACGTTTTTTTTTTATATTTGTAATTTTAAAGTAGCATTGGGCTTCATATAGGAAAAAGATTTCTTCCATAAATATATGCCAAAGACTAGGGAATTGGTTCATCATCATGTGTGTACTAATCATAGGTACTCTACAGTACATTCTCACACTATTTTTAAATTCTGCTTCATCATTATTGAAGTCTTGTATCATCCAGTCCTGTCCTTAAAACATTGTTGATTTAAACATTCTTTGTTGTGGTAATGTGCAGATTTTAAGTGTTGCTTTTCTGGACAATGCTTGAGAAGTATATACAGCGAATGGCAATTTACTGTGAAGAAGCAAAGCCTGAAATAATCATAATATCACATCACTGGCAAGCGACTGACTGTCGCTCTCATGGCTTATGAATTTTGTAGCAAGTTTTGAAAATATACTAATGACTGACTTCCGATATGTAGAAGGACACTTTTAGCTTGCATTCCTAAAGATTTGGAAGAGTGGAAATAATAGCACTAAGATCTAAATCTTATCCGTAATTTAATCATTTAAGATCAAAAACAGAAATTGAAGTTAGCTCTTTCAAAGACCAGCTGTCAGTTATTGTTTAAAATAGATTTCATCAAGTCTGCACTGAGTGAATAAATCTCAGTCAACAGCCAGCATCTTGATATTTTGATTGCATAATATGTCACTTGTTTGCAGTAAATCGCTGTTCGGTGTATGTGTCTTCCGATCCTCGCCCGCTCCATACAGACTGATTTTCTTTTCTGTTTCAATTCTTTCATTTGCGTATTCATTGTGCTAGCTGGTATTTTATGCTTATTGTTAGCTTTTAAAATATATTATTTTTTCAGCTTTCTAACTTACTTTTTAAGTTTAATTATAGACTAAATACAAATACTGAATTCATTTTATTTTTGATGGTATCGGTTTTTGTCATTTTTCACAAAATTACATTTTTGTCAGTGTTTAAATTCATGGAAGGTTCATTGTCTGCTAGGTTTTTAAATTCAAGATTTGTAGTAACCATGACATTCATGAAAAATAGTTAATTCACAGTGTAAAACCTACATTTTAATCTTTTTTTTTTAAAGAAAGTAATTACACCAATCCCTCATTTTATGGTGCCCTGACAACTCGCAAACCTGCTTATAGAATGGAGGCATGTGTGGAACCCATTTTGTTCTTATGGAAAAGTCAAAATATAGGCTTCTGTTTGCTTAACATTTAAAAATCTCAATCAAAATTGGTAAATGAAAGCTTTATATATCGCTGGTTTTATCTTTGAAACAGCGTTTAGTGTGCATTAATTTGGAATCAACATCATGAAATGCAAATTTTATTAAGAAATATACAGTGGTTTCCCTCTTATAATGCCACCCCTTCTGCAGCTGAAAAGTGGCCTTATAAGAGGGGTGGCCTTTTGAAAGGAGGATGACACAGATGTGAATAATAATTACATTTAAAGTAAGACAGGTGTAACTAATTTTTAAATATTTCATATATTTTTATTTCCAAATCGATTTTTTTATTGTTCTATTAGTAAAATAATAATGCTGTGATTTCATTGCAAGTAATAGCGAAATTTCTGCTCATCCTTGAGTAGACCTCAGAGTGCCAGTTGGGAGAATTTTAAGTTCACTACAAACTTTTGAAGTAGCTTCTCCATAATTAACCCTATGAAAGTAAGCTTGTCATCACTGAGTACACCTTTTGCCTCGTTCCCTGCTATCATTGATTGCATTTGTGAATGAGTATGATAAACCACTGATTATTATTGGATACTTTAATTATGTTACATAATAATATTTAAAACGGTGTTTGATTGGTCATTTGAAATGATTTGACTTGACACATGGCCATCACATCTACCTCTTATGCAGGTAGGACGTGAATGCCTTTTTAATATTTTATTATAGCCCCTTGATTTGATACAAAAGACATAATTAATGTGATAATACAAAACAGGTCTACTTTTAACTGATTGCAACAATGCAACAAACACTTCCGCAAGTCAGGGATCAAAGCAGTCCGCACTTAATTAGGTTTTCATGGTCATAAAACTGTTAATAAAATATCACTTGACAAGACTTATTTAAATGGTATTTATTTCTTAAAGTAGGCATTACTAATATTTTAATTGATCAATATTTTGTCGTATATTGTTATTTACAGTGTACTGAGAATTTTTTTTTTAAAAAGCAAAATGTAACAAATTATTTGATTTCTTATTAACAGTTGCAAATCTCATCATGTTGATTCAAATTTCTGGGCACTAACGGCTGTTTTTGACAATAAAACTAGTGATATACACCTCTCCCTCGATAACTCGCGCACAACGGGGTCCAAAAACATAGACCGCACTATAAGCAAGGGCGCGAGTTACTGAGGAACCTCAAAAAATTAGGAAGGGGATACCATTCCCGCTGGACATCGAGAAAACCGCAAGGGGGGGGGGGGGGGTAACGGGGCTGTTTAATGGCTGAATACTCGTTATATAATTTATATAATTACATTGGGAATAATTGTCAATAAAGAGCTTTTTCTAATGTAATTGATTGCTTTTCTGTATAAATTACCTTTATTTTCAAGATAATGAACCTCTGAAAGATCGTGAACAACATTAGTCCAAGCGGTTTAAGCAACACGTGTACACGAAAATATTGTGTATTACGTCACTGCTTTTGGTTGTTGTTGATTCACAACTAAACAAGATTCCTTTTTTCAAAAACTAGGGACGTTTATTTCGTGAAACAACGTCGAAACTCGATTTATTTATTGTTCTATTAATAAAATATGGATGCCGTGATTTCATATCAAGTAACAGTGAAACTTATTCTCATCCTTAAGGAAATCTCTGAGTAGCAAGTTAGAAATTTTAAGTTCAATACATACTCTGGAACTCGCTTCTCCGTAATGAACCGTATCTGTAAAACAAAGCTTTTTATTCACCAAGTATTTGGCTTGGTTGCCTTACTATTTTTGATCACATTTCCGAATGAGTAGGCTAATTTAAGGTAGTTTAATTATATTACTTACATAATAATATTTATAACAGTGTTCGATTGATCAATTGAAATAAGTTGACCTGACACACGGCCGTAACCGCTAGCTCTTACGCAGGCAGTATTTGCACGCCTTTTAACTTTTCTGTTATTCCACCCCCTTTGTTTGATTTGATACAAAAGATGTAATTAACGTGATAATACAAAGCAAGTCTGCTATTAATTGAGTGTAACAACACAACAAATACTTTCACAAGTCGGAGATAAAAAACAAACAGTCGGCACTTAATTAGATTCTCACAAATGCTCGCGGCGATAGCTTGGTTGGTTGATTTATATTGTTCACGTTTGAATACAAGAGGGCATATTACACTTATGATGATTACACTGAAACCGAATTAAAAGATAGAACTAAAACACATTTCACTTGACAAAACTTATTTAATTGGTATTTATTTGTAAAGTGTTGCCACCAGTAGGTTTTAGTGACGTTTTCATTGATCGAAATTTCGTCGAATATTGTTATTTATAGTGTACCGAGAACGTTGTTTGGAAAAAAATTGAACAAAATATATGACTTCTTATTAAAAGTTGAAAATTTCATGTTGTTGATTCAAATTTACGGGTACTAACCACTGGTTTTGACGATGAAACGAGCGATATATCAAGGTTTCATTTACTAATTTTGATCACGATTTTTTTTACCTGCAATAAATAGGGTTCATTTTTTCTTCATATTTTCTAGTTTTTAAAAAATGGGATCCACGCCTGACCCACGTTATAAGTGGGTTCGTGACTTATCCGGGCACGAGTTATCGAGGGAGCGGTGTATCGAGATTTCATTTACCAGTTTTTATTGCGATTTTATTCATGTTCAGCAAATAGGGGCCTATTTGTTTTAGTATTTTGTATCCTAAAAATGGGATCCATGCCTGCCTTGTGTTATAAGCAGATTCATGAGTTATCCTGCCTTGTGTTATAAGCAGATTCATGAGTTATCCTGCCTTGTATTATAAGCAGATTCATGAGTTATCCTGCCTTGTATTATAAGCAGATTCATGAGTTATCCTGCCTTGTGTTATAAGCAGATTCATGAGTTATCCTGCCTTGTATTATAAGCAGATTCGTGAGTTATCCTGCCTTATGTTATAAGCAGATTCATGAGTTATCCTGCCTTGTATTATAAGCAGATTCATGAGTTATCCTGCCTTGTATTATAAGCAGATTCATGAGTTATACTGCCTTGTATTATAAGCAGATTCATGAGTTATCCTGCCTTGTATTATAAGCAGATTCATGAGTTATCCTGCCTTATGTTATAAGCAGATTCATGAGTTATCCTGCCTTGTATTATAAGCAGATTCATGATGTATCCTGCCTTGTGTTATAAACAGATTCATGAGTTATCCTGCCTTGTGTTATAAGCAGATTCATGAGTTATCCTGCCTTGTATTATAAGCAGATTCATGAGTTATCCTGCCTTGTGTTATAAGCAGATTCATGAGTTATCCAAGCATGCTAAAACAAGGAAGCTGTGTCAAAATAATTTGCTTCAAGAAAAGTTGCTGGTGAGATGATTATGAACTCAATCAAACATAATTGATTCGTTGGGCAGTTTTTGCATGGTTGGATCCACAGAGTATTTTCCACATCATTCAGAATTAAAGAAATTTTACCGTTTGAACAAAGGTGCTGAATAAAAGCGTGTTAGATTCATTTACAAGACTGATTTAGCTAATAAAGTTAAGTGGTGGATCATCATCAGACATGCATAGTGGTTAAGTTCCACGAAAATGAGCAAGTTCTTGGAGCGTTTTAGGAGCTGTTCCCCTCGTACAAGGCATGCCAAGATTGAGAAATTTGTGTTCAGTAAGGGATATTGTTTGGGAGTTTTGACCAAAAAGAGGAACATGCACTTTTTAAGATATGTGCTGGTACCATAAATCACTATATTTGAGCATCATTCATTTTTAGCAAATTCTTCATTTCTTCATGTTAGCAACATGCAATTTTAGCAAGTAACTGATTTAAAATACATAGATTTCATGTAACATATAATTTTTGTGGTAGTTTTACTCCACTGAAGCAAAAGCATTGAAAGTTGATGTGATGAAATTAGATGTGATCGCTTTAGTCTAACATGGGGTGGTATTGATCCACACATTATACAATATGCATCTTTTCTTCACAAAGTTTTAGTGGACATAACAGTTTTAGCAAAAAATTAGTGTGCTTGTTAAAGTTGCTGAAATTTAATGCTCACTAAAATTTAATGCTCGCTGAAATTTAATGCTCACAGAAATTTTGTGGTATGGTATTATAGAGAGTATGGCACATTCAGTATTTTGTGTTTGTCTCCATCATATCTGCATTATAAAAGCAGAACATGTCGGAATACTTTCAGCCCTGTCTATCCAGTCATCCAAATGGAAATCAGATTGACAAGTTAAGACTGTACATGACAATGAAATTGTGTGCTATCATTCCTACAGAGACATTTGATTAAATTTTTACACATTTATGCAAATTGTGGTGGAGTTATTGTTTATTCTCTTGCTGTTGCTAGCAAATGGTGACCACAGCTGTATCAGTGTTATGATTCTGTGTTTGGTCTTAAGTGCATTGGTGTCACTTTTCTAACAGCATTGTCATTGTTGTGTTGTTGGCATAGATGTTGATGTACCATATATACTCGTGTATAATCCGAATAATTTAGGAAAAAAATAAAAATATGGAAGAAGTGAGGTAGGCTTATCTATGAGCCCAGGTCTGTTATAGCTGTACTAACACCATAAAAGCCATTAGCCAGGTCATCTCAGTACATGAGGACCTGGGGGTTCAGGTTTTAAGGTGTGTGTGTGTGTTTTATGTTATTTTACCTGTTTCTTCTATTTCTCATTATATTTCATCATTATATGTCGTCTCAGACTTTTGGGTCAGCTTATGCACGGGTCATGCACTTTTTAATGTTTTTACTTATTCAGTTTGGGAGGTCGGCTTATACGCAAGTATATACAGTAAGATTTTTATATTTAGCACAGTTTTTCTGACTTTTTTGAATGTACAGTCATGAAACTTGATGGGTGTATTCATTGTCAAGGGTACTTCTCAACATAGGCAAAAGGAGGTCACAGTGACATTCATGCTCCATTGAATATCTTAAATTTTTTGCATTGGGTCAGTTTTTCTGACACTGTTGAATGTATGGTCATAAAACTTAATATGTGCATTTATCTTGAGGGATACTTCTCATTAAGGGAAAAATTAGATCCCAGTGACCTACTTTTCTTGCTTTAGTGACATTGCAAGGTTTATGGATTATGGCACATTGGAGCAGGTGAGACATAGCATTCCACATAATTCTTGTTGCAAGTCTGATACAGTTTGGGGTACATCATAACATGGTTGCTGGCAAAACACTGTTTTGTGGAATCATTTTCATCATGAATTTGCTCTTTGTCCAGTTATTTGAACACAATTATTTGTTCTAAACTTTGCTCATAAGCCTTACCTATTGTATATTTGACATACATAAAATCTTGGATGATATGTGCCATAAATTTTGTATAATAATTTTCCAGACATTTTAATCAACTAACAGTAGGGCAAGTATCAAGTTTGGGGAAAGCTAACAATATTATCTGTCTTAATTTAGCTCATTGTTTCTTCATACTTGGCAGATCTTAGTCTAGTTATGTGGGACTTGATCCACAAGCTGGCCTACATCATGTAGTTCATTGTGGGACTTGATCCACAAGGTTGGCCTGCATCATGTAGATCATTGTGGGACTTGATCCACAAAGCTGGCCTACATCATGTAGGTCATTGTGGGACTTGGTCTGCAAGCAGGCCTATATCATGTAGGTCATTGTGGGACTTGATCCACAAGCTGGCCTACATCATGTAGTTCATTGTGGGACTTGAGCCACAAAGCTGGCCTACATCATGTAGGTCATTGTGTCACTTGGTCTGCAAGCAGGCCTATATCATGTAGATCATCGTGGGATTTGGTCTACATGCTGTCCTGCATCATGTAGGTCATTGTGGGACTTGATCCACAAAGCTGGCCTACATCATGTAGGTCATTGTGAGACTTTGTCTACAAGCAGGCTTACATCATGTAGGTCATTGTGAGACTTGGTCTACAAGCTGGCCTACATTACATAGGTCATTGTGAAATTTAATCCATAAGCTGGTTTGTATTTTGTAGGTCATTGTGGGACTGGGTCCATATATTGGCCTGCATTATGTAGGTCATTGACCTATGTTATTGTATGAACTATTTTTGAAGATTTATTTTTTGAACTTTAAATTTAATTCAGCAAAAGTACCTAAAACTAATCTACTAACACGTTTGTAGGAAGATATGCTATGAACTTTTTGCAATATCTTTAAATATAGATTTTAAAATAAAAAGTTTCTATGTTTATATCGTTAATAATTTCAGTGTAAACTTACCATAATGTTTTTGTGTCTCTCCTTTATAGTGAAACCTCAGCAGAGTTCTAGTCCATACAAGAAGCCGACACCTCCAATATCTAGTGGACCAATCAAACCTCGAACTCCCATGTCAGTCATTACCCATAAAGCCCCAGATGTAACACTTGATCCAGGGAAGGATGTCACAGATATTCAGGTAATTATATGTGTAATATTTATCAGCAAACTTTTTTTTTTAAAAAGCAGTGGGGATATTGTGATACCCCCCATCTGTCCATCTGTCTTTTGTCCATCTAACAGCAAGTCCACCAGTCCATCCATTTCTACATCTCCTAAACTGCATCTTGGAAATTCACAAAACATAAGAGTTATATTGCTCCTATGGTAACCATCTGTGAGAGGCAGGTCATTCTTGGATTCCATACCAGGAGTGTCTGAGAGTGGGTCAAAGGTTCAATGTACAAAACTTTCATTTTCATATATTTTCTGACCAGACCTCGTATATGCAGTCATAGCAAGAAGATGCATCATATGATGAATTTGGATTATGATCCCTGAGGTCACTGCCTGGGATGGGTACAATGTGGTGGTGGAGTGTGTGTGTGTGTATGTGTGTGTGTGGGGGTTCTGATTTTGTTTACTTGTATATTTTCATCCCCACAAATAAAGAAAATAATTAAATACCCTACAGGAGGTACCATAATGATGGTAAGTCTTGGCACACCCTTAATTATGTTCAAAAATAATTTCTTTATGACCTATAAAAGTTGGGACACAAAATTATAGCAACTTTTTCATGTACTGTAAGTTTTGGGAAACCTTAAACATTGTTTTTTTCTACTGATCGCTCGACATATTTTGTCGATCATAACATTTTTTTTTTTTAAATGACTTGGCAGTTGTTAAGGAACTATCATTATGAATTATTAGATGGAAGTGTTATAAAAATAATATAATTTGTTTGAAAAATCAATAAATATATGTAATTTTCCTCTGTTTTCTTATAATTTCTACCTATTTCAAATATGTATGATTTCATCAAACAACGATGAGCATTGAGCATTAGCACAAATGTTGTACCCATATTAACAGTAACTTCTCACGATTTTGCTCTAGTTTACTATTGTCAGTTATGCATTATTGCATTAAAAATGTCAAAAGTCATCAGTAATTACATTTTCTGCCTTGAAAATTTAAATACCTAACTCATTAAAATGTGATACCAGTATTAAAACAATGAAATTAACGATTGGTACATCGCTTGCGTTTATAGTGACCTTGTTTACATCATTGCATCACCGCAGAATGAAGTGCATCTCTTGGTTTCGAATCATAGGCACCACTGCACTAAACTTCAATAACGTCTCTAAAATATGATAAAGAAGTATCAGAAATTATGCTTTGAAAATTATTGCAATAATTATGCAGCGATAGTTTGCTTTGATGTAAGTGACCTTAAATAAGTACATGTTTACTCAGCTACGGTAATCATGCTAGTATTATGTACTAAATATTATGTACTAAAGGCGATAAAAGAATTAATGTTGTAGAACAAAGAGGTACCAGCATCACCTTCAGACAAAATTCCCTCGTTACCAAAGCCAGTTTCAGGGCTTAAACAATAAACTGTCCTGGATTTTTGTTGGAAAACAAAAGACAAATCCACCAATTATAATGCAAAAATCAAAAGTGGAATGAATAATGTGTGGAAAATTACAATTTTGTATTAAGCTGAAACACAAAACTAAAATGGATCCATGATGATCTAGTCGATCTATATTCAGAATTTCAACCTATATTATAGTCAGTCTTTAATGAATATATGACAGTTGTGTGAATATATGCTGGTTATGTGCCAAATATATTTATAAATATTCATTAAATATGTGTCTTTTTATATAGTATACATCACTTTGTGTATCACTGAAAAAGGTAACTCCTGAGGACGTGAAACAAACTAAATAAAACAGCAATGGATGTATAGCTAAAATGTGATCTGGAAGAATGAGATTTAGTAAAAACGATGAATAAAGCAAAATCTGCATCTAATATTTTAGGAATAAACAAGGGTATAAGTGATGATATTGCACTGTGTAAGTATTGTACACTATAGCACAGGTCTCCTGGTAAACTTTAAGTTGCCAGTGAATTATGAAGTCTTTATTTACCTTTATTTTATTTTATGTTGGAGAAATCAGAAAATATGCACACACAAAATAATAACATAAAAACAAACCTAGTAGTTTATAACAGTTTATTGACATGGTAATTGAACAAGAGCTTGTCACTGCTGTGTGATGTATGGTGATTGTGACAAGTATGTCTTGACATTTTTGTGCTTCTAAGTATTGGGACACCAAAAGTTTATATTTTTTATGTGCATATAAGTCTTGGGACATGAAAAATAATTATTATTTCTGTCCCAAGACTTACCATCATTATGGTACAGTGGCTCAGTGATTAGAGTTCCAAACTTGTGACCAGAAGAGTGTGGGTTCGAATCCAGCCCAACCCAGACCTGGTTGGCCACCATGGTGTGTCCCTGGGCAAGGCATTTTGTTTTAATAGCTTTTACATGACATAGCCTTGCAAGTGTTGTTGTACTGTAAGTCACCAGACAGATGAACAGACATTTAAATGCCCATTGTATGTACATGATGGTAAAGAATTTATTGCTCAGGAAGAATGTTCAATGTATACCAATCAAGCTTGCATGAGCTTTAAGTCTCCATTTGTCAGATTTACCACTAGTTCAGCCAAATTTTCTTCATCAGAGAATCACATTTTTGTCTTGCCAGAAAACATACTTGTAAAACTTGCACATTTAGTCTCCATTTGTCTGAATCACCACTATTTCAGGTTATTTTTCCTCATCTGAGAATCACATTTTTGTCTCGCCAGCAAAGCATAGGTGAGACACAGGTATCTCACTTTTCTGACCATTATCGTTGTTGTCAGCATAGGCATCAACATTAAGTTTTTTTTATTTTGGTCAGTTTCTCTTATACTATTGCATGTACTGTACTGTACTATGAAACTCGATGGGTGTATTCAAATTGAGGTCATTGTGACCTTTTCATGCTCCAGTGACTTTTATGGGTATTTAGAATACGCCTCGGTAGAGGAAGCATAGCATTCTGTCTATTTCTTGTACAGAACTCAGATTTAGCAAATTTCTGCTTATGATAAAAGTATTACTAAGATTCAAATGACAATTGCATACTCTTAGCTTTTTATAAAAAATATCTATATTACACGAACACATTAAAGTGGACGCATTATGAAACAAATTTCACTGTAATTCTAAGATTATTGATTTCAACAAAAAGAAAATGTAAACATTGCAATGTCTGTAGAATCTATGCCTGTAATCAGCTAATGTGTTTCATGTGTACTGTTTTTCTTTTCCAGAAATCCCTCAGCACAGAAGAATTAACAGCTGAAATGGCAAATTTAGAAGGACTCATGAAGGACTTAAATGCAATCACACAACAAAACTTTGAATGCTTGTGAAGCAAATTTATTCTACCATCGCTGAAATACTCATGAAAAGTTACACAGCAGCCTTCTGGGGATTAGCTCTGCAAAGGAGTTCACAGAAAAATAAAATATTTTCCAGGTTTTCAATGTAGAAAGAAATGGCAAATATATTTAATAAAGGGAGACCACTTCCAGTAATAAGCTCACTCTACTTTTTCAAACAAGTTACTAGACTGGCTCCCAGACCTTATTTTCAAATAAATATGGTGATAAAATTTTACTTGTTATGGAGAGAATGATTTAGCTGGGGCACAGTTCCTTACAAGGAAACAAGTCAGTGTAGTAAATCTTGCATTGTATCTGTGTAAATTGAATATTGTATCCATGGAGAAAGAATACAGTTTTGGTGTGAATTCAAGGTTGTGTAAATTGTTTGCATTCTACTGTGTAACAGAAAAGTTGTAAAAAACAAACCCCAAAAAACAAGATGCTTAAAATCTAGTGTTTGTGGAAAGGACAGATTCAGGTCTACATTGAACAGTAGGCACTACAGCAAAATTGATGTACATGTTCTGTGTTGACTTGAAAGATTTATATAGGTAAATTCTTTTATCTCTTAAATGCCTAGTTCATGGAATTACATAGTTAAAGAAATGGACAGAAATCTATTAAAAGTTTATGTAATGTGCACAGGTTTAGTGCATATTCATGAATATATGAACGTTCTGGATTTGTCAGTTTGTAAGTATGTGTGTGCCATTTTGAGAGGTCAGAGAGTAAAGTTGTCTGAAACAAGGCAGTGGAATTCGATTCCAACACTACATTTTTTTTTCTCAAAATACAGTCATTTGAATTTGTACTACATTTACAATGCATTAAACATGTCAACACCTGGTCAGACAAGTTGAGCTGAAAAAAGCCAATTGTCTATACATATATCAACATAAAGTTTTTCACTTCTGTCTCAGACACACAACTATTCTAATTTCAGCCATATCCTAATTTATCGTTGAAAAGAAATACTTTACACTCAGGCATGAGAATCCATAAATTTAAATTTTCTATACCATATCTCCCAAATCTTTTCAGGGAAAAAAGGGGTAGGGGTTATCCTGTTTCTTCATGCTTTAATTCAACCAATATTCATGTGATTAAAAGGTACTATTTAAAGTATGAAAGGAATTAGTGGAAAATTTTTTTTCAAAATGATATAGAATGAGTAATATTTTAACATTAATATGCAGAAATCATGCTGGACTTGAAATTTGGGCAGAGTGACCACTCCCTATTGTTGAAATATGGTAGGGTGAAATGATGGAAAAATAGGGAGAAGTAAGTTAGAAGTCAAATTTTGTAATGGCAAAATAAGTTTGTAAAAAACTCATGTTTTACTGGCTCCACAAGTAAAATGTTGTTAAAATACACAAAATACTTATTATAATATGTGAAATATTCCAAACTTTCTATATTGAATCTGAAAGTGCAGCACAACTTTTTGTAAGTAGCATTAAACAATAAACTTGAAAATAGATAACTGTTTCTGAAAATGCATGACTAATAGTCGGCTAAAGCAAATTATCTCTGCAAACTACGTTTTCAGGTAAAATATTGGATATATTTATTAATCTCTGCATAGTTTTTAGTCTCAAAATTTCTATAGTAATACAGTATTAGGTTTTGGTGTTTAAAAAGCTCGTTTGGTTGTGGTAAAATCATAAAACCATATTTGTTCAGCTTTGTGCCTATAAACATCAATTTTAAAACTAAAAACAACACAAGATTCACTATTTTATGCAGAATACCAAGGTGTTGAATTGGAGAAATTGGGGTGGGGGAGGTGCCAGTTTGTGGCGAGGCAAAATCAGCTTCACTTTCCTGGAGTATTGAAGTGAAATTTCATTGACGAGGGTGACCTTTTCACCCGAATTGCCTCGTAACATGACCGCTGATACACCGTATTTTTTGTTCTGGTGAGGTTATTTCTGTCGATGATGTAGTAGTATAAAAATCTGTTCATTAAAAAGGAAATGGAATTATGACTCGATTACCTCATTTACATGCATGACGTCATTGACTGCCAAAAATGATTGGAAGGGTGAACCTAAAACTGTGTGGCTGTTTTTGTGGATTCAGACTTCATATTTTGTTAACTATTATGAAAAATACTTGTGAAAATATTGTAATATTTTCAGATAATACAGTAAATGGTCATCGTTTGAAATAATTTATATTTTGATACTACTTATACTAAGACTTAAGATTCTTGGACATTTTATAATTTCATTCATACATATAGCAAATTTCAGTCACCCATGATCTTCTAGTTTCATTTGTAAATTTTCACTGTCACGTAAAACTGAAAAATTGCAAGTAATTTATTACCAAACCCACATTAGTGGGAAGCGAAACATAGCAGTCATTTTTCTGTCAGCAGCATCAACAGTTTGTTAAGGTTTGGTTAAATTTTTTCATTTGCATAGATTTCTTAAACCCCTTATTTCTGTTCATACTTCTCGTGAATCAATATGATAACAAAATTCCCTATGACATGCTCACTTGCCCTTTTTACCTTGGGGTCAAGGTAAGTCATATAAAATTTGCGTTAAGGTTTTGATAACAGTTTTTTCATTTGCTAATATTTCCTATACCCCTTGATAGGATCTCATCATACTTGGTATTAATCATTATGAAGCTAAGACAATTCATTCTACCATGCACTTCCTCAATGCTATGACCTTGGGGTCAAGGTCAGAGTCAGAGAAACTTTGCATTAAGGTTTGGTTACAGTTTTTTCATTTGCTAATATTTCCTATACCCCTTGATAGGATCTCATCATACTTGGTATTAATCATTATGAAGCTAAGACAATTCATTCTACCATGCACTTCCTCAATGCTGTGACCTTGAGGTCAAGGTCAGAGTCAGAGAAACTTGGCATTAAGGTTTGGTTACAGTTTTTTCATTTGCTTATATTTCCTAAGCTCCTTGATGGACTTTGTTCATAAAACTAAGACAATTCGTTCTGTGACATCCTTGCTCAACCTTTTGATCTTGGGGTGAAGGTCACATGTTTTACAGCAATGCTTTGAGCTTAAGATGATTCTGCTTGATGTGCAGTCATTGGTCATCTTTTTGATTAGAATGCATTTGAATGTCTGAATCTTTTCTTTTTGATTGGAATGCATTTGAATGTCTGAATCTTTTCTTTAATGCAAATGGAAAAACATTGTTCATGTAATGCTACATGCTGTTACAATAAATAAGCTCTGGAAATACAAATTTGTACTTAAATGCAATGTAATGTTAAAAAATCTGGACATGGAAGAATTTATAGTATTTTTTTACAGCTTTTGATTTTTAGCAGACCGGTCCATAAGACCAAGTGAGCTTATGGTATGATCATGCATCCATCCTATGTCGTGCCTCTGCCAATAATTGCTTGTTACCACTCTGAAGTCCATATTTCTGATCTGATTTCAAAATCAAACCTCAGATGAGTTTGATAAGGAGCAAGATCCATGCATAATAATAAAGTACTCTTGCATCTGATTGGCAGAGCCTGTTACCACTCTGGAGGCCACATTTGTGATCCTGTTTTGATGAAATTTGGAATACGAGGGGTATTCAAAACGTTCTGATTATTAGTGTGCTGTACAACAAAGTTCTTAATTACATACACTCTCAGTCTGATTATTCAATTATTAAATGCCATTTTGTATTCTCTTTTCGGTATGTTGTTCATACACTGATAAACTGCACTTTCAAGCGCATGGCAGTTTTCAAATCGTCTGCCTTTCAGCAAATCTTTGACAATGGGATTCAGTCAAAAGTCACTTGAGCTAAATCAGCGCAGTATGGAGGATGTAGCAAAGTTTGGAAACCGTGCTCCTTCAGGAAGTCTGTCACAATGGCGGATAGTCATGAAATAGATGGATACCTCGGGTACTGGTGTGTGGACAGGTGGTTCAGTAGCGTTCTTCAACTTTTGGCAACACTTTGGAGGCATAAAAAACACTAGCAGAGTCAGGCACAGGTACCCGGACAACCAGGCCTTTTGAATAAAAAAATAATGCGCATAAAATTCTCTTTGACAGTCCAACTATGTTGAGCAATTTGAGGTCTTGGCTTTTTTTTTCTGATACAACTTTATTATTTTCTCTCGAGTCAGGTTGATAAAGTAATTCCATGTTTCATAACCTTTGGCAATCTCATTCAAACATCTCTGGTGAAATGTTTCATATTTGGCAAGTAGCTGTCTGTTAATTTCAGCCTGAGTATGTTTTAGATCAGCCATCAACAAATGTGGGACCCATCTTGGACAAACCTTTCTGAGCTTCAGATGATTCTGCAGTATATTCAGATGATTCTGCAATATAAATGTCTTCCACTGTGCATCGAGCATCTTCACTCGCCAGTCATAGGCAACAGTCTTCCAGAATGTGGGTCATCTTCCATGGATCCACAACCATCTTTAAAACGATGAAACCGCCTCACAATTATAGGATATGACAGAGAATCACATCCGTATAGAACATTATTTTGGCTATCAATTGGAAAACCCTTCTGTCCAGGAAGTTCACATGTGTGGTACTACATAGCCTCTTTAGTGAAATGTTCAACTGTTATGTTATGTAAGCAAGGTGAGCAATATCAGGCCCACTTGGGATTCTTTTTGCAATTTCTGTTTTGTCATAGTTTTCAGTCTTAAGTTCTGAACAAAGAATTTATCAATTTTTCCTACATTCATCATGATGTCTTGTCTTGTGTTAAGTAAAAGGCTGAATTTTGTTAGTAATCATATACATGCACCCAAAATGTATGTTGCATATCTTATATAATTATGTTCAAATATGATTGTAGAAGAAAAGAACATATCTACACATTTAGATTGTGTTTGCATACAAGAGAGAGAGAGAAAGAGAGAGGGAGAATGTCAAATGTCACAAAAGATATAGCTTCATTTGTATATACTCCGTCATTTAGACAGCTTACATGTTCATTTTGTTTTTATTAGGGATCCACATTAAGATGTAAGAGCCCAATAATAATCACTTTTTCCATCTGTCTGTCAGTCCATCTCTCCGTCCTTTCACACTTCCTATAACCAGCATAACTCTGCAACCTTTTCACATAATTGCTATTTGGTTGGTGAATTGCCCGTTACTGTACATACTCGCTTGTAAGTTGGGTCCAACTGCAGATTGCATAGACCCAGATCTGTCATTGCATTATCCACCAGCAGATCTGGGTTTATGCAGTTAGGAGTAGAATAAACAAAGTAGACCCAGATCTGTCGGTGCTTTATGTGATGGCAGGTCAGGGTCTGCATTGCTTGCAGTTGGACATGACTTATAAGTGAGTATAGATGGTACATGTAGATGTGTCTTTTAAAGGTTTCATCTTTTCAGGTCTAGTTTTGACTGAGTTTTTGCCCCTTTGCCATTAATATTACATATTCACTTCAGCAAATTCTTGTAACCAGCTTAACTCTGGAATCATTAAACATATACTGATGCAATTTGGTGTGTACATTGCCTCATAGACCAAGATGTACCTTTTATGGATTTTGTCTCGTCAACTCGGTTTTAGACAAAGTTACAGCTTTTGACAATTAAGATCATATCTTCACATGGGATGTTGTTTGTAACAAGTATAACTCGGCAACCCCTTACACATTATTGCAATGGTAGGTGAATTGCCTGTTGCATGTAGATGTGCCTTCTAAAGGTTTCATCTTTTCAGGTCAAATATTGCTCTTCTTCCATCAATGTTACATTTTCGCTTCAGCAGATCCTTGTAACTAGCATAGTTCAGGAATCATTCAGCATATTCTGATGCAATTTGGTGTGTACATTATCTCATAGCCCTAGATGTGCTAATGGTTTTGGTCACATCAACTTTATTTTAGATGGAGTTATGGCCCTTGACAATTAACTTCATAACTTCACATGGGATGTTGCTTGAAACCAGCATAACTCAATAACCATTCAAATGATACTTGTGCAGTATGGTATGAACATTGTCTCATAGACTGACACATGCCTTATGTAGTGGGATAGTCTTGTTTAGAAGTGTTATGGCCCCTAATTGCTTGTCTGCCTGACCGGGGTTTTCACAAGATAATTTCACCAAAGTTGGATTTCAACCAAATTTTGCATGTGGTTGAAGATTGATGAAACCTTGAGTGAGTTTGACTTCATTTCACAACATCATTTAAAGGAGATTCAGTGCCTGATTGCCCTGACTTTGGATTTCAACCAAATTTGACATGCAGCTTTATATTGATGAGACCTTGAATGAATTTAATTTCAGGTATTTCACATTATCATTGAGAAGAGTGATGGCCCCTGATTGCTCTTCCTTCTGACTTTGGTTTCCATGGTGTCACTTTACAGAGGAGTATTGCATTTCAGCCAAAGTTATCTTGCAACTTAATATTCATAAGATTTTGAACAAGTTGAATTCATTCCACGTCATCATTTAAAGTTAGGGCCACTGAATGCCTGTTTTCTTCCAACTTTGCTTTTCTAACAGAAATTTATCAGTTTAAAACCCTGCTGAGCAGATTCTAGAGAGCGGGGCCCACTGCAATTGCACCCTTCTCTACTAGCTCTAGCGGACTTTAATTTTTCAAGTTGAAAATGTGTTTAGGCATGGAAAATTTGATTTAATTGGTCAGATTAAAACCTTTTTGTTGTTTTTGAAAGTGGGTTGGTCTAGTACTTTTATCTAGAAAGCTATTTCCACTTCTTTATCTGTTTTCCGAGTTCTTCACAAAAGTTAGGTTAGGGTCCATTCCAGTATGTACAATTGCTCAAATTGTGCAGTTTGTTAACAATCATGCCAGAAGTTCAACCAAATGTGATAAATTTGCAACAGTATTCATCAAACCTACCTTTGCTTGCTTCAGTAAATCACCTATATTTGGAAAATTCCTCCTTTTTTTTAAATGGATGGGGGAATTTCCCCAATTCATGAATAGATCCTGGTATTTTATTATAATTTGTTTTGGGAAATGATTACTATGATGACATCAGTTTGCCATAACAACGAAGTAAAGAAAATGAATGGATCATTGTTTGTTTATGATTCAGTCAGTGAAAACTTCATTTCAATCCAGTTACAGTTGGAGGTACTATCTATTCCAATTGCATGGCATAGGCTTCACTTTTCAGATGTAAAATATACAGCTTTCAGTGATCTTTGCCATCCATTTGGTGACTATAGGGAATTTCAGAAACAGCAGAATTCTTAAATCTCCTGACTGATCACAACTCTTGGCTACATGTGCCTTTGTTAAATATTATCTGAAGAGTCCACATGTACGTATATTGGCTGTTGCTGCTGAACTACAGCGATATGGGTACATACTAGTACTGTCTGCTTTGTAATGTAATTTTGACAGAAAAGAGGCGGGGCAACCCGCAGTATACTGTGTTTAGCAAATCTCTGAAATGGACTGTAGCATTCAGGTGCTTTCTAACATCTGTGAAAAGGTAGTTTTTTTCTCAATGCAAACTATGGAAATGCTACACTCTGTGTAAGTTGATAGTAATATACAGGTCGACATTTTGTAGGTAGGGGCAAAAAATAAGAGTGTATATAGTATTGGAATTACAATTGATCCATTTGACACATAAGATCATTTACATTGGCAGCTTGTCTTCGTTGCTTTTTGTTTTAATTTGATAAAGATACACAAGTACTTATGTTAAACCAGAACTTTTTTTCTTTATCAGGAAGACTTTCGATGTTGCTTTTGTGGACATATTTTCAGGTGTTGTGTTTATGTATGTTTGTACACATCAGATATATGTAGTATGTATGTTCCATTTTGTACATATATTTATCAAGGTTTATTGGATGGTCATACACATGCATGTACAGTGTACATAATACATTAATAGGGATATCAAAGTTACATAGATTTTGTTTAGTTACATCTTATGTTCTGGAGCTTGTTTCATTTTTCTTCTTTTATTACCTCCTGTTTGGTAGGGTAAAAAAAAAAAATGGCAAATTTTTTAGGGGTATCAACATTATTATGAAATTGAACTTCTCTTGGGTGGGGCATAGTAGTACACATAGTACATAGTAGTACATGTAGTACCATATATACTCGCTTATAAGTTGAGTCCAACTGCAAACTGACCAGACCCAGATCTGCCATTGCATAATGTGCGGGATAGATCTGGGACTATGGAGTTTGTTAAGAGTAATCAGTAAAACAAACAACATAGACCCTGATATGCCGGGTGAATTATGCAATGGGAGATCAGGGTAAGTGTTGTTTGCAGTTCAACTCAACTTATAATTGAGTTACATGCCTTACATGATGCAGGGAGTTTTTTGTCTGCATTGAACAACTGTAAAAAGAAAAGGCAATGCATAGAACAAGGATATTTAACAGTGTCAGAGTATTCTATGACTACTAAATTTTAAGCTTTATATCATGAATATTATGACTTATTAAATTTTAGAAATTTTCTACAATTTTCACTATAAACTGGCACCAAATAAGGAAAAGTAATAATTTTGATAAATTCACACACTTATACATGGAAGACCTTTTTTTTCCTTCAGAAATATACCCATAAATTGAGCTTTCTTGAAAAGTTTATTTTGTAAAAAAAAAAAAAAAAAATGTTAGGTCTTTAACCGTTGTGAATATACAATATCAAGAAAAGAAAGCCAATAGTGAAACTAGTAAAAGTAATGAGAGAGGACATTACATTATAGATTTATGGTGTACATCTTAAGATTACGAGGTAGCTTGAATTGTGTCAAGCTGATAATTGGGCTTTTCCCATCTCTCTGTACAAGAACAAAAATTGTTTGTATTCTTTACATGGATAGCTTTTAAATGTAAAAAAAAATGTTCTTAAATATTTTATAAAATCTATTTTTAGGTATTCCCTGAAAGGAATCAACAAACAGTGAATGATATTGCATTATAGGAATTTTTTGGTTGTGAGGTGTGAACAAATTATTAATATTATTATTCTTATTATTATTTTACTTAATTATTATTATTATTGAATTGTAAAAGTGGATTTCTGCTTTATGTGGTAAAATCAGTTTAAACCTTTAATGGATATACCGTTTATACTCGTTTATAACTAAAATCCAACTGCAAACTGCACAGACCCAGATCTGCCATCGCATAATGTGCCAGCAGATCTAGGTGTATGCAGTTTGTTAGGAGTAATCAGCACAACAAACAACATAGACCCTGATTTGCTGGAACATCATGCAATGTCAGATCAGGGTCATTGTTTGTTTGCAGTTGGACTCAACATAATAGTGAGTATAGACGATAAGTTTTTAAATCTTACTTACAAATTTACAAGTTTACATGGTCAGAAAATCATAAATAATCTATTTGTTATATGTTAGAGATCAGAACAATCTTAAATATATGTGAATCTTATTGAATTAAAATCAAAATAGAACGTACCTCTTAAATATCAGTTCTTTGATTATGCCATTTTATTTTATTTTATTTACTTTTTAACTTTAGTAAGTATTTAACTTGTATGACAGAAATCTTCTCTCTTATTATACATATCTTTTTTATTTTTTGCAGCTTGACATAAGGTGATGTTTTGTATCTCATATATGTCAGGCATTGACTCTATTTAATATCTTCAAACAATCATGTTGTCCATTAACGGTAACCATAATATTGACTGTGCCAGGCATTTTGAAGTACGGATTTTTTTAAAAGCATTTTATGAATCATTATACATAACATTTGTGCATGATATTTTATATAATTCATCATAAGAAAAAGACTTTCCATAAATTATGATAAATAAAGAATGTAATATTGGAACTTGTTTGTGTTATTTTTCTCTTGCCTGTGGATACATAAGGAGATACAGGTATAACTTTTATGGCAGTGTTGATGTTATTAGCATTACGATTTTCTGCGTTAAAGTTTTGTATTATATTCTTTTTGAACGTTAGAGACTGTCGGAGTGAAATAAAGAATGTTTACATTTTGTATTAAAATATTTGTGAGTCGGAGAGGGAGGGGGATATATCAAAGCACGGTTCACAAGAGAGAAATTGCATTCTGTTGAATCCTTGCTAATTTTTGGACTTTCTTCCTTAGAATCTGAGAGGTAACTAATGGGGGCATACTGTTTGCTGTTGGATGCATCTCAAGATGATGTTACAACTGAGAAGGTCATGGACTTATTAAAGAGTGTGGTTTATATAGAAAAATGTTGATTTTATATTTTAAGAATTTGACCAACCATTTGTTTGTTTGTTTGTTTGTTTTGTTGTTGTTGTTTTTTTTTCGTTTTTTTTTTTTTTTGGGGGGGGCGGAGTTTTGCAATATCTTTACCTTTTATCTTTTGTCCCATGGTGTATATTTACTTTTGGTTGGATGGGTTTGTCTTTCAGGGGTTTTGGCAAGATTTTTGTCTTCACAAATACCATTTTTTCCTACCTAGCTTTTTGCTTGGCACTATATAGCCAGGATTGTGCTGATGTGCCATTAAACCATATCCCTACATATATACATACATGCATACTGTTTAATTCTATTTGCCTTTTAAAAAAATAATAATCTCACCAAGGACATTTTATTCCTGCACAAAAGTAGGATAGTTTGCTTTTACATCTTTTGTTGTCATGGTAATCATTTGCAATAAATAACCTTTGTCCCTGAAGTCGGTCACCGTGACCTACATTAGACTTTTCAAGATATGTTTCGTCATCAATGTCCGTCCATCCTTCCTTCCTTTCTTTTCTTCTTAAATCAGTCAATCTATCCAACTCCATATCTTTTTAAAGTGGATTGCTGCATATCCAAGACTGTGATCTAAATCCACTGGTGTTCCTACACAGTTTGGCGATTCCATGAGTAATAATAATAAGTACACGTTAAAAGATATTAGTTCAAAGTTCATGTGATAGTCGCTCCTGCAACATGTCAGTACTCCAGGTGATGGAAGACGCCAAGCACCTTTTCTCTCGTACTACTGATTTAAAAATTGTAGCGTCCAGAAATGCATAACCTCTAGGTGTTTTCAAAAGACACTTTGTTTTATATATAAAGGGTATTTTGGTCATTTGTCAGAGGTACCATAGGCGCCGAATTTATGTGAGAGCCTTACCGAGCTGATATTTTGTGATACACCAGAAGATGATGTATATGTATGCACAGGATTTGATGGGACATGAGCACACTACTGTTTGTATTGTGCCGATTAGACTTTGAGTTTTAAAAATACGAAGATAAAAATTTACTCAAAACTTTTAAAAGACAAATTCACCCAAATAAACATAAACATATAGTGCTACAAAATAAAAATTAAAGGATAAAGATGTTAAAATTCTTAAAAGGTATGTCAAATAAAAGATATATCAAATGTAAAAAAAAATACAAAATCCTTAAAATATAGGGTCAAAATTTGTCCTGCCTTATACCTTGGTTAAATGCTAATGTTTAAACCAAGAGACTCTTCACTTTGATTATTAAATAATTTATTTTTTTGTCATTAAAGCTTAATATCATTCGTCATATATTCATATATATTTAAAAATATTTGTATCATAAAAGGAGAAAACATTGTAGGCCATTATATGGCTTTCGTTCTAATCATTTACCTTCTATATTGTACCTCTTTGTAATCTCCAACTACAAATTTACAAAATAAAATATGTTGAAAGTAAAATTTGTTATATAGACAGAATTCTTTTAAAAAGTAAGATTTTTTCTTTGGTGGTACATCATCATAAAACTGCTTAATTGAATTCGCATTAAAAAAAAAAAAAAAAAAAAAAAAAAAAAAAACAAGAAGAAAAAACAACTTTCGTCTCACAGGTCGGAAGTCAATACACTCGACATGTATATGTTTTTCTGTCAGTGGACACTAGCAAAGTATGCACTCGGTATGTGTGCCATATATGCAAGCGGCACATTACCACCTGATCTCTGCAGTTTCTTTTGTGTGAGGGATGCCAATCTCCAATGACAGGCTTAATGTCCCAAAGTTTGTGTTCAGAGTTTTCATTCCACATATTGTGCCAAGTATATAGAACATACCGATTGAAATAATAGTGTTGAAGTCGCTATATGTAATATTTCACTCAGAAAAGGGTGGCTGCTTTATCTGCCATTTCATTACACTTAATACCAACGTGATTAGGGAGCCACCAGTACATAACGATGTTTCCAGATTTTATGAGCAAATCTTGTTTCTGAAAGCTTTGAAAGATTTTTGATTTTAACAGATTGTCAAATTTAGGGTTTCGTAAGACGTTCGATGTGGAAAGGGAATCCGAATAGATTATGAAATTTGTTTATTGAGAGATACAGATGTAATTCAGATTTAAGTATGACTGTACAAGTTGGATCTTTATTTTGTAACCGGCTCGAGATTGTGCCTTGAGGTGTTGCTATGGCGGCATGTCTCCATCTTTCGAACCATCTGTATATAGCGCGGCATGACCACGATAGAAAGCTCTGATTTCATTTAATTGACTCTAAAAAACGAGAAGTTTGGTTTGAGAACTTTTTGAATTGGCAAAGATAAATCTTATTTTTTTTTATTACCAAGGTGGTGAATTGAGATTAGAGAATTCTGCAGAATTTGCCAGATGGATTCTTATTGCTTCTAGATTAGGACGTATTCGAATGCCAAAAGGTGGACTGAAATCTGTTTTCTAAGCGTACAAGGTTTGATATTTGGATCTAATGAAGACATCATATGGGGGATTAATGGGGGATTAGATGGATTAGAGGACAAGTTTTTGGTAGTATTTTGAAGAACCAATTTCGTTTGTCTGAGATAAAGTTCATTCGCCACAAGAGAAAGGCATTCTGAAAGATAATTTTTAAATACTCACAAAGTCTAAATCCCTGATTGTGTATTGGATCAAGCATAATACGTGCACAATCAAGTCATTGATCATTGTCAAGTTTAGACCTATAAAACCGGAATAAGATCTTCCGGTCTCCTCCCAAGTCTGTGTTTACCACAACTACTGCTGTACCTCCTTCATGTGGATTTTTCGCATTTTGCGAGCCTGAACGTATGTGTAGAAAAGGCAAAAACGTTTACAGTTGAGGGGAAGAACGTGAAAGATCAGTAAGATTAAAATTTGGATCCGAAAAAGGTTAAAAACAACGTAGAGAATCAATATTAGGAGTTTTGTGTTGGAAGCTGCAGACTTGCCAACTAACACTGATCCAGGTCAGTCAGCTAACACAGCAGTTTTAGGCAGAGAATTCCAATGTACTATTTGTACAGGTGATATATGTATTTATAGTAATCTTTAAATGTATGTATTTTGTCTAAAGGTCATAACATTACCGTAACGGGAAGTTTGGTTTGATGACTGGCTATAGTGTGGAAGGTACAGGAATTTATTTAAGTTCTACCTTTTAGAAGAGACACAGGCGGGCATCTGACCTTCTTTGTTCCAAACACCTTCATCCTAATACGTCGAGCATGACTGAGACACTAGAGTTGGAAGAATAATTGTGGAGGGTCCAGCTTGCAGCACGACGCTGAACCATTTCAATTTTGTTCATATTTTCTTTTGTATATGGATCCCAGATAAAAATGGACGAACAATACCTTTATAAGCTATTCTCATTTGATTGCGTTTCGTCTTTATATTTCTTTTGATAAAGCTAAGAGTTTTTTTTGGTTCATTTAAAGTTTGATTAATATGGGAGCTCTGTGAAAAATTGCTGGATAAGGGCATGCCTAGATATATGGCACATGACACTGATGCTAGTATCTGTCCATGGAGAATGTAAGGAGTGTTTGGATAAGGGCATGCCTGGATATATGGCACATGACACTGATGCTAGTATCTGTCCATGGAGGATGTAAGGAGTGTTTATACGTGCTTTAGAGAGAGTATTATGCAAGGCCTGACATTTAGAAGGATCGAACTGCATGTGCCATTTTTGCACCCAAACTAGTAGTCTGTCGCGATCTCTCTGTGGCGTCTTGTCACCTTCATAGTTGGTGTTATGTGAGGTAGATGGCTGTGTCGTCGGTGAAAAGTCTGACCTGTGATATGATTTCCTCCGGTTGGTCATTTATATACACAAGGAACATGATGGGACCAAGCACTAGTCCTTATGGAGCGCATGAACTGGTACTGATTCTGATTCCTTGCCATCAGTGACAACCTTCTGGTTCCTGCCATCCAGAAAGGTCTTAAATACAAAAGGAAGTATTGTCCCTGACGACGCATTGGTAAATTTTGTAAATTAACTTTTCGTGTTTCACTTTGTCAAAGACTTTACTAAAAGTAATACAGTTATATCAGTTGGTTTACCCACACTCGCATTTCTGCGTAGGTCTTATGCTTGCGTGGTTAGCTGTGTCTCGCAGGAACTCCATTCTCTGAACCCATGCTGCAGGTCATAGATAAGGTTGTTATGTTCTAGTTGCCTTACCAAACTGGACGTAATAATGCTTTCTAGGATCTTGCATAGAATGTAGGTCACGGATATTACCAGGTAATTTTCTGTTTGTGACATATCTCCCTTCCTGAATACACGGGCAACATTTGTACCGTTAGAGCTCTCGGAAGTTACAGTATGCTCAGCTGCAGATCATTTTACAGAACGTTATTTTGTCTATCGACTAGCATTATATTTATTGAGAGGTTCAAGGAAGCAAAAAGGTTGTTACAAAATATTTAGAACTTTTCGAATGCCCCTTGTATTAGTGTAAAGAGCGGAAGTCACTCCAATGGTCTTTGGAAGCAAGGTACCATAATCCCTCCACCCTTATAGCGTTTTCAGGTACAACAGGAAAATCAATACAGTGCTTTGGCAATTTTATTTCAGTCTTATGAATTAACATCGCATAATTAAGTAAGTGAGGCTTTGTAACAACTAATACTATTGGAATTCATAATATTATCTAAAATACAATAGAAATGTTGAATATACTGAATTTATAAATGTTGGAAATGATCTTCCTTGCCCAAGAAGCTTTTAATGGTTTATTCAAAAGGCAAACGTGTAAGGATAAAGCAAAGCAGCAAATATCAAATGAAATTATGTTTTCAAAGATGTATCTATTCTAACCTACTTATCCACAGTTTCTTCGGAATTTCCAACCACGTTTAGATAGTCTGGATAGTTATGTTGGGGTGGGAGGTCAGAGCGCATTCCCCATCGAAAACATGGAATTGCCCTAAACCATGCGATAGCGACACAAGGTAGTCGAACTAACGCTAAATCGATAAGTAGAATATTTATCATCTCAGACATAACGATTAAAACATGATTTGCAACTTAATAAGCCGAAATCTAAACAGAGTATTCAGTATATACTAACGGATTCTACTCAGACCCTTACGTCATATCAATCGACCATCATTATCTAATTGCTTATGACTAATGGAATATCTATCAGCATGGGTCTGGTGTTAGCAGTTGTATAAAGTTACATATTGTGGGTTAAAGTGCAGTAAATCTTTCCACAACCTGGGTTAAAATATAGAAAGTATATAGTAACTTTGAGTTAAATTGTCTCAGAAACAATTGCTTTGATTTTATTTCAGTTATGAACTTTCTTTTAGTTCGTGTATTAAGTCTGTAAAATTTCAGATCTTGTATATGCATTAGCAAATATTTTCTTATGTAGATGAGCGTGAGTGGGGCTTAGAGCAACTTTTTGAAAGTTCACTGCTTAGTTTACATGATTGCCAAGCGACTACGCTATGCCACAACTTTCAAAATGTCTAAAACGGGGTGGAGAAATTCAGAGGAAACTGAGACTATTCTAAATTCTCCCTTTTGAGTTCTTGAGCATTACAGACTTTATACAAATATAGTGGAAATTAATATAAAGGACTAATAATCATGTGTGAGTCACAACAGGATTGTTCTCTGTAATTAATTTCCTAAATTACACTCACTGTCTATAATAATTCGTTATAAAGCTTAGACAGCACTCAACAAAGACATAATTAGGAGTACCTCTAGCTAAATAGCCGGCGTCTCTAAACTTTTAAAACGAGGCTCCATAATTCTCAACCTCATAAATTTTGAGAAGAGCCAAATGAAAATACACGCGAGCACGTGTCCAAGTGCACACATGCCTCTGATTTTTAATTAGTCGACTTCTCCCCTTCCGTCTCTGCAACGCATTCAGCAAACGTTGGTCGTGCTACAAAGCTCAGGGGTGATAATTGTAAATTGTTGTTCCAATAATAAATCTGATGATGATAACCCATCGTCATGCGCGTCTACTTTCATCCTAAACATTTGCCGAATTTCAGGCTTTCGAAACACAGAGATACCGATCAGATTCATGTGGGACGAAGTTTCTGGAAAGACGTATGAAACCGAGGTACAGTTTTAAATCAGCAGCAGTCATACCTGTCTTAAGTAATCAGATGTATTGAACAACCACTTCTTCAAGAACTAATAAATCAAATTATTAGAGAAATAAAACCCTCTTAAGCAACTAGATGTTACCTGTCTTACGGATGTTCACTGCTATTATATTCATGTTTACCACGCACTCTCGATGACGCAGTCAGATAATTTTTGTCAATGGAAACAAATAAGAAAACTTTTGTATATTTGTCGTAAATCGGCATTGATATTTTTTTTCTTCTCAATATATTGACCTTTACTTGCAGAATTTATTTCCAGAGTAGACTCCATCCTATGTTTTTTTAACACAACGGCCTACATGCCTCGTAAATTATACTACATGTATCTATATTTACTATGTATTTTCATTATATGACGAAGGAACATTTTTTTTCTTCTCATGAATTCATTTGGTCTCACGCTAGATGCATCTCTTTAATTAACATCCATCTTAGAGAACAACTGCAGTTGGACTTCTTGTGGAAAGTATATTGTTATTTCTGAAACAAAGACAAATCTGCAAAAAGTATAATTAAACCGTGTTGTCATATATATATATATATATATATATATATATATATGTGTGTGTGTTTGTGTATGTGTGTGCGCATGTTTGTGTGTGTGCGTTTGTGTATGTGTGTGTGCGCGCGCGCGTGTGTGTGTGTGTGTGTGTGAATCATTATTGTTGCTGCTAGCTAAAGTAAAACTAGAGATATGTTGAGCAATTTGTTGACGTAAATATATCCCCGCCTCTCTCTCATTCTCTCCCCTACCCCGTGATAGAGATGAGCCTAAAATGCAATAGGGGAGCATTTACAATTGCCGATAATCAAAGGCTTAACTTAGGGTGTATATCTCGTAAACGTGTACTAAAAACAATGATGCACTATTATGGACGAACAACCTGCTTAACTCTATTATTGGACATTAATAGTCTTAGTTTAAATTTTTGAGATCGAATACAAAATAAAAATAATAAAAAATAATCTGAGAATAAATACATTTAAAAAAAAATACATTTTATACTCTTAATCCTATCCCCAAGGTCAGCAAGTTAACAACTCGAGGAACTGTAACATGCAAGATCATAACAAACGCTCAAGCCAGTTGAATTTTACAAAATTAAAATTGTTTGTAATGACCATTCAAGGTTGATAAGTACATTAGATAATCATCGTAGATTATTTCCTCAATGTAACTCAAACAATCAATGATGTTTACTGCGCGAAACTGAGCTTTCGTCTCATTTCTGTAAGGAAAGAATATACATCAGCTAGTGTAAGATAAAAGAGGGATAATAAAATAAAATTAATTTAAAGGAAAAGTGATTGCCTCAAGAAAACACAAGCCATACAGTGCGTCTTTGTGACTGAATATTTTGCATAGGCCTGGGTGTGGACGAACACTTCTCCTTGATTGACTGTTGTACAGGGTAATCACGTGCATGTTAATAAACTAAGTAAAACATACTGTGTATGCACTAACTGCATATCCTTAATTTAAATGAAATCTCACTCGGAATAATAAATAAATAAATAAATAAATAAATAAATAAATAAATAGACTACACAATATAATGACTTGCCAGGGTGCAGGGGTAGGGGTGCAAAACGCTTGGTATATATAGAAAAAGTTTGTGGTCAAACACACGTTTATTAAAGAAAAAGGAAAAATTAAAAATTTGATCCAATGAACGGAGTTGATGATCATTTCAAGTTGAATGCACTAAAATATATGAAAACAACATATAATATTTCACCCTGTTCTTTCCGTCGCTCTGTTAAGTATAAGAATTAATAGCCTATTTAATATTCATTACCGATATCTCGTAATGTAGTAATTAATATGAAAAACTGGTGCAATTTCATTTATATATTCTGGCATATCATCAATTATATCAATAGATAGAGTCATACACCATTGCAACATTCCGGGACGACGTCAAGGTTTCAATATAACGACCCATACTGTCTACCATGTTTTTGGTAATGAACGTTATGTAAACAAGGTCAATCATGTGACCGTGCTTGCATCATTGTAAACCATCATCAAGTTGATAACTTTATTCAGCCAAGCGGGACGTGTTTCGGCTTTCGGTATCAGATGTAGGAGACATATTTGGATAGGGGTAAAGGGAGAGATCTTTGATATATTTTCTTTTGATTAATTTTGGATTATATTTATTTCCAAAAAAGGAAACATTGTTGAAAGAATTTATTATTAGTTAAGTTCAAACACGTCTATTTTACAAAACTAGGCCTACTATTATAAACGATCGGCAGTTGGTGCTAGTATCTATTTAGAACGGAAATTGTGTATACCGCGAGATTAGAGAACCCACGAGGCATTTGTTACACCTTTACTTCACTTTCCTCTATGAAAACTTTATTCAAGTAATGCAATTTAAACAGAAAGAAGCAAAGCAGAAACGTTGTATCATACCACATATCTGAAGATCAACATTAGGATACATACTGGAGAAAAACCATTCAAATGTGACATTTGTGACAAAAAGTTCTGTCAGAGTGGTGATTTAAACAAGCACACGAATATACATATTGATGAAACAACATTCAAATGTAAAGTTTGATATAAGATTTAATGGTAGAAAATGTCTGAAGACGTACATGGGGACACATACTGGAGAAAAACATTCAAGTGTCATATTTGTGATAAAATGTTCTGTCAGAGTGGAGGTCTTAAGGCACACATGAGAATACATACTGGAGAAAAACCATTCAAATGTGATATTTGTGATAAAATGTTTGGTCAAAATGCAAACTTGAAGTCGCACATGAGGATACATACTGGAGAAAAATCATTTAATTGTATAGTTTGTGATAAAATGTTTAGTAATGACAGAATTCTGAAGGTGCACACGAGAACACATACTGGAGAAAAACCGTTCAAATGTGAAATTTGTGATAAAATGTTTTGTCAGATTGGAGGTCTCAAGACACACATGAGAATACATACCGGAGAGAAACCATTCAAATGTATGATATGTGATAAAACGTTTAGTCAGAGTGGAAGCATGCAGGTACACATTAGAATACATACCGGAGAAAAACCATTCAAATGTGACGTTTGTTATAGAATGTTTAGTGATTGTAGAAATCTCAAGGTTCACACTAGGAAACATACTGGCACAACACCATTGAAATATGAAATTTGTGAGAAAATGTTTAGTGAAAGTGGTGATTTAAATAAGCACATGAAGATACATATTGGAGAAAAGCCATTCAAGTGTAAGTTTTGTGATAAAATTTTTAGCGGGAATGGTGCTTTGAGGAAGCACATAAGGAGGATACATGCTGGAGAATATACATTCAAATGTGAAATTTGTGGTAAAATGTTTGGCGAGAGTGGTGATTTGAAGAAGCACATGAGAATGCATAGTGGAGAAAAACCATTCAGGTGTGACATTTGTGACAGAATGTTTAGTCTAAGTTCTAACTTAAAGATGCACACAAGGACACATATTCTAGAAAAACCATACAGGTGTGAAATTTGTATTAAAACATTTAGCTGTAATAGACTTTTGAAGGTGCACATGACAACACATACTGGAGAAAAACCATTCAAGTGTGACGTTTGTTATAGGCTGTTTAGTGATAGCAAAAGTCTGAAGGTGCACACGAGGACACATACTGGAGAAAAACCATTCAAATGTGACGTGTGTGATAAAATGTTTTGTCAGAGTGGAGGTCTTAAGGCACACATGAGAATACATACTGGAGAGAAACCATTCAAATGTGATGTTTGTGATAAAGTGTTTAGTATTAGTTCAAATTTGAAGGTCCACATGAGGATACATACTGGTGAAAAATCATTCAAATGTAAAGTTTGTGAAAAAATGTATAGTAGCAATAGAATTTTGAAGGTCCACATGAGAACACATACAGGAGAAAAACCGTTCAAGTGTGAAGTTTGTGAGAAAATGTTTCGTCAGAGTGGAGGTCTAAAGGCACACATGAGAACACATACTGGAGAAAAACCGTTCAAATGTGACGTTTGTGAGAAATGGTTTACTCATAGTTCAAACTTGAAGGTCCACTGGAGAATACATAGTGGAAAAATATAATTTGAATGTGAAGTTTGTGATAAAAGTTTTAGTGAAAATAGAATTCTGAAGTTGAGCATGAGACAGCACGCTAGAGAAAAAACATTCAAGTGTGAAGTGTGGGAGAAACTAATTTGTCACAGAGGTCGTTTTAATGTTTCATGATATTAATTCAACTCTCATAGTCAGCCTATGGAAATACCATAATATTAAAAATTCAATAACTTAAAAGCTCTAAATACTTAAGCTCAAATATGTATCTTTCAATATAGACCTTTCCTTGAGTCTGTATAAAAACTGAAATTGAGTGATTTGAGTGTTGTCACTATATTTTTCTGTCACAAACAAGATAAGCTCTCAAAAGATTCTTTTTACTAAAAGTTTACATTTCATTATCATCCACTCATGCCCCTCTGAACCCATATATACTCTATGTTATGTTCACACATTTCTAGTTTTGGTTTGGTTTTGTTGGGTTTAATGCTATAATGGCGGCCAGTATATTTCGTGGAGGAAGAACCTTGGAAGACCCCAAGAAGAACCAATGAGCAACAGGAAGCTACTGGCAAGCTTTCTCACATACCCATGTTGGATCACCCATTTCTAGACTGGTTCCCATTTTTCCATATAATTAGTATTGTGAGTCACTATGTCACACGTGAGAAAAAAAACATGTAACAGTATTTCCAGTCGCCTTAGTTTTCCCTACTTGTCCTACTTTTATGTCCGACTTCCTGTTTTCCCTACTTTCTCCAGAATGACCTAACAATCCATGATTTTTTTCAAGTTCTAAAAATTGAATACAAACTTCATGAACAGTGAATTCAGATACGGTTTTTGTAATGTGGAGCTGGGTGTTTAAGGAGATAAAGGCAACCTGGACTAAAGAGACAGCTAGTATATGAGTAAGAGCATGCATGCTTTTGTTAAAGTTTATGAAGGTAAATCAGGTAAAGGTTTTATTTTTTCAATAATTTAATAAATGTCATACTATTTTTCTTCCTAAATTATCCCCAATTTCCCCCAACTTTTTCCCTACTTTTTTTTTTTTTAATGTAGCCCTAAAGCACATTGATCTATATAATGTTGGATTATTCATTGAGTTGGCAAACACAAAAAACCTTTTCTGATTGGTCAATACTAGCCTGAGACCCTTTTCTGATTGGTCAATACTAGCCTGAGACCCTATACCTTTTGTCATGATCAGTAATGAAATCAGTGCTTGGGGAGAGTACACCAGGCTAGTTTCGTGTGCGCGAAGACTCTGTTGACAATAATCACACTAATTTACTTGATGTGTGGAAGAGTGGTTTTAACACGTCCATTTGTGCCGTGAGCATTTATTGTACCTCGTCAGGTGCAGGATGTTGGTAGGTCCTCAGTTAACACAATAAACAGATCAGTTAACTATTAAAGGAATGCTGACTCACGACCACTTCTTAACTGTTGGTTTTTTGTGATCCATCTGCAAAATCACTAACTGCAGGATAGTTGATTAGCATTAATTTTGAGCCCTGTTGAAGGTGCACTTGAGAACATACAATGGAGAAAAACAATTCAAGCATGAAGTTTGTTTTAAAATGGTCTGTGACGGAGACGATTTGAAGAAGCATGATATGAACATAAGCCAAATGATGAAATATAATATTTTTTTTATCAAAGATGTTATCCCCTCCGTACAGGACTAGAAACTGGCAAGGATAAAAAAAACAGCAGATCGACGCTGTCCTATTGGATTTCTTCAATGCCTTTGACAAGAGTACACTATCAAAACCTCTTGAAGAAGCCTCACCACTATAGTGTAAGAAACAACACACATAGTTTAATTGAGGACTTTCTGTCAAACCATACACAAGAAGTTGTTCTAGACGCTATCAAGTTCACCTCTATGTGAGGCACAGTTTTGGGTCCCCTCCTATTCCTGGCACCTGCCAGAGTGTACATCATCAACAACCAGATGCTTGTGGAAGATTGACTCTTGTACAGAATCATCCGTTCCATCGGGGATTGAACTACCATTCAGAAGGACCATGACAATCTCCAGAAGTGGGAGTCAAAATGTCAGATGGATTTCAATCCAGATAAATACGAGGTGTTATGGATCACCAAAAAGCACTGCCAAATTATTGTCAGTTACACCATCCATGAACACACAATGAATATCACCAGTAGTGCAAAATATATTGAAGTCACAATCTCTAGTGACCTGTCATGGAGTAAGCATATTGAATACATCAACATAAAGGCCAACTCCACCAGGCTTTCTTAAGGCATAACATAAGATCCAGATATCCACAAGGTATGGAACAAGACTACAAAACATTTGTTAGACCCATGCTTGAATGTGTCTCTACTACTTTGGCCCCACATACAGAAAGTGGCATCAACAACATCGAAGCAGTCCAGAGATAGGCAGCTAGAGTTGCTAAACACGACAACCAGCGGACTAGCAGTGTAACATCAATGATCAAAGACCTTGGATGGGAGAGCAGGAGAAAGAAAGAAGGGGTAAGTCTGGAGTGACCATGCTATACTGGATCACCCACCACCTAGTTGACCAGTCATGTCATGCAACTGCTTTATCTGAGACATGGCATGACATGCGGACAGATCCAAACAATCTGTCTACAAGAGCAGCTTCTTCACCTACTCTGTCATCATGTGCAACAGCATCCATTAGAGCCTGGTCAGCCAACCTACATTGGAATCCTTCCAACTGGCCCTGGACACCTTCAGTTTTCAATGTCAGAAATCGTTGTTGTACCGTTGCTTTTAACCTGTATAAAGCAGTATTTAACCAATATGATGTATGTAATTGTGTAATACTGAAAATATTCACGCAACAACATATCCTCTTCTTTGTGTATTTGATAAGGGGCGCCTTTAATCTTTAACCTGTCCAAATTTGATGAAGTTTTAAATAATTGTTCGGCTATTTGTTTTATGGAAGTATCTATTTGCATGGCTGCCATGTACCAACTTTTGGAAAGACTGTTCGCATGGCCGCTGTGTGCCCACAGTAGAAAAGAATATCCACATGGCAACCGGTCAATACATTAGGTACGCGACCAAACTATTCCGAATGATGTAAACTCAGCTAAACATAACGTATACCCATCAATACCATTACAGGTTTGGCGGCCGATTTATACGACTACAAAACACAATAAAAAAAGGAAATTCTTCCATAGGGTCTATTTTGTTTGGCGGCGGTGTACTAAATTTTACAAAGACTAATCGCACGGCTGCCGTGTACCCAGTAGACAGCCATAACATAAGGAAAGAAATATCATATTCCAACGTATCAATTGCTGTAGTAGAGTGGAAATATGTCGACCTGTCATTCAAAAGATCCAGGATCGAATCCCACAGTACGCTTTTCTTTTGTATTTTTAGTGCATGCTTTGTAATCTTGAATTAAGAAAGAATTACATGTATGTTATTCAGATTTACTGTGCGAATGTACATTATAAATGTATGCTTTGTTAACTTGAAATAAGAAAGAATGATGTTACTCAGATTTACTGTGCGAATGTACAGAAAACGCTGCAGAACATAAACTGTAAACAGCTGACATTGCCTAAGAAATCTGCAACTTTCAAACTCTTCGTACACTTTAGCTAGTCAACTCGTTTGAGCATAAAATAAAAAGAAAATGTGTTTGTTCTGAGTGAATAACGGAAAAAGTTCATCGATTTTTGGTGACAATACTGGAGATATTCACCCACGAGATTTACTCAATATTTATTTGAAAATTTCTATTTCTACCGGAGGTGAAGGAGTATAACATTGCACAAGTTAAACAATGAGTTGCAAATATGGAATTAAAGGTAATCAGTTGCAAAAATTAGTATATTTCGCAGATCAGGTATGCAGCAGCCGTACGAATAGCTTTACGTTAATTTTATACACGGCGGCCGTGCGAATAGTATTTCCATATAAGGTACTCGGCGGCCGTGCGAATAGTCTTAGCCTGTTTTTTTATTTTTATAGGCAAATAGTGACAGGGTGCTTTTTCCCCATATTTAATTACCCTTACTTTGGGATAGATATTCAACGAAAAACAGTTGAAGAAAGTGCACACAAACCTATAAATATTCTAAGTGATTTTGGATTGATTGTACCCTTAGTTATTTAAAAAAAACCCACATGAAATAGTCTAATACTCTATCACGTCACAAGCAGGCCTGGTTTAACCACTAGGCAAACTAGGCGGTCGCCTAGGACGACAACATTTTTTTTTTTTTTTTTGGGGGGGGGGGGGGGGGGCGTCAAAAAACTGAATGAATAATAAAAAAAAAAAAGAGAAATAGCATAAAATAGAAGATAATAAGCGTCTAAAAATAGAAAGAGAAAAACCGGAAGAAAGAATAAATGTGTGTGTGTGTTCGCGGCGAAAGTTAATTGTGGGGGAGGGGTGTGGTGGGGGCGCAAGGCTGAAGGTTCGCCAAGGGCGCCAAATACCCTTGCACCTGCCCACATAATAAACCTCATGATTATCAGCCCGTTACTCCGCAAATTATTATTATTTTTTTTTAATTTTAATTTTTTTATTTTTAAAAAAAGCGTAATATAGAAGTGGAAATGATTACAATGGTTCACAATAGTTTTAAAATACAGATATTATAAGCATTAAAATAGACGTCTAACTTATTGCGATTAATAAAAAAAGGGTTTATTTATACGGAATAAAGTTCATTATTATATACACATTCCTGGATAATCATGAGATTTATTCCGTCCAAGATAGCATTTCCATTTTATACTTTTGTTTCAATTGAGCCCAGTGCTTTGATTTATCTGTAATTTTGTTACGAAATAAATTATATGATTAATAATGCCAAAGAGGTTTATTCCGACCAAAAATACATGCATTTCTATTTCATAAAACCTTTGGTAAATATGAAGTAAAAAAGCCTCATAAATTTATAATTATGACATTTTTTATTACTATTTGTAGATATGTTTTTTTTACAATCGAGTACATACATACTTAGCATGCGAAATTAAACATCTAATGTGTCAAGTGAATAAAATATGCTTCGTTTTTTGTAGTTACAAACGATTATAGATAATGAATGAACAACGAGATTTGTGTGCATTAAAGCATATATATATATATATATATATATATATATATATATATATATATACTGAGCACGGAAAATGTATGCTGTATCGTGTTATGAAAAATAATTCATTATTTCGTGCAAAGCCAAATGCATGTTCCTGCACTACTTCCTCACTTAGTAAAACGGTGATAATACAGTTTAAATGCATGTGCAAATAAGGTAATGGTTTCAAGAAATAGGAAAATATATCTTTTATGGACTGATATTCAAGACGTTATTGGTTGTGTGCTTTGTTGTGGCCAGTTTATATAAGACGTTTATTTTGGACTCCCGGACTTAATCATTTCCAACGAATGTTGGTTTGTACATGTGTTTATCTGAATGGACTAAACCCTGAAGTATTCTTTGAGTGAGCCCGGTTTCTAAAGTCGTCATTTTGAAGATCGTTTCCGATTATTTGGACACAGAATTATACATTGTATGCCTATAACGTTTCCTCTGGACGATCGAGTATTTGGACGGAAGAGTGCGGAGAAATTTAAGAAATTAAGGTATTGTTTTTCATATACTCATTATCTTATATGTTGCTTACAAATCTAATGATTTATCGTACACTATTATTATTATACGGATGATTTTCTCCTGGAGGATATTTAGCGATTACCTATATAGTGTGTATATATATATATATATATATATATATATATATATATATATATATATATATATATATATATATATATATATATATCTTACTTTATTAAAACTCCAAACTTGTTAGAACCTTCTCCCCAAAACACCAAGCCCCATTTTTTTAACGGAATGTCATCCATAGAAACACTTTTCCCGGGAAAAACTTCCCTTTTACATGACTATTAAGTTCGTGTATGGAGAAAGAAGGTACTATATAGACACTCGCTAAATTTACCCCGGGGGAAATTTAGCGATTACCTATATTGAATCTTCTTTCTGTATAAACGAAATTTATAGACCACTGAAAGGGAAATTTTTCCCAGGAAAAAGGGTTTCTTTGACGGACAGTCCATAAAAAAATGTGGCTTGGTATTTTTGAGAGAAGGTTCTAACAATTTTGGAGTTTTTGCTAAAGCAAGTAATAAGTATATTTAAAGAGGCGAGGTAAATCTGGCGATTATATAGGTAGTCGCTAAAATCCCACTGGGAAAAATATCCCACTGGGGAAATTTAGCGATTACCTATACAAAACTGGTTTTTTTTCTTCTTTTGGCGTTAAGGAGTTTTATGTTGGCCGAAACTGTAAGTTTTATCGCAGAAAGGCTTTGGTTCGCGGAACATTAGATAGGGAGATTAGTTTTACAATGTAAGGCGTCTGCCATGATATTTTATGTTGTTTGGCTAGACGTCTTGCTGCTTAAATAAACGGCGCTGTGTAGCGTGATCCCCGGTCGACTGACCGGGGAACTAGAGGTTAAATTTTCAGGAATATCTCACACACTTGGCAGCCCATATTGGCACTTTCCACAAATTAAAGTCTAATTGCTTTAGTCGGACTATACTTACTCTGATGTCTTTTTCCTAATGGTATCAAATTCTGATACAAGCAAGTGGAGGCGTTTTCAAGTTCCGTTGAAATACATTTCTGCTGGTTGAAATATGATGGGAGCCAAGAAATGCCGCAGTCGGTTAAAGTTAGGGTTTATTTCTTTAACGAAACGAAGAAAAATATACTACTGTTGATGAAAGTGATTTTGCAGCTTCGTTTCGTTTAAGAAACTTATCTCATCTTTACGGACTTCGGTGATACAATATTTATTGTATTTAACTGCAGTAAATTTTCAAAATGATTTGTCTTGGAAAATCCAGTAATTCACCGCCTCACATATTGTTCCACGCTTCTAAGTGATCGTGATCATGATCAAATTAAGAAGAAAAAAAAAACCTGAGTCGATGAGCGGGGGAAATTTAGCGATATTACCAGGACCGGCGTAAGGGCATTTGGCGCTCTAGGCGAACATTTAGCCTTGCGCCCCAACCCCCAATTAACTCTCTAAAATGAATATTGTACATTTATTCTTTCCTTCTGCATTTCTCTTTCTATTTATAGACGCTTATAATCTTCAATTTTACGCTATTTCTCTTTCTTTTTTTATTCATTCAGTTTTTTTGCCGCCCCCTCCGCTCCCAAATTTTGCCCCACTAGGCGACCGCCTTTATTGCCTAGCGGTTAAACTGGACCTGGATATTGCCGTTTGTTTTTAGTATTATTTGATATTTATGTGCATATAGTTATGTTTCTTGACTTTTATGACGTATTAGTTATATAGATAGAGAACATGTGTTTCAGATTATCTACGAAAAACATTTCCTTTGAAATCGGCCGCGAGTTGTGGCGTGCTCCTATAATCTAGCTACTTGGAGGCCGGGGTCGTTGGACGGTTTGAGGGCGGGGGCTCTGCCCCTCGGTGTTCTATGTCGATCAGGCGTCCGCACTAAGCTCGGCATCAATATGCGTCCCTCGGGGGAGCCTAGGGGGGTCCAGGTTGTCTAAAGAGGGACGTACCAGCCATGGGTGGAAACACAGCAGGCAAATGTCCCCGTGTCGTGTAAGCATTCTATCTGTTTTCTTTACGCATGCAGGTCTACGTTCTACATACGACATTTTGAGTTGTGCGTTGCAGTGAGTTTGGCATCTATAAATATTTTCCGACTGAACTGTTTAAAATTTCATTTGTCACGCAAGCATGTATGTTACGTGCCACTTGTAATTTGTTTGGAACCGTTAACCTTGCCCAAATTATCAAGGTAACCGAACGTAGGTATTCCAAATGTGTAGTAGAAGATAGGTGGAAACTAAATGCAATATCATATTAATATAGAGAATAATTGTACATGGACCTTAATGTACGGCGATTGTACAAACAGCAATATAGAGAATTATACAATGACAACCATCTTGTACCTTAAATTACTTAATGTGCGGCCAGTCCCCGATCTCACGAAATTTCTCAATTTCTCCTCAGATTAAGATGTTACATGATCTTGCTAATGACACGACTTGAAACGAATGCATAGACGAATGTAATGTGTATATATCTTTAGGAGAACTGTATGGAAGATGAGCATTTCATACTAATAAATGTTGATCTCTTAAAATCAAGACAATATTATTAGGATTGTTATTGTTGTTGTTGTTTTGACATTTTTGTGATTTTGGTGAGAGGACGGGATACGTGAAAAGAATCAAAAGGAATTATAGGTTTCGAAATTTTTGACCGAGAAGTAACTTTATTCTTGGAGAAAGAGAGTTGGGGAGATGAAATATGACAAACAAGTTTTGCCTGAAGTAATTGAGAAAATCAAGCTCATCTAAGGAGGTCTTGAGAGATTTTAATTTGATTTAATTCCTAGGCAAATATTCAATGTTCAGTGAAAAATCAAATGTTACTAAATGAGCATTATCTCGTGACTGAGACCAGGGATTAATTGAGGCATACCAGTATATGACTTTGAATCTTTTTTTCTTAATTGATTGCTTTTGGAGGATGAGTTAGAAATATTTGGATTGTTTTAAGTTCTGCATCGAAACGGTGTGACCAATACACATGAATCCTTATGGCCACGTGCTACCGAAAGTGCATAGCAAAATAAGATCTCACGCTCATTTCTATAAATGTATCAAGGCACAATGCTCATGGAAGAAAGAAAGAAGAAAAAAAAAAAAAAACCGAAACTGAAGAATTCACAGGAGTTATGGCGCCTATCAAATTTGAGGCAATAGTCTCCCTTTGTGAGAATGACACGGAGTTCCTGGTGTGGGTTACTATTTTGTTCTTGAAATGAACGGTTGTAATGTTTGTTTTAAAGTTGTATTTTCTGTTTATATCCCTATAGTTATGTTTCCTAATTTGTATGACGTCTCAGTTTTGTAGGTGGAGAATGTGTTTCAGATTATTTACGAAAAACATTTCCTTTATAATCGGCCGGGAGTTGTGGGGTGCTCCTATAATCCAGCTACTTGGAGGCCGGGGTCGGTGGACGGTTTGAGGGCGGGGGCTCTGCCCCTCGGTGTTCTATGTCGATCGGGCGTCCGCACTAAGCTTGGCATCAATATGGGTCCCTCGGGGGAGCCTAGGGGGTCCAGGTTGTCTAAAGAGGGACGTACTGGCCTAGGGTGGAAACACAGCAGACAAAAGTCCCCGTGTCGTGCAGTAGTGGGATCGCGCCTGTGAATAGACGTCGTTGGGTAGCCCGTCCAATATAGTTGGACACGATCCTTTTTTCTCATGTTTTCTTTTATTTCCGTGAATTTGAAGCTACTTAATTAATATCCATAATAGTTGCAAAAGCTATTTTCAAAATATAGAATTTAAGAGCTCACTATGTCCACTATACACAATTTTCGAAAGCCACCAAACGATTTTGTCTTCCTCAGAACCCCTGCCAACCCTCCCCTTCAGTCATTTTCAGATTCTTGTCCGTAAAATACCTTCTTTAAAACATGATGCAGGTCATCTAATAGATTAAGAGATTTTAGATTAGTAAGCATTCTATCTGTTTTCTTTACGTATGCAGATCTACGTTCTACATACGACAGTTTGAGCTGTGCGTTGCAGTGAGTTTTGGATCTATAAATATTTTCCGACTGAACTGTTTAAAATTTCATTTGTCACGCAAGCATGTATGTTACGTGCCACTTGTGATTTGTTTTGAACCGTTAACCTTGCCCAAATTATCAAGGTAACCGAACGTAGGTATTCCAAATGTGTAGAAGAAGATAGGTGGAAACTAAATGCAATATCTTATCAATATATTAATATAGAGAATTATACAATGACAACCATCTTGTACCTTAAATTACTTAATGTACGGCGATTGTACAAGCAGCACTGCAGGCCAGTCCCCGATCTCACGAAATTTCTCAATTTCTCCTCAGATTAAGATGTTAGATGATCTTGCTAATGACACGACTTGAAACGAATGCATAGACGAATGTAGTGTGTATAAATCTTTAGGAGAACCTTATGGAAGATGAGCATTTCATACTCAAAATGTTGATCTCTTAAAATCAAGACATTATTATTAGGATTGTTATTGTTGTTGTTGTTTTGACATTTTTGTGATTTTCGTGAGATGAAGGGATACGTGAAAAGAATCAAAAGGAATTTTAGGTTTCGAAATTTTTGACCGAGAAGTACATTTGTTTTTGGAGAAAGAGAGTTGGGGAGATGAAATATGACAAACAAGTTTTGCCTGAAGTAATTGAGAAAATCAAGCTCATCTAAGGAGGTCTTGAGAGATTTTAATTTGATTTAATTCCTTGGCAAATATTGAATGTTCAGTGAAAAATCAAATGTTACTAAATGAGCATTAAGAAAGATATACAGTTTATCTCGTGACTGAGACCAGGGATTAAATGAGACATACCAGTATATGACTTTGAATCTAGTTTTCTTAATTGATTGCTTTTGGAAGATGAGTTAGAAATATTTGGATTGTTTTAAGTTCTGCATCGAAACGGTGTGAACAATACACATGAATCCTCATGGCCACGTGCTACCGAAAGTGCATAGCAAAATAAGATCTCACGCTCATTTCTATACATGTATCAATGCACAATGCTCATGGAAGAAAGAAAAAAAAAAAAAAAAAAAAAAAAACCGAAACTGAAGAATTCACAGGAGTTATGGCGCCTATCAAATTTGAGGCAATAGTCTCCCTTTGTGAGAATGACACGGAGTTCCTGGTGTGGGTTACTATTTTGTTCTTGAAATGAACGGTTGTAATGTTTGTTTTAAAGTTGTATTTTCTGTTTATATCCCTATAGTTATGTTTCCTAATTTGTATGACGTCTCAGTTTTGTAGGTGGAGAATGTGTTTCAGATTATTTACGAAAAACATTTCCTTTATAATCGGCCGGGAGTTGTGGCGTGCTCCTATAATCCAGCTACTTGGAGGCCGGGGTCGGTGGACGGTTTGAGGGCGGGGGCTCTGCCCCTCGGTGTTCTATGTCGATCGGGCGTCCGCACTAAGCTTGGCATCAATATGGGTCCCTCGGGGGAGCCTAGGGGGTCCAGGTTGTCTAAAGAGGGACGTACTGGCCTAGGGTGGAAACACAGCAGGCAAAAGTCCCCGTGTCGTGCAGTAGTGGGATCGCGCCTGTGAATAGACGTCGTTGGGTAGCCCGTCCAATATAGTTGGACACGATCCTTTTTTCTCATGTTTTCTTTTATTTCCGTGAATTTGAAGCTACTTAATTAATATCCATAATATTTGCAAAAGCTATTTTCAAAATATAGGATTTAAGAGCTCACTATGTCCACTATACACAATTTTCGAAAGCCACCAAACGATTTTGTCTTCCTCAGAACCCCTGCCAACCCTCCCCTTCAGTCATTTTCAGATTCTTGTCCGTAAAATACCTTCTTTAAAACATGATGCAGGTCATCTAATAGATTAAGAGATTTTAGATTAGTAAGCATTCTATCTGTTTTCTTTACGTATGCAGATCTACGTTCTACATACGACAGTTTGAGCTGTGCGTTGCAGTGAGTTTTGGATCTATAAATATTTTCCGACTGAACTGTTTAAAATTTCATTTGCCACGCAAGCATGTATGTTACGTGCCACTTGTAATTTGTTTGGAACCGTTAACCTTGCCCAAATTATCAAGGTAACCGAACGTAGGTATTCCAAATGTGTAGAAGAAGATAGGTGGAAACTAAATGCAATATCTTATCAATATATTAACATAGAGAATTATAAAATGACAACCATCTTGTACCTTAAATTACTTAATGTACGGCGATTGTACAAGCAGCACTGCAGGCCAGTCCCCGATCTCACGAAATATCTCAATTTCTCCTCAGATTAAGATGTTACATGATCTTGCTAATGACACGACTTGAAACGAATGCATAGACGAATGTAGTGTGTATAAATCTTTAGGAGAACCTTATGGAAGATGAGCATTTCATACTCAAAATGTTGATCTCTTAAAATCAAGACAATATTATTAGGATTGTTATTGTTGTTGTTGTTTTGACATTTTTGTGATTTTTGTGAGAGGACGGGATACGTGAAAAGAATCAAAAGGAATTATAGGTTTCGAAATTTTTGACCGAGAAGTAACTTTATTCTTGGAGAAAGAGAGTTGGGGAGATGAAATATGACAAACAAGTTTTGCCTGAAGTAATTGAGAAAATCAAGCTCATCTAAGGAGGTCTTGAGAGATTTTAATTTGATTTAATTCCTTGGCAAATATTGAATGTTCAGTGAAAAAAATCAAATGTTACTAAATGAGCATTAAGAAAGATATACAGTTTATCTCGTGACTGAGACACGGGGATTAAATGAGACATACCAGTATATGACTTTGAATCTAGTTTTCTTAATTGATTGCTTTTGGAAGATGAGTTCGAAATATTTTAATTGTTTTAAGTTCTGCATCGAAACGGTGTGACCAATACACATGAATCCTCATGGCCGCGTGCTACCGAAAGTGCATAGCAAAATAAGATCTCACGCTCATTTCTATACATGTATCAATGCACAATGCTTATGGAAGAAAGAAAAAAAAAAAAAAAAAAAACGAAACTGAAGAATTCACAGGAGTTATGGCGCCTATCAAATTTGAGGCAATAGTCTCCCTTTGTGAGAATGACACGGACTTCTGGTGTGGGTTACTATTTTGTTCTTGAAATGAACGGTTGTAATGTTTGTTTTAAAGTTGTATTTTCTGTTTATATCCCTATAGTTATGTTTCCTAATTTGTATGACGTCTCAGTTTTGTAGGTGGAGAATGTGTTTCAGATTATTTACGAAAAACATTTCCTTTATAATCGGCCGGGAGTTGTGGGGTGCTCCTATAATCCAGCTACTTGGAGGCCGGGGTCGGTGGACGGTTTGAGGGCGGGGGCTCTGCCCCTCGGTGTTCTATGTCGATCGGGCGTCCGCACTAAGCTTGGCATCAATATGGGTCCCTCGGGGGAGCCTAGGGGGTCCAGGTTGTCTAAAGAGGGACGTACTGGCCTAGGGTGGAAACACAGCAGGCAAAAGTCCCCGTGTCGTGTAGTAGTGGGATCGCGCCTGTGAATAGACGTCGTTGGGTAGCCCGTCCAATATAGTTGGACACGATCCTTTTTTCTCATGTTTTCTTTTATTTCCGTGAATTTGAAGCTACTTAATTAATATCCATAATATTTGCAAAAGCTATTTTCAAAATCCACTATACACAATTTTCGAAAGCCACCAAACGATTTTGTCTTCCTCAGAACCCCTGCCAACCCTCCCCTTCAGTCATTTTCAGATTCTTGTCCGTAAAATACCTTCTTTAAAACATGATGCAGGTCATCTAATAGATTAAGAGATTTTAGATTAGTAAGCATTCTATCTGTTTTCTTTACGTATGCAGATCTACGTTCTACATACGACAGTTTGAGCTGTGCGTTGCAGTGAGTTTTGGATCTATAAATATTTTCCGACTGAACTGTTTAAAATTTCATTTGTCACGCAAGCATGTATGTTACGTGCCACTTGTAATTTGTTTTGAACCGTTAACCTTGCCCAAATTATCAAGGTAACCGAACGTAGGTATTCCAAATGTGTAGAAGAAGATAGGTGGAAACTAAATGCAATATCTTATCAATATATTAATATAGAGAATTATACAATGACAACCATCTTGTACCTTAAATTACTTAATGTACGTCGATTGTACAAGCAGCACTGCAGGCCAGTCCCCGATCTCACGAAATTTCTCAATTTCTCCTCAGATTAAGATGTTACATGATCTTGCTAATGACACGACTTGAAACGAATGCATAGACGAATGTAGTGTGTATAAATCTTTAGGAGAGCCTTATGGAAGATGAGCATTTCATACTCAAAATGTTGATCTCTTAAAATCAAGACATTATTTTTAGGATTGTTATTGTTGTTGTTGTTTTGACATTTTTGTGATTTTCGTGAGAGGACGGGATACGTGAAAAGAATCAAAAGGAATTATAGGTTTCGAAATATTTGACTGAGAAGTAACTTTATTCTTGGAGAAAGAGAGTTGGGGAGATGAAATATGACAAACAAGTTTTGCCTGAAGTAATTGAGAAAATCAAGCTCATCTAAGGAGGTCTTGAGAGATTTTAATTTGATTTAATTCCTTGGCAAATATTGAATGTTCAGTGAAAAATCAAATGTGACTAAATGAGCATTAAGAAAGATATACAGTTTATCTCGTGACTCAGACCAGGGATTAAATGAGACGTACCAGTATATGACTTTGAATCTAGTTTTCTTAATTGATTGCTTTTGGAAGATGAGTTAGAAATATTTGGATTGTTTTAAGTTCTGCATCGAAACGGTGTGACCAATACACATGAATCCTCATAGCCGCGTGCTACCGAAAGTGCATAGCAAAATAAGATCTCACGCTCATTTCTATACATGTATCAATGCACAATGCTCATAGAAGAAAGAAAAAAAAAAAAAAAAAAAACGAAACTGAAGAATTCACAGGAGTTATGGCGCCTATCAAATTTGAGGCAATAGTCTCCCTTTGTGAGAATGACACGGAGTTCCTGGTGTGGGTTACTATTTTGTTCTTGAAATGAACGGTTGTAATGTTTGTTTTAAAGTTGTATTTTCTGTTTATATCCCTATAGTTATGTTTCCTAATTTGTATTACGTCTCAGTTTTGTAGGTGGAGAATGTGTTTCAGATTATTTACGAAAAACATTTCCTTTATAATCGGCCGGGAGTTGTGGCGTGCTCCTATAATCCAGCTACTTGGAGGCCGGGGTCGGTGGACGGTTTGAGGGCGGGGGCTCTGCCCCTCGGTGTTCTATGTCGATCGGGCGTCCGCACTAAGCTTGGCATCAATATGGGTCCCTCGGGGGAGCCTAGGGGGTCCAGGTTGTCTAAAGAGGGACGTACTGGCCTAGGGTGGAAACACAGCAGACAAAAGTCCCCGTGTCGTGCAGTAGTGGGATCGCGCCTGTGAATAGACGTCGTTGGGTAGCCCGTCCAATATAGTTGGACACGATCCTTTTTTCTCATGTTTTCTTTTATTTCCGTGAATTTGAAGCTACTTAATTAATATCCATAATATTTGCAAAAGCTATTTTCAAAATATAGGATTTAAGAGCTCACTATGTCCACTATACACAATTTTCGAAAGCCACCAAACGATTTTGTCTTCCTCAGAACCCCTGCCAACCCTCCCCTTCAGTCATTTTCAGATTCTTGTCCGTAAAATACCTTCTTTAAAACATGATGCAGGTCATCTAATAGATTAAGAGATTTTAGATTAGTAAGCATTCTATCTGTTTTCTTTACGTATGCAGATCTACGTTCTACATACGACAGTTTGAGCTGTGCGTTGCAGTGAGTTTTGGATCTATAAATATTTTCCGACTGAACTGTTTAAAATTTCATTTGTCACGCAAGCATGTATGTTACGTGCCACTTGTAATTTGTTTTGAACCGTTAACCTTGCCCAAATTATCAAGGTAACCGAACGTAGGTATTCCAAATGTGTAGAAGAAGATAGGTGGAAACTAAATGCAATATCTTATCAATATATTAATATAGAGAATTATACAATGACAACCATCTTGTACCTTAAATTACTTAATGTACGGCGATTGTACAAGCAGCACTGCAGGCCAGTCCCCGATCTCACGAAATTTCTCAATTTCTCCTCAGATTAAGATGTTACATGATCTTGCTAATGACACGACTTGAAACGAATGCATAGACGAATGTAGTGTGTATAAATCTTTAGGAGAGCCTTATGGAAGATGAGCATTTCATACTCAAAATGTTGATCTCTTAAAATCAAGACAATATTATTAGGATTGTTATTGTTGTTGTTGTTTTGACATTTTTGTGATTTTGGTGAGAGGACGGGATACGTGAAAAGAATCAAAAGGAATTATAGGTTTCGAAATTTTTGACCGAGAAGTAACTTTATTCTTGGAGAAAGAGAGTTGGGGAGATGAAATATGACAAACAAGTTTTGCCTGAAGTAATTGAGAAAATCAAGCTCATCTAAGGAGGTCTTGAGAGATTTTAATTTGATTTAATTCCTTGGCAAATATTGAATGTTCAGTGAAAAATCAAATGTTACTAAATGAGCATTATCTCGTGACTGAGACCAGGGATTAATTGAGGCATACCAGTATATGACTTTGAATCTTTTTTTCTTAATTGATTGCTTTTGGAGGATGAGTTAGAAATATTTGGATTGTTTTAAGTTCTGCATCGAAACGGTGTGACCAATACACATGAATCCTTATGGCCACGTGCTACCGAAAGTGCATAGCAAAATAAGATCTCACGCTCATTTCTATACATGTATCAAGGCACAATGCTCATGGAAGAAAGAAAGAAAAAAAAAAAAACCGAAACTGAAGAATTCCCAGGAGTTATGGCGCCCATCAAATTTGAGGCAATAGTCTCCCTTTGTGAGAATGACACGGAGTTCCTGGTGTGGGTTACTATTTTGTTCTTGAAATGAACGGTTGTAATGTTTGTTTTAAAGTTGTATTTTCTGTTTATATCCCTATAGTTATGTTTCCTAATTTGTATGACGTCTCAGTTTTGTAGGTGGAGAATGTGATTCAGATTATTTACGAAAAACATTTCCTTTATAATCGGCCGGGAGTTGTGGCGTGCACCTATAATCCAGCTACTTGGAGGCCGGGGTCGGTGGACGGTTTGAGGGCGGGGGCTCTGCCCCTCGGTGTTCTATGTCGATCGGGCGTCCGCACTAAGCTTGGCATCAATATGGGTCCCTCGGGGGAGCCTAGGGGGTCCAGGTTGTCTAAAGAGGGACGTACTGGCCTAGGATGGAAACACAGCAGACAAAAGTCCCCGTGTCGTGCAGTAGTGGGATCGCGCCTGTGAATAGACGTCGTTGGGTAGCCCGTCCAATATAGTTGGACACGATCCTTTTTTCTCATGTTTTCTTTTATTTCCGTGAATTTGAAGCTACTTAATTAATATCCATAATAGTTGCAAAAGCTATTTTCAAAATATAGAATTTAAGAGCTCACTATGTCCACTATACACAATTTTCGAAAGCCACCAAACGATTTTGCCTCCCTCAGAACCCCTGCCAACCCTCCCCTTCAGTCATTTTCAGATTCTTGTCCGTAAAATACCTTCTTTAAAACATGATGCAGGTCATCTAATAGATTAAGAGATTTTAGATTAGTAAGCATTCTATCTGTTTTCTTTACGTATGCAGATCTACGTTCTACATACGACAGTTTGAGCTGTGCGTTGCAGTGAGTTTTGGATCTATAAATATTTTCCGACTGAACTGTTTAAAATTTCATTTGTCACGCAAGCATGTATGTTACGTGCCACTTGTGATTTGTTTTGAACCGTTAACCTTGCCCAAATTATCAAGGTAACCGAACGTAGGTATTCCAAATGTGTAGAAGAAGATAGGTGGAAACTAAATGCAATATCTTATCAATATATTAATATAGAGAATTATACAATGACAACCATCTTGTACCTTAAATTACTTAATGTACGGCGATTGTACAAGCAGCACTGCAGGCCAGTCCCCGATCTCACGAAATTTCTCAATTTCTCCTCAGATTAAGATGTTAGATGATCTTGCTAATGACACGACTTGAAACGAATGCATAGACGAATGTAGTGTGTATAAATCTTTAGGAGAACCTTATGGAAGATGAGCATTTCATACTCAAAATGTTGATCTCTTAAAATCAAGACATTATTATTAGGATTGTTATTGTTGTTGTTGTTTTGACATTTTTGTGATTTTCGTGAGATGAAGGGATACGTGAAAAGAATCAAAAGGAATTTTAGGTTTCGAAATTTTTGACCGAGAAGTACATTTGTTTTTGGAGAAAGAGAGTTGGGGAGATGAAATATGACAAACAAGTTTTGCCTGAAGTAATTGAGAAAATCAAGCTCATCTAAGGAGGTCTTGAGAGATTTTAATTTGATTTAATTCCTTGGCAAATATTGAATGTTCAGTGAAAAATCAAATGTTACTAAATGAGCATTAAGAAATATATACAGTTTATCTCGTGACTGAGACCAGGGATTAAATGAGACATACCAGTATATGACTTTGAATCTAGTTTTCTTAATTGATTGCTTTTGGAAGATGAGTTAGAAATATTTGGATTGTTTTAAGTTCTGCATCGAAACGGTGTGAACAATACACATGAATCCTCATGGCCACGTGCTACCGAAAGTGCATAGCAAAATAAGATCTCACGCTCATTTCTATACATGTATCAATGCACAATGCTCATGGAAGAAAGAAAAAAAAAAAAAAAAAAAAAAAAAACCGAAACTGAAGAATTCACAGGAGTTATGGCGCCTATCAAATTTGAGGCAATAGTCTCCCTTTGTGAGAATGACACGGAGTTCCTGGTGTGGGTTACTATTTTGTTCTTGAAATGAACGGTTGTAATGTTTGTTTTAAAGTTGTATTTTCTGTTTATATCCCTATAGTTATGTTTCCTAATTTGTATGACGTCTCAGTTTTGTAGGTGGAGAATGTGTTTCAGATTATTTACGAAAAACATTTCCTTTATAATCGGCCGGGAGTTGTGGCGTGCTCCTATAATCCAGCTACTTGGAGGCCGGGGTCGGTGGACGGTTTGAGGGCGGGGGCTCTGCCCCTCGGTGTTCTATGTCGATCGGGCGTCCGCACTAAGCTTGGCATCAATATGGGTCCCTCGGGGGAGCCTAGGGGGTCCAGGTTGTCTAAAGAGGGACGTACTGGCCTAGGGTGGAAACACAGCAGGCAAAAGTCCCCGTGTCGTGCAGTAGTGGGATCGCGCCTGTGAATAGACGTCGTTGGGTAGCCCGTCCAATATAGTTGGACACGATCCTTTTTTCTCATGTTTTCTTTTATTTCCGTGAATTTGAAGCTACTTAATTAATATCCATAATATTTGCAAAAGCTATTTTCAAAATATAGGATTTAAGAGCTCACTATGTCCACTATACACAATTTTCGAAAGCCACCAAACGATTTTGTCTTCCTCAGAACCCCTGCCAACCCTCCCCTTCAGTCATTTTCAGATTCTTGTCCGTAAAATACCTTCTTTAAAACATGATGCAGGTCATCTAATAGATTAAGAGATTTTAGATTAGTAAGCATTCTATCTGTTTTCTTTACGTATGCAGATCTACGTTCTACATACGACAGTTTGAGCTGTGCGTTGCAGTGAGTTTTGGATCTATAAATATTTTCCGACTGAACTGTTTAAAATTTCATTTGCCACGCAAGCATGTATGTTACGTGCCACTTGTAATTTGTTTGGAACCGTTAACCTTGCCCAAATTATCAAGGTAACCGAACGTAGGTATTCCAAATGTGTAGAAGAAGATAGGTGGAAACTAAATGCAATATCTTATCAATATATTAACATAGAGAATTATAAAATGACAACCATCTTGTACCTTAAATTACTTAATGTACGGCGATTGTACAAGCAGCACTGCAGGCCAGTCCCCGATCTCACGAAATATCTCAATTTCTCCTCAGATTAAGATGTTACATGATCTTGCTAATGACACGACTTGAAACGAATGCATAGACGAATGTAGTGTGTATAAATCTTTAGGAGAACCTTATGGAAGATGAGCATTTCATACTCAAAATGTTGATCTCTTAAAATCAAGACAATATTATTAGGATTGTTATTGTTGTTGTTGTTTTGACATTTTTGTGATTTTTGTGAGAGGACGGGATACGTGAAAAGAATCAAAAGGAATTATAGGTTTCGAAATTTTTGACCGAGAAGTAACTTTATTCTTGGAGAAAGAGAGTTGGGGAGATGAAATATGACAAACAAGTTTTGCCTGAAGTAATTGAGAAAATCAAGCTCATCTAAGGAGGTCTTGAGAGATTTTAATTTGATTTAATTCCTTGGCAAATATTGAATGTTCAGTGAAAAAAATCAAATGTTACTAAATGAGCATTAAGAAAGATATACAGTTTATCTCGTGACTGAGACACGGGGATTAAATGAGACATACCAGTATATGACTTTGAATCTAGTTTTCTTAATTGATTGCTTTTGGAAGATGAGTTCGAAATATTTTAATTGTTTTAAGTTCTGCATCGAAACGGTGTGACCAATACACATGAATCCTCATGGCCGCGTGCTACCGAAAGTGCATAGCAAAATAAGATCTCACGCTCATTTCTATACATGTATCAATGCACAATGCTTATGGAAGAAAGAAAAAAAAAAAAAAAAAAAACGAAACTGAAGAATTCACAGGAGTTATGGCGCCTATCAAATTTGAGGCAATAGTCTCCCTTTGTGAGAATGACACGGACTTCTGGTGTGGGTTACTATTTTGTTCTTGAAATGAACGGTTGTAATGTTTGTTTTAAAGTTGTATTTTCTGTTTATATCCCTATAGTTATGTTTCCTAATTTGTATGACGTCTCAGTTTTGTAGGTGGAGAATGTGTTTCAGATTATTTACGAAAAACATTTCCTTTATAATCGGCCGGGAGTTGTGGGGTGCTCCTATAATCCAGCTACTTGGAGGCCGGGGTCGGTGGACGGTTTGAGGGCGGGGGCTCTGCCCCTCGGTGTTCTATGTCGATCGGGCGTCCGCACTAAGCTTGGCATCAATATGGGTCCCTCGGGGGAGCCTAGGGGGTCCAGGTTGTCTAAAGAGGGACGTACTGGCCTAGGGTGGAAACACAGCAGGCAAAAGTCCCCGTGTCGTGTAGTAGTGGGATCGCGCCTGTGAATAGACGTCGTTGGGTAGCCCGTCCAATATAGTTGGACACGAACCTTTTTTCTCATGTTTTCTTTTATTTCCGTGAATTTGAAGCTACTTAATTAATATCCATAATATTTGCAAAAGCTATTTTCAAAATCCACTATACACAATTTTCGAAAGCCACCAAACGATTTTGTCTTCCTCAGAACCCCTGCCAACCCTCCCCTTCAGTCATTTTCAGATTCTTGTCCGTAAAATACCTTCTTTAAAACATGATGCAGGTCATCTAATAGATTAAGAGATTTTAGATTAGTAAGCATTCTATCTGTTTTCTTTACGTATGCAGATCTACGTTCTACATACGACAGTTTGAGCTGTGCGTTGCAGTGAGTTTTGGATCTATAAATATTTTCCGACTGAACTGTTTAAAATTTCATTTGTCACGCAAGCATGTATGTTACGTGCCACTTGTAATTTGTTTTGAACCGTTAACCTTGCCCAAATTATCAAGGTAACCGAACGTAGGTATTCCAAATGTGTAGAAGAAGATAGGTGGAAACTAAATGCAATATCTTATCAATATATTAATATAGAGAATTATACAATGACAACCATCTTGTACCTTAAATTACTTAATGTACGTCGATTGTACAAGCAGCACTGCAGGCCAGTCCCCGATCTCACGAAATTTCTCAATTTCTCCTCAGATTAAGATGTTACATGATCTTGCTAATGACACGACTTGAAACGAATGCATAGACGAATGTAGTGTGTATAAATCTTTAGGAGAGCCTTATGGAAGATGAGCATTTCATACTCAAAATGTTGATCTCTTAAAATCAAGACATTATTTTTAGGATTGTTATTGTTGTTGTTGTTTTGACATTTTTGTGATTTTCGTGAGATGAAGGGATACGTGAAAAGAATCAAAAGGAATTATAGGTTTCGAAATTTTTGACTGAGAAGTAACTTTATTCTTGGAGAAAGAGAGTTGGGGAGATGAAATATGACAAACAAGTTTTGCCTGAAGTAATTGAGAAAATCAAGCTCATCTAAGGAGGTCTTGAGAGATTTTAATTTGATTTAATTCCTTGGCAAATATTGAATGTTCAGTGAAAAATCAAATGTTACTAAATGAGCATTAAGAAAGATATACAGTTTATCTCGTGACTGAGACCAGGGATTAAATGAGACATACCAGTATATGACTTTGAATCTAGTTTTCTTAATTGATTGCTTTTGGAAGATGAGTTAGAAATATTTGGATTGTTTTAAGTTCTGCATGGGAACGGTGTGACCAATACACATGAATCCTCATGTCCGCGTGCTACCGAAAGTGCATAGCAAAATAAGATCTCACGCTCATTTCTATACATGTATCAATGCACAATGCTCATGGAAGAAAGAAAAAAAAAAAAAAAAAAAAAAAACCGAAACTGAAGAATTCACAGGAGTTATGGCGCCTATCAAATTTGAGGCAATAGTCTCCCTTTGTGAGAATGACACGGAGTTCCTGGTGTGGGTTACTATTTTGTTCTTGAAATGAACGGTTGTAATGTTTGTTTTAAAGTTGTATTTTCTGTTTATATCCCTATAGTTATGTTTCCTAATTTGTATGACGTCTCAGTTTTGTAGGTGGAGAATGTGTTTCAGATTATTTACGAAAAACATTTCCTTTATAATCGGCCGGGAGTTGTGGCGTGCTCCTATAATCCAGCTACTTGGAGGCCGGGGTCGGTGGACGGTTTGAGGGCGGGGGCTCTGCCCCTCGGTGTTCTATGTCGATCGGGCGTCCGCACTAAGCTTGGCATCAATATGGGTCCCTCGGGGGAGCCTAGGGGGTCCAGGTTGTCTAAAGAGGGACGTACTGGCCTAGGGTGGAAACACAGCAGACAAAAGTCCCCGTGTCGTGCAGTAGTGGGATCGCGCCTGTGAATAGACGTCGTTGGGTAGCCCGTCCAATATAGTTGGACACGATCCTTTTTTCTCATGTTTTCTTTTATTTCCGTGAATTTGAAGCTACTTAATTAATATCCATAATATTTGCAAAAGCTATTTTCAAAATATAGGAATTTAAGAGCTCACTATGTCCACTATACACAATTTTCGAAAGCCACCAAACGATTTTGTCTTCCTCAGAACCCCTGCCAACCCTCCCCTTCAGTCATTTTCAGATTCTTGTCCGTAAAATACCTTCTTTAAAACATGATGCAGGTCATCTAATAGATTAAGAGATTTTAGATTAGTAAGCATTCTATCTGTTTTCTTTACGTATGCAGATCTACGTTCTACATACGACAGTTTGAGCTGTGCGTTGCAGTGAGTTTTGGATCTATAAATATTTTCCGACTGAACTGTTTAAAATTTCATTTGTCACGCAAGCATGTATGTTACGTGCCACTTGTAATTTGTTTTGAACCGTTAACCTTGCCCAAATTATCAAGGTAACCGAACGTAGGTATTCCAAATGTGTAGAAGAAGATAGGTGGAAACTAAATGCAATATCTTATCAATATATTAATATAGAGAATTATACAATGACAACCATCTTGTACCTTAAATTACTTAATGTACGGCGATTGTACAAGCAGCACTGCAGGCCAGTCCCCGATCTCACGAAATTTCTCAATTTCTCCTCAGATTAAGATGTTACATGATCTTGCTAATGACACGACTTGAAACGAATGCATAGACGAATGTAGTGTGTATAAATCTTTAGGAGAACCTTATGGAAGATGAGTATTTCATACTCAAAATGTTGATCTCTTAAAATCAAGACAATATTATTAGGATTGTTATTGTTGTTGTTGTTTTGACATTTTTGTGATTTTCGTGAGAGGACGGGATACGTGAAAAGAATCAAAAGGAATTTTAGGTTTCGAAATTTTTGACCGAGAAGTATATTTGTTTTTGGAGAAAGAGAGTTGGGGAGATGAAATATGACAAACAAGTTTTGCCTGAAGTAATTGAGAAAATCAAGCTCATCTAAGGAGGTCTTGAGAGATTTTAATTTGATTTAATTCCTTGGCAAATATTGAATGTTCAGTGAAAAATCAAATGTTACTAAATGAGCATTAAGAAATATATACAGTTTATCTCGTGACTGAGACCAGGGATTAAATGAGACATACCAGTATATGACTTTGAATCTAGTTTTCTTAATTGATTGCTTTTGGAAGATGAGTTAGAAATATTTGGATTGTTTTAAGTTCTGCATCGAAACGGTGTGAACAATACACATGAATCCTCATGGCCACGTGCTACCGAAAGTGCATAGCAAAATAAGATCTCACGCTCATTTCTATACATGTATCAATGCACAATGCTCATGGAAGAAAGAAAAAAAAAAAAAAAAAAAAAAACCGAAACTGAAGAATTCACAGGAGTTATGGCGCCTATCAAATTTGAGGCAATAGTCTCCCTTTGTGAGAATGACACGGAGTTCCTGGTGTGGGTTACTATTTTGTTCTTGAAATGAACGGTTGTAATGTTTGTTTTAAAGTTGTATTTTCTGTTTATATCCCTATAGTTATGTTTCCTAATTTGTATGACGTCTCAGTTTTGTAGGTGGAGAATGTGTTTCAGATTATTTACGAAAAACATTTCCTTTATAATCGGCCGGGAGTTGTGGCGTGCTCCTATAATCCAGCTACTTGGAGGCCGGGGTCGGTGGACGGTTTGAGGGCGGGGGCTCTGCCCCTCGGTGTTCTATGTCGATCGGGCGTCCGCACTAAGCTTGGCATCAATATGGGTCCCTCGGGGGAGCCTAGGGGGTCCAGGTTGTCTAAAGAGGGACGTACTGGCCTAGGGTGGAAACACAGCAGGCAAAAGTCCCCGTGTCGTGCAGTAGTGGGATCGCGCCTGTGAATAGACGTCGTTGGGTAGCCCGTCCAATATAGTTGGACACGATCCTTTTTTCTCATGTTTTCTTTTATTTCCGTGAATTTGAAGCTACTTAATTAATATCCATAATATTTGCAAAAGCTATTTTCAAAATATAGATTTAAGAGCTCACTATGTCCACTATACACAATTTTCGAAAGCCACCAAACGATTTTGTCTTCCTCAGAACCCCTGCCAACCCTCCCCTTCAGTCATTTTCAGATTCTTGTCCGTAAAATACCTTCTTTAAAACATGATGCAGGTCATCTAATAGATTAAGAGATTTTAGATTAGTAAGCATTCTATCTGTTTTCTTTACGTATGCAGATCTACGTTCTACATACGACAGTTTGAGCTGTGCGTTGCAGTGAGTTTTGGATCTATAAATATTTTCCGACTGAACTGTTTAAAATTTCATTTGTCACGCAAGCATGTATGTTACGTGCCACTTGTAATTTGTTTGGAACCGTTAACCTTGCCCAAATTATCAAGGTAACCGAACGTAGGTATTCCAAATGTGTAGAAGAAGATAGGTGGAAACTAAATGCAATATCTTATCAATATATTAATATAGAGAATTATACAATGACAACCATCTTGTACCTTAAATTACTTAATGTACGGCGATTGTACAAGCAGCACTGCAGGCCAGTCCCCGATCTCACGAAATTTCTCAATTTCTCCTCAGATTAAGATGTTACATGATCTTGCTAATGACACGACTTGAAACGAATGCATAGACGAATGTAGTGTGTATAAATCTTTAGGAGAACCTTATGGAAGATGAGCATTTCATACTCAAAATGTTGATCTCTTAAAATCAAGACATTATTATTAGGATTGTTATTGTTGTTGTTGTTTTGACATTTTTGTGATTTTCGTGAGAGGACGGGATACGTGAAAAGAATCAAAAGGAATTATAGGTTTCGAAATTTTTGACCGAGAAGTAAATTTGTTCTTGGAGAAAGAGAGTTGGGGAGATGAAATATGACAAACAAGTTTTGCCTGAAGTAATTGAGAAAATCAAGCTCATCTAAGGAGGTCTTGAGAGATTTTAATTTGATTTAATTCCTTGGCAAATATTGAATGTTCAGTGAAAAATCAAATGTTACTAAATGAGCATTAAGAAAGATATACAGTTTATCTCGTGACTGAGACCAGGGATTAAATGAGACATACCAGTATATGACTTTGAATCTAGTTTTCTTAATTGATTGCTTTTGGAAGATGAGTTAGAAATATTTGGATTGTTTTAAGTTCTGCATCGAAACGGTGTGAACAATACACATGAATCCTCATGGCCACGTGCTACCGAAAGTGCATAGCAAAATAAGATCTCACGCTCATTTCTATACATGTATCAATGCACAATGCTTATGGAAGAAAGAAAAAAAAAAAAAAAAAAAAAACGAAACTGAAGAATTCACAGGAGTTATGGCGCCTATCAAATTTGAGGCAATAGTCTCCCTTTGTGAGAATGACACGGAGTTCCTGGTGTGGGTTACTATTTTGTTCTTGAAATGAACGGTTGTAATGTTTGTTTTAAAGTTGTATTTTCTGTTTATATCCCTATAGTTATGTTTCCTAATTTGTATGACGTCTCAGTTTTGTAGGTGGAGAATGTGTTTCAGATTATTTACGAAAAACATTTCCTTTATAATCGGCCGGGAGTTGTGGCGTGCTCCTATAATCCAGCTACTTGGAGGCCGGGGTCGGTGGACGGTTTGAGGGCGGGGGCTCTGCCCCTCGGTGTTCTATGTCGATCGGGCGTCCGCACTAAGCTTGGCATCAATATGGGTCCCTCGGGGGAGCCTAGGGGGTCCAGGTTGTCTAAAGAGGGACGTACTGGCCTAGGGTGGAAACACAGCAGACAAAAGTCCCCGTGTCGTGCAGTAGTGGGATCGCGCCTGTGAATAGACGTCGTTGGGTAGCCCGTCCAATATAGTTGGACACGATCCTTTTTTCTCATGTTTTCTTTTATTTCCGTGAATTTGAAGCTACTTAATTAATATCCATAATATTTGCAAAAGCTATTTTCAAAATATAGAATTTAAGAGCTCACTATGTCCACTATACACAATTTTCGAAAGCCACCAAACGATTTTGTCTTCCTCAGAACCCCTGCCAACCCTCCCCTTCAGTCATTTTCAGATTCTTGTCCGTAAAATACCTTCTTTAAAACATGATGCAGGTCATCTAATAGATTAAGAGATTTTAGATTAGTAAGCATTCTATCTGTTTTCTTTACGTATGCAGATCTACGTTCTACATACGACAGTTTGAGCTGTGCGTTGCAGTGAGTTTTGGATCTATAAATATTTTCCGACTGAACTGTTTAAAATTTCATTTGTCACGCAAGCATGTATGTTACGTGCCACTTGTAATTTGTTTTGAACCGTTAACCTTGCCCAAATTATCAAGGTAACCGAACGTAGGTATTCCAAATGTGTAGAAGAAGATAGGTGGAAACTAAATGCAATATCTTATCAATATATTAATATAGAGAATTATACAATGACAACCATCTTGTACCTTAAATTACTTAATGTACGGCGATTGTACAAGCAGCACTGCAGGCCAGTCCCCGATCTCACGAAATTTCTCAATTTCTCCTCAGATTAAGATGTTACATGATCTTGCTAATGACACGACTTGAAACGAATGCATAGACGAATGTAGTGTGTATAAATCTTTAGGAGAGCCTTATGGAAGATGAGTATTTCATACTCAAAATGTTGATCTCTTAAAATCAAGACATTATTTTTAGGATTGTTATTGTTGTTGTTGTTTTGACATTTTTGTGATTTTCGTGAGATGAAGGGATACGTGAAAAGAATCAAAAGGAATTATAGGTTTCGAAATTTTTGACCGAGAAGTATATTTGTTTTTGGAGAAAGAGAGTTGGGGAGATGAAATATGACAAACAAGTTTTGCCTGAAGTAATTGAGAAAATCAAGCTCATCTAAGGAGGTCTTGAGAGATTTTAATTTGATTTAATTCCTTGGCAAATATTGAATGTTCAGTGAAAAATCAAATGTTACTAAATGAGCATTAAGAAAGATATACAGTTTATCTCGTGACTGAGACCAGGGATTAAATGAGACATACCAGTATATGACTTTGAATCTAGTTTTCTTAATTGATTGCTTTTGGAAGATGAGTTAGAAATATTTGGATTGTTTTAAGTTCTGCATCGAAACGGTGTGAACAATACACATGAATCCTCATGGCCACGTGCTACCGAAAGTGCATATCAAAATAAGATCTCACGCTCATTTCTATACATGTATCAATGCACAATGCTCATGGAAGAAAGAAAAAAAAAAAAAAAAAACAAAAAACCGAAACTGAAGAATTCACAGGAGTTATGGCGCCTATCAAATTTGAGGCAATAGTCTCCCTTTGTGAGAATGACACGGAGTTCCTGGCGTAGGTTACTATTTTGTTCTTGAAATGAACGGTTGTAATGTTTGTTTTAAAGTTGTATTTTCTGTTTATATCCCTATAGTTATGTTTCCTAACTTGTATGACGTCTCAGTTTTGTAGGTGGAGAATGTGTTTCAGATTATTTACGAAAAACATTTCCTTTATAATCGGCCGGGAGTTGTGGCGTGCTCCTATAATCCAGCTACTTGGAGGCCGGGGTCGGTGTACGGTTTGAGGGCGGGGGCTCTGCCCCTCGGTGTTCTATGTCGATCGGGCGTCCGCACTAAGCTTGGCATCAATATGGGTCCCTCGGGGGAGCCTAGGGGGTCCAGGTTGTCTAAAGAGGGACGTACTGGCCTAGGGTGGAAACACAGCAGGCAAAAGTCCCCGTGTCGTGCAGTAGTGGGATCGCGCCTGTGAATAGACGTCGTTGGGTAGCCCGTCCAATATAGTTGGACACGATCCTTTTTTCTCATGTTTTCTTTTATTTCCGTGAATTTGAAGCTACTTAATTAATATCCATAATATTTGCAAAAGCTATTTTCAAAATATAGGATTTAAGAGCTCACTATGTCCACTATACACAATTTTCGAAAGCCACCAAACGATTTTGTCTTCCTCAGAACCCCTGCCAACCCTCCCCTTCAGTCATTTTCAGATTCTTGTCCGTAAAATACCTTCTTTAAAACATGATGCAGGTCATCTAATAGATTAAGAGATTTTAGATTAGTAAGCATTCTATCTGTTTTCTTTACGTATGCAGATCTACGTTCTACATACGACAGTTTGAGCTGTGCGTTGCAGTGAGTTTTGGATCTATAAATATTTTCCGACTGAACTGTTTAAAATTTCATTTGTCACGCAAGCATGTATGTTACGTGCCACTTGTAATTTGTTTGGAACCGTTAACCTTGCCCAAATTATCAAGGTAACCGAACGTAGGTATTCCAAATGTGTAGAAGAAGATAGGTGGAAACTAAATGCAATATCTTATCAATATATTAATATAGAGAATTATACAATGACAACCATCTTGTACCTTAAATTACTTAATGTACGGCGATTGTACAAGCAGCACTGCAGGCCAGTCCCCGATCTCACGAAATTTCTCAATTTTTCCTCAGATTAAGATGTTACATGATCTTGCTAATGACACGACTTGAAACGAATGCATAGACGAATGTAGTGTGTATAAATCTTTAGGAGAACCTTATGGAAGATGAGCATTTCATACTCAAAATGTTGATCTCTTAAAATCAAGACATTATTATTAGGATTGTTATTGTTGTTGTTGTTTTGACATTTTTGTGATTTTCGTGAGAGGACGGGATACGTGAAAAGAATCAAAAGGAATTATAGGTTTCGAAATTTTTGACCGAGAAGTAAATTTGTTCTTGGAGAAAGAGAGTTGGGGAGATGAAATATGAATAACAAGTTTTGCCTGAAGTAATTGAGAAAATCAAGCTCATCTAAGGAGGTTGTGAGAGATTTTAATTTGATTTAATTCCTTGGCAAATATTGAATGTTCAGTGAAAAATCAAATGTTACTAAATGAGCATTAAGAAATATATACAGTTTATCTCGTGACTGAGACCAGGGATTAAATGAGACATACCAGTATATGACTTTGAATCTAGTTTTCTTAATTGATTGCTTTTGGAAGATGAGTTAGAAATATTTGGATTGTTTTAAGTTCTGCATCGAAACGGTGTGAACAATACACATGAATCCTCATGGCCACGTGCTACCGAAAGTGCATATCAAAATAAGATCTCACGCTCATTTCTATACATGTATCAATGCACAATGCTTATGGAAGAAAGAAAAAAAAAAAAAAAAAAAAAAAAACGAAACTGAAGAATTCACAGGAGTTATGGCGCCTATCAAATTTGAGGCAATAGTCTCCCTTTGTGAGAATGACACGGAGTTCCTGGTGTGGGTTACTATTTTGTTCTTGAAATGAACGGTTGTAATGTTTGTTTTAAAGTTGTATTTTCTGTTTATATCCCTATAGTTATGTTTCCTAATTTGTATGACGTCTCAGTTTTGTAGGTGGAGAATGTGTTTCAGATTATTTACGAAAAACATTTCCTTTATAATCGGCCGGGAGTTGTGGCGTGCTCCTATAATCCAGCTACTTGGAGGCCGGGGTCGGTGGACGGTTTGAGGGCGGGGGCTCTGCCCCTCGGTGTTCTATGTCGATCGGGCGTCCGCACTAAGCTTGGCATCAATATGGGTCCCTCGGGGGAGCCTAGGGGGTCCAGGTTGTCTAAAGAGGGACGTACTGGCCTAGGGTGGAAACACATCAGACAAAAGTCCCCGTGTCGTGCAGTAGTAGGATCGCGCCTGTGAATAGACGTCGTTGGGTAGCCCGTCCAATATAGTTGGACACGATCCTTTTTTCTCATGTTTTCTTTTATTTCCGTGAATTTGAAGCTACTTAATTAATATCCATAATATTTGCAAAAGCTATTTTCAAAATATAGGATTTAAGAGCTCACTATGTCCACTATACACAATTTTCGAAAGCCACCAAACGATTTTGTCTCCCTCAGAACCCCTGCCAACCCTCCCCTTCAGTCATTTTCAGATTCTTGTCCGTAAAATACCTTCTTTAAAACATGATGCAGGTCATCTAATAGATTAAGAGATTTTAGATTAGTAAGCATTCTATCTGTTTTCTTTACGTATGCAGATCTACGTTCTACATACGACAGTTTGAGCTGTGCGTTGCAGTGAGTTTTGGATCTATAAATATTTTCCGACTGAACTGTTTAAAATTTCATTTGTCACGCAAGCATGTATGTTACGTGCCACTTGTAATTTGTTTGGAACCGTTAACCTTGCCCAAATTATCAAGGTAACCGAACGTAGGTATTCCAAATGTGTAGAAGAAGATAGGTGGAAACTAAATGCAATATCTTATCAATATATTAATATAGAGAATTATACAATGACAACCATCTTGTACCTTAAATTACTTAATGTACGGCGATTGTACAAGCAGCACTGCAGGCCAGTCCCCGATCTCACGAAATTTCTCAATTTCTCCTCAGATTAAGATGTTACATGATCTTGCTAATGACACGACTTGAAACGAATGCATAGACGAATGTAGTGTGTATAAATCTTTAGGAGAGCCTTATGGAAGATGAGCATTTCATACTCAAAATGTTGATCTCTTAAAATCAAGACAATATTATTAGGATTGTTATTGTTGTTGTTGTTTTGACATTTTTGTGATTTTCGTGAGAGGACGGGATACGTGAAAAGAATCAAAAGGAATTATAGGTTTCGAAATTTTTGACCGAGAAGTAACTTTATTCTTGGAGAAAGAGAGTTGGGGAGATGAAATATGACAAACAAGTTTTGCCTGAAGTAATTGAGAAAATCAAGCTCATCTAAGGAGGTCTTGAGAGATTTTAATTTGATTTAATTCCTTGGCAAATATTGAATGTTCAGTGAAAAATCAAATGTTACTAAATGAGCATTAAGAAAGATATACAGTTTATCTCGTGACTGAGACCAGGGATTAAATGAGACATACCAGTAGATGACTTTGAATCTAGTTTTCTTAATTGATTTCTTTTGGAAGATGAGTTAGAAATATTTGGATTGTTTTAAGTTCTGCATGGAAACGGTGTGACCAATACACATGAATCCTCATGGCCACGTGCTACCGAAAGTGCATAGCAAAATAAGATCTCACGCTCATTTCTATACATGTATCAATGCACAATGCTCATGGAAGAAAGAAAAAAAAAAAAAAAAAAAAAAAAACCGAAACTGAAGAATTCACAGGAGTTATGGCGCCTATCAAATTTGAGGCAATAGTCTCCCTTTGTGAGAATGACACGGAGTTCCTGGCGTAGGTTACTATTTTGTTCTTGAAATGAACGGTTGTAATGTTTGTTTTAAAGTTGTATTTTCTGTTTATATCCCTATAGTTATGTTTCCTAATTTGTATGACGTCTCAGTTTTGTAGGTGGAGAATGTGTTTCAGATTATTTACGAAAAACATTTCCTTTATAATCGGCCGGGAGTTGTGGCGTGCTCCTATAATCCAGCTACTTGGAGGCCGGGGTCGGTGGACGGTTTGAGGGCGGGGGCTCTGCCCCTCGGTGTTCTATGTCGATCGGGCGTCCGCACTAAGCTTGGCATCAATATGGGTCCCTCGGGGGAGCCTAGGGGGTCCAGGTTGTCTAAAGAGGGACGTACTGGCCTAGGGTGGAAACACAGCAGGCAAAAGTCCCCGTGTCGTGCAGTAGTGGGATCGCGCCTGTGAATAGACGTCGTTGGGTAGCCCGTCCAATATAGTTGGACACGATCCTTTTTTCTCATGTTTTCTTTTATTTCCGTGAATTTGAAGCTACTTAATTAATATCCATAATATTTGCAAAAGCTATTTTCAAAATATAGGATTTAAGAGCTCACTATGTCCACTATACACAATTTTCGAAAGCCACCAAACGATTTTGTCTTCCTCAGAACCCCTGCCAACCCTCCCCTTCAGTCATTTTCAGATTCTTGTCCGTAAAATACCTTCTTTAAAACATGATGCAGGTCATCTAATAGATTAAGAGATTTTAGATTAGTAAGCATTCTATCTGTTTTCTTTACGTATGCAGATCTACGTTCTACATACGACAGTTTGAGCTGTGCGTTGCAGTGAGTTTTGGATCTATAAATATTTTCCGACTGAACTGTTTAAAATTTCATTTGTCACGCAAGCATGTATGTTACGTGCCACTTGTAATTTGTTTGGAACCGTTAACCTTGCCCAAATTATCAAGGTAACCGAACGTAGGTATTCCAAATGTGTAGAAGAAGATAGGTGGAAACTAAATGCAATATCTTATCAATATATTAATATAGAGAATTATACAATGACAACCATCTTGTACCTTACATTACTTAATGTACGGCGATTGTACAAGCAGCACTGCAGGCCAGTCCCCGATCTCACGAAATTTCTCAATTTTTCCTCAGATTAAGATGTTACATGATCTTGCTAATGACACGACTTGAAACGAATGCATAGACGAATGTAGTGTGTATAAATCTTTAGGAGAACCTTATGGAAGATGAGCATTTCATACTCAAAATGTTGATCTCTTAAAATCAAGACAATATTATTAGGATTGTTATTGTTGTTGTTGTTTTGACATTTTTGTGATTTTCGTGAGAGGACGGGATACGTGAAAAGAATCAAAAGGAATTATAGGTTTCGAAATTTTTGACCGAGAAGTAAATTTGTTCTTGGAGAAAGAGAGTTGGGGAGATGAAATATGAATAACAAGTTTTGCCTGAAGTAATTGAGAAAATCAAGCTCATCTAAGGAGGTTGTGAGAGATTTTAATTTGATTTAATTCCTTGGCAAATATTGAATGTTCAGTGAAAAATCAAATGTTACTAAATGAGCATTAAGAAATATATACAGTTTATCTCGTGACTGAGACCAGGGATTAAATGAGACATACCAGTATATGACTTTGAATCTAGTTTTCTTAATTGATTGCTTTTGGAAGATGAGTTAGAAATATTTGGATTGTTTTAAGTTCTGCATCGAAACGGTGTGAACAATACACATGAATCCTCATGGCCACGTGCTACCGAAAGTGCATAGCAAAATAAGATCTCACGCTCATTTCTATACATGTATCAATGCACAATGCTTATGGAAGAAAGAAAAAAAAAAAAAAAAAAAAAAACCGAAACTGAAGAATTCACAGGAGTTATGGCGCCTATCAAATTTGAGGCAATAGTCTCCCTTTGTGAGAATGACACGGAGTTCCTGGTGTGGGTTACTATTTTGTTCTTGAAATGAACGGTTGTAATGTTTGTTTTAAAGTTGTATTTTCTGTTTATATCCCTATAGTTATGTTTCCTAATTTGTATGACGTCTCAGTTTTGTAGGTGGAGAATGTGTTTCAGATTATTTACGAAAAACATTTCCTTTATAATCGGCCGGGAGTTGTGGCGTGCTCCTATAATCCAGCTACTTGGAGGCCGGGGTCGGTGGACGGTTTGAGGGCGGGGGCTCTGCCCCTCGGTGTTCTATGTCGATCGGGCGTCCGCACTAAGCTTGGCATCAATATGGGTCCCTCGGGGGAGCCTAGGGGGTCCAGGTTGTCTAAAGAGGGACGTACTGGCCTAGGGTGGAAACACAGCAGGCAAAAGTCCCCGTGTCGTGCAGTAGTGGGATCGCGCCTGTGAATAGACGTCGTTGGGTAGCCCGTCCAATATAGTTGGACACGATCCTTTTTTCTCATGTTTTCTTTTATTTCCGTGAATTTGAAGCTACTTAATTAATATCCATAATATTTGCAAAAGCTATTTTCAAAATATAGGATTTAAGAGCTCACTATGTCCACTATACACAATTTTCGAAAGCCACCAAACGATTTTGTCTTCCTCAGAACCCCTGCCAACCCTCCCCTTCAGTCATTTTCAGATTCTTGTCCGTAAAATACCTTCTTTAAAACATGATGCAGGTCATCTAATAGATTAAGAGATTTTAGATTAGTAAGCATTCTATCTGTTTTCTTTACGTATGCAGATCTACGTTCTACATACGACAGTTTGAGCTGTGCGTTGCAGTGAGTTTTGGATCTATAAATATTTTCCGACTGAACTGTTTAAAATTTCATTTGTCACGCAAGCATGTATGTTACGTGCCACTTGTAATTTGTTTGGAACCGTTAACCTTGCCCAAATTATCAAGGTAACCGAACGTTGGTATTCCAAATGTGTAGAAGAAGATAGGTGGAAACTAAATGCAATATCTTATCAATATATTAATATAGAGAATTATACAATGACAACCATCTTGTACCTTAAATTACTTAATGTACGGCGATTGTACAAGCAGCACTGCAGGCCAGTCCTAGATCTCACGAAATTTCTCAATTTCTCCTCAGATTAAGATGTTACAAGATCTTGCTAATGACACGACTTGAAACGAATGCATAGACGAATGTAGTGTGTATAAATCTTTAGGAGAGCCTTATGGAAGATGAGCATTTCATACTCAAAATGTTGATCTCTTAAAATCAAGACAATATTATTAGGATTGTTATTGTTGTTGTTGTTTTGACATTTTTGTGATTTTCGTGAGAGGACGGGATACGTGAAAAGAATCAAAAGGAATTATAGGTTTCGAAATTTTTGACCGAGAAGTAACTTTATTCTTGGAGAAAGAGAGTTGGGGAGATGAAATATGACAAACAAGTTTTGCCTGAAGTAATTGAGAAAATCAAGCTCATCTAAGGAGGTCTTGAGAGATTTTAATTTGATTTAATTCCTTGGCAAATATTGAATGTTCAGTGAAAAATCAAATGTTACTAAATGAGCATTAAGAAAGATATACAGTTTATCTCGTGACTGAGACCAGGGATTAAATGAGACATACCAGTAGATGACTTTTAATCTAGTTTTCTTAATTGATTTCTTTTGGAAGATGAGTTAGAAATATTTGGATTGTTTTAAGTTCTGCATGGAAACGGTGTGACCAATACACATGAATCCTCATGGCCACGTGCTACCGAAAGTGCATAGCAAAATAAGATCTCACGCTCATTTCTATACATGTATCAATGCACAATGCTCATGGAAGAAAAAAAAAAAAAAAAAAAACCGAAACTGAAGAATTCACAGGAGTTATGGCGCCTATAAAATTTTGAGTCAATAGTCTCCCTTTGTGAGAATGACACGGACTTCCTGGTGTGGGTTACTATTTTGCTCTTGAAATGAACGGTTGTAATGTTTGTTTTAAAGTTGTATTTTCTGTTTATATCCCTATAGTTATGTTTCCTAATTTTTATGACGTTTCAGTTGTTTTGGTGGAGAATGTATTTCAGATGATTTACGAAAAACATTTTCTCAATCATCGGCCGGGAGTTGTGGCGTGCTCCTATAATCCAGCTACTTGGAGGCCGGGGTCGTTGGACTGTTTGTGGGCTGGCGCTCTGCCCTTCGGTGTTCTATGTCGATCGGGCGTCCGAACTAAGCTCGGCATCAATATGGGTCCCTCGGGGGAGCCTAGGGGATCCAGGTTGTGTAAAGAGGGACGTTCCGGCCAAGGGTTGAAACACAGCAGGCAAAAGTCCCCGTTTCGTGCAGAAGTGCGATCGCGCCATTGAATAGACGTCGTTGGGTCGCACGTCTAATATAGTTGGACACGATCCTTTTTCTCAAGAGTTTCACCACATTTTGAGTCTTACCATTGCACTTATTAACGTAACAGATATATATATATATATATATATATATATATATATATATATATATATATATATATATTTCATATATATATATATATATATATATATATATATATATATATATATATATATATATATTTCATATTTGTCCAAAAATGTGAATATTCTTATTCTAACAGCTGAAAAGCTGGTTTAGAATTATGTGCGGTTTTTCTTTCTTTTTTCTTTCTATATTTAATTTCGATGGGGTATTTTATGAACACCGCAAAACAGAAAACTATGTCTTATTCATGAAGATAGTAATCATGCCTTTATGAATGTGTCAAAGGGCTTAGTTCTTACAGTCATCAAATACTATCATTTGAAACAGGCACGGAACATCTGGAACTTGCACAATTGACATAGATTATAGGGATCGAAGGCGCCATCGTGCGACATGGACTATGCTTACGGTAGGAGCAATATGCTGTCAGCTTTGGACAAACTGCTTCAAAGTAGAGTGCTTTGTGAACTTCGAGCGCATTAAAAAGAAATATTTGTTTATTTGTTGTTGAATTGTGTGTGCAAAGTACACAGATGTGCTGCTTATCTAGAACTCTTATTACTTCCTTAATTGTAACTTCATGGCTTTTATAAAAACTTTGATAACTTCATATTTTTCCACAATATCCAGAATATACATAGATACATACATAGAGACATACATGCATACATACATTCATATATACTTACTCCTTGATTTGTACGTATATTCTCTTGCACGGCTTACTGCACAGAGAGAGAGAGAGAGAGAGAGAGAGAGAGAGAGAGAGAGAGAGAGAGAGAGAGAGAGAGAGAGAGTACGCAGGCAAACCTTTCATGTTCAGTATTTCATTTCTATGTCTCTGCCACCAAATTTGAAAATTGGTCTGTTGGTGATTTTGGAGAGGACACATATTAGCTTGCAAAGTTATGGAAATGATAGATTCGCAATTGTTTTGGTATTACACATTAAAATACAAGTGATATGTACTGAATAATAGTTTGTATGTGTTTAATAGACTGTACTTTTGAATCCTGGTTTCTTACTTCATTGAATTTTGTAGACGAATTACTACTACTTGAATTGTTTATGTTATGTGCGTAAAGGCGTGTGACAGGTGCATGTGTAACTCCATGGTGGCCACGTGCTACTGAAAATGTATAGCAAAAATGTCAGGCTCATTTCAAAATTTGTTAAGGGACAAGACTCTGACAAAATAATGCTGAAGAATTCGCATGAGTTATGACGCCTACTACATTTGAGGCAGTAGTCTCCTTTTGTGATAATGGCACAGACTTCCTGGTGTAGGATGTTAATTTTTCTCGAGAAGAAATTATAATGTACGTTTTTAATATTACTTTTCTGTGTTTATGCAATTGTTTTGTTTCTTTTCTTTCGCAACGTGTCAGTTTTGTAGGCAGAGGACACGTTTGGAGTAGTTTCAGATTATTTACGAAAAACTTTTCCTCTGTAATTCGGCCGGGAGTTGTGGCGTGCTTGTGTAATCCAGTTACTTGCAGGCCGGGGTCGTTGGACGCCTTGCTCTGCTCCTCGGTGCTCTATGTCGATTGGGCGTCCACACTAAGCTCGGCATCAATATGGATCCCTCGGGGGAGGCTAGGGGTCCAGGTTGTCTAAGGAGGGACGTACCGGCCCAAGGTGGAAAGACAGCAGGCTAAAGTCCACGTGTCGTGCAGTAGTGGGATCGCGCCTGTGAATAGGCATCGCTGCTTGACCCGTCTAATAGAGTCGGACACGATCCCTATCTCTCATTTGTGTTTCTTTTATTAATTATGTAATACTTCAAAAATCGATTTTCAGCCTGTATGATTTAGGAGCTCACAATCGACTCTTTACCCTATCAACTATACACAGTGTTCGAAAGCCAGGAAATGAAGTGATGTTGCTCCTTTCTTCCCTTCGTTTTATCTTTCTTCAAATTTGTATTCGTAAAATATCCTGCTGAAGATATGATATATGTCCTCTAATACACTATGAATCTCTTTTCTGTACGTATACAGATCTGGAATCACGGTACCAATTATTTTTCAATAGACCTTAATGTTAACGTTTGGTAAAATAAATATATCTTCTATTCTACTTTAGCATGCGTATTACGCACTGTCATAGAGAGCAATGTTAGATTGTCAATTTAACAAGGAAAAGGCCAGGTACTCCATTACACTTAAGAGAGACAACTCTGCTGGAACTAGACGGGGATAAGATTTATCCAGTCACAACAGATACATTTTCAATGATGTGTATGACATTTTCAACAAAATCATAAAACATACAAAACAGGATGTAGATATGAATTAACATAATCTCACATGTTGCCAAGTGATTCGACATTGTTTTAAAGCCTAACATAAAACTACAACTCTTATGTAATGCACCAATTGCAGCTAGGTTTGTTGTTTATTTCTGAATACATTGTTCCCTACACATTAAGCTCCGGCCCCACCCCCATGCTTGTGCAATTGGTACCGTTATACCATCTACATTATACATACAAACGTTTGAGCTGTGACTTGCAGTCGAGCAGGTGAGTATTCTATGTCCCAAAATTGCCTCCCTGGATCTGAGACTGGTAAATGTATGTATGTATGTACTATGTCCCAACGTCCCCTCTCTGGAGCTGAGACTGGTAAATGTATGTATGTATGTATGTATGTATGTATGTATGTATGTATGTATGTATGTATGTATGTATGTATGGTAGGTATGCATGTAGGTATGTGCGGATGTATGTATTTTACTTGCTACTTTTAAATTGTTCTGAAGTGGTTAAGCATGCTAAAATTATAAAGTTAACCGGACTTTGCTTTGTTTGTTTAATGTTAGAAGTAGACAGGTGGAAACCAAATACAAAATCTTATTCAAATAGAGAATCATACAGTGACAGGCATGTGGTACCTAAATTTACTTAACGCACGGCGATTTTAAAATGGTGACTGTGCGCCAGGCCCTGCTTTCACTAAATGGATTAAAATTTCTTCTCAAATTGAGATTTGACATGAACCTTCTGATAATAAGAACTTTTAACTGATGTATTATACGAATGTAGTACGTGTAAATCTTTATCATGACTATATGGAAGATTAGCATTTAATGCTAAACATTTTAATCTCTTAAACTAAAGATGTCATTATTAGTATTATTATTATTAGTGTTGTTGTTGTTGTTTTTGTTGTTATTGTTGTTGTTGTTTCAACAATACTGGGATTTTCGTATGAAGTAGGAATACTTGACAAGGTAATAATGACAACCTTTAAGTCTTAAAAATGTTATACCTATAACTAGAAATCTCTCGAAGAAATTCCGATAGGAAATCTGATTGTATTGCAAATGAATATTGTGTTTTTCTTGGAAAGTCGTATGGGGATATTAAAGCTATTAGAAAGGACCTCGCACTAAATTATACAAAATCCTTCATCAATGTGTATCAGATATTATCGAGTTCAATTAAAGAGACATGACGTACATGAGAAATCGACATGGGCAACGGTAATACTCAAAGCGTTGCCATGTTAATGCTGTATTAGTAGTGCACACTTTTCACGTGCTCTATTCGGAGTATCCTTTGAATTTATTGTTTGTATGGTCATAGATTTCTTTTGCTTAACTGAACGTTATTCACGATTGGGAGAAAGGACCCAGTTGCGTATGACACATTATTCACTGACGTCAATTAATAAAGGTCAAGACTAAAACTGAAAATCTACATCCGACACGTCTTTTCGGTGGCGGATAATCTAATTCCTGGTTTCTTTAACTCTTTTTGGGGATGAATTTATTCTTCCCTTTGAAGCGGAGATATTGGAATAGAGAGAGAAGTAGCTCCGCCTGCATAGAGAGTGTTCGGGTTAGCGTTTTGGAAGAAAATTGTCACGTTTTGACGGCCAGTTCCGTTCCCTGAATTTACAAATGCTCTGGTAAACGTTTTAACTTTACTTAGTGACGTCAGTTTTCGTCAGCAAAATTGATGTGTGTCCCTGAGAGCTACTGTACAGGTAGGTATGACAATAAACTGTGCATAGGCCATGCTGAAGTAGAGACAACATTCTGCACGAGCACAGGCAGACAGAATTTGATTAACAATAATGCTAATCCATGACTACCTCTTTCTATCATCTGAGTAGTTTATCTGACGAGTAATTTGCGGATGGAAGATAGAAGATCAAAGCAGATTTATAATTCCGTTATATCGAAATAGATGAATTGCATTAGGGGCGTAACGGAGGCAAATATTGCTAAATGCTCTCGATTCAATTCTCCGTGTCCTGGATCAAAACGTTCTTTCAATTGTAAAATGATTGAGGATTATTTATCACCGTTTAATCTCGTGTCATCATCTATCCCCAAACAGTACGTCCACTTTAGGAATAATTTGGCATCAACTCTCTTCCTTCTCCACCTCCTCCTCCTCCTCCTCATTATCAACAGCTGTAACGACATTTAAAATATCCACCCCCTCTTTGAAAAAAGATTAAAGAAAGAAAAATAACTGCAAGAAAACGAGGGTGCACGTTCCCCTTTCCTCGCATTTTAATTTCTTTATCTTTGGTGTTGCAGCAGATGCACATTTGGTCATTTTATTAGAAACCTTGTCAGTCGTTTAACATGTTGTAATGGTTCCGAGATTATGATGCCACGTGCAAATCGTACATATTGAACATGAAATCAGGGTGAAACGTATTTGATAAAAAGAAACATATCGATCAGGTTTACAATATAGATATTACAATAAAAGATAAATATAAATGTAAGGAAAGAAATATAGAATTGTAGAAAGAAAGCAAGAATGCCTATATTCTAGCCAATGGCTCGATTCGAAAGTATTACATGTACGCTGTATTTAGTGTTCTGGATTCTGAGACTGGTACCTTGCTCGATTCACAATAAGTTAACTTTGTCCTATTTTCACAAAGACATATGGGCAGCCATAGCTCATACATTTTACGAACGGCATTCCTGTGCGTTGAATGGTTGGTCCGATTTTAGTGACGATAAAATAGAGTTTCACCACATTTTGAGTCTTTCCATGACATTTATTAACGTACCAAAAAGATATATATTTCATATTTGTCCAAAAATGTGAATATTCTTATTCCAACAGCTGAAAAGCTGGTTTAGAATTATGTGAGCTTTTTCTTCTTTTTTCTTTCTATATTTAATTTAAATGGGGTATATTATGAACACCGCAAAACAGAAAACTATGTCTTATTCATGAAGATAGTAATCATGCCTTTATGAATGTGTCAAAGGGCTTAGTTCTTACAGTCATCAAATACTACCATTTTAAACAGGCGCGGAACATCTGGAACTTGCACAATTGACATAGATTATAGGGATCGAAGGCGCCATCTTGCGACATGGACTATGCTTACGGTAAGAGCAATATGCTGTCAGCTTTGGACAAACTGCTTCAAAGTAGAGTGCTTTGTGAACTTCGAGCGCATTAAAAAGAAATATTTGTTTATTTCTTGTTGAATTGTGTGTGCACAGTACACAGATGTGCTGCTTATCTAGAACTTTTATTACTTCCTTAATTGTAACTTCATGGCTTTTATAAAAACTTTGATAACTTCATATTTTTCCACAATATCCAGAATATACATAGATACATACATGGAGACATACATGCATACATACATTCATATATACTTACTCCTTGATTTGTACGTATATTCTCTTGCACGGCTTACTGCACCAAGAGAGAGAGAGAGAGAGAGAGAGAGAGAGAGAGAGAGAGAGAGAGAGAGAGAGAGAGAGAGAGAGAGTACGCAGGCAAACCTTTCATGTTCAGTATTTCATTTCTATGTCTCTGCCACCAAATTTGAAAATTGGTCTGTTGGTGATTTTGGAGAGGACACATATTAGCTTGCAAAGTTATGGAAATGATAGATTCGCAATTGTTTTGGTATTACACATTAAAATACAAGTGATATGTACTGAATAATAGTTTGTATGTGTTTAATAGACTGTACTTTTGAATCCTGGTTTCTTACTTCATTGAATTTTGTGGACGAATTACTACTACTTGAATTGTTTATGTTATGTGCGTAAAGGCGTGTGACAGGTGCATGTGTAACTCCATGGTGGCCACGTGCTACTGAAAATGTATAGCAAAAATGTCAGGCTCATTTCAAAATTTGTTAAGGGACAAGACTCTGACAAAATAATGCTGAAGAATTCGCATGAGTTATGACGCCTACTACATTTGAGGCAGTAGTCTCCTTTTGTGATAATGGCACAGACTTCCTGGTGTAGGATGTTAATTTTTCTCGAGAAGAAATTATAATGTACGTTTTTAATATTACTTTTCTGTGTTTATGCAATTGTTTTGTTTCTTTTCTTTCGCAACGTGTCAGTTTTGTAGGCAGAGGACACGTTTGGAGTAGTTTCAGATTATTTACGAAAAACTTTTCCTCTGTAATTCGGCCGGGAGTTGTGGCGTGCTTGTGTAATCCAGTTACTTGCAGGCCGGGGTCGTTGGACGCCTTGCTCTGCTCCTCGGTGCTCTATGTCGATTGGGCGTCCACACTAAGCTCGGCATCAATATGGATCCCTCGGGGGAGGCTAGGGGTCCAGGTTGTCTAAGGAGGGACGTACCGGCCCAAGGTGGAAAGACAGCAGGCTAAAGTCCACGTGTCGTGCAGTAGTGGGATCGCGCCTGTGAATAGGCATCGCTGCTTGACCCGTCTAATAGAGTCGGACACGATCCCTATCTCTCATTTGTGTTTCTTTTATTAATTATGTAATACTTCAAAAATCGATTTTCAGCCTGTATGATTTAGGAGCTCACAATCGACTCTTTACCCTATCAACTATACACAGTGTTCGAAAGCCAGGAAATGAAGTGATGTTGCTCCTTTCTTCCCTTCGTTTTATCTTTCTTCAAATTTGTATTCGTAAAATATCCTGCTGAAGATATGATATATGTCCTCTAATACACTATGAATCTCTTTTCTGTACGTATACAGATCTGGAATCACGGTACCAATTATTTTTCAATAGACCTTAATGTTAACGTTTGGTAAAATAAATATATCTTCTATTCTACTTTAGCATGCGTATTACGCACTGTCATAGAGAGCAATGTTAGATTGTCAATTTAACAAGGAAAAGGCCAGGTACTCCATTACACTTAAGAGAGACAACTCTGCTGGAACTAGACGGGGATAAGATTTATCCAGTCACAACAGATACATTTTCAATGATGTGTATGACATTTTCAACAAAATCATAAAACATACAAAACAGGATGTAGATATGAATTAACATAATCTCACATGTTGCCAAGTGATTCGACATTGTTTTAAAGCCTAACATAAAACTACAACTCTTATGTAATGCACCAATTGCAGCTAGGTTTGTTGTTTATTTCTGAATACATTGTTCCCTACACATTAAGCTCCGGCCCCCCGCCCCCATGCTTGTGCAATTGGTAACGTTATACCATCTACATTATATATACAAACGTTTGAGCTGTGACTTGCAGTCGAGCAGGTGAGTAATCTAGGTTCCAAAATTGCCTCCCTGGATCTGAGACTGGTAAATGTATGTATGCATGTACTATGTCCCAACGTCCCCTCTCTGGAGCTGAGACTGGTAAATGTATGTATGTATGTATGTATGTATGTATGTATGTATGTATGTATGTATGTATGTATGTATGTATGTATGTATGTATGTATGTATGTATGTGCGGATGTATGTATGTTACTTGCTACTTTTAAATTGTTCTGAAGTGGTTAAGCATGCTAAAATTATAAAGTTAACCGGACTTTGCTTTGTTTGTTTAATGTTAGAAGTAGACAGGTGGAAACCAAATACAAAATCTTATTCAAATAGAGAATCATACAGTGACAGGCATGTGGTACCTAAATTTACTTAACGCACGGCGATTTTAAAATGGTGACTGTGCGCCAGGCCCTGCTTTCACTAAATGGATTAAAATTTCTTCTCAAATTGAGATTTGACATGAACCTTCTGATAATAAGAACTTTTAACTGATGTATTATACGAATGTAGTACGTGTAAATCTTTATCATGACTATATGGAAGATTAGCATTTAATGCTAAACATTTTAATCTCTTAAACTAAAGATGTCATTATTAGTATTATTATTATTAGTGTTGTTGTTGTTGTTTTTGTTGTTATTGTTGTTGTTGTTTCAACAATACTGGGATTTTCGTATGAAGTAGGAATACTTGACAAGGTAATAATGACAACTTTTAAGTCTTAAAAATGTTATACCTATAACTAGAAATCTCTCGAAGAAATTCTGATAGGAAATCTGATTGTATTGCAAATGAATATTGTGTTTTTCTTGGAAAGTCGTATGGGGATATTAAAGTTATTAGAAAGGACCTCGCACTAAATTATACAAAATCCTTCATCAATGTGTATCAGATATTATCGAGTTCAATTAAAGAGACATGACGTACATGAGAAATCAACATGGGCAACGGTAATACTCAAAGCGTTGCCATGTTAATGCTGTATTAGTAGTGCACACTTTTCACGTGCTCTATTCGGAGTATCCTTTGAATTTATTGTTTGTATGGTCATAGATTTCTTTTGCTTAACTGAACGTTATTCACGATTGGGAGAAAGGACCCAGTTGCGTATGACACATTATTCATTGACGTCAATTAATAAAGGTCAAGACTAAAACTGAAAATCTACATCCGAGACGTCTTTTCGGTGGCGGATAATCTAATTCCTGGTTTCTTTACCTCTTTTTGGGGATGAATTTATCCTTCCCTTTGAAGCGGAGATATTGGAATAGAGAGAGAAGTAGCTCCGCCTGCATAGAGAGTGTTCGGATTAGCGTTTTGGAAGAAAATTGTCACGTTTTGACGGCCAGTTCCGTTCCCTGAATTTACAAATGCTCTGGTAAACGTTTTGCCTTTAATTAGTGACGTCAGTTTTCGTCAGCAAAATTGATGTGTGTCCCTGAGAGCTACTTTACAGGTAGGTATGACAATAAACTGTGCATAGGCCATGCTGAAGTAGAGACAACATTCTGCACGAGCACAGGCAGACAGAATTTGATTAACAATAATGCTAATCCATGACTACCTCTTTCTATCATCTGAGTAGTTTATCTGACGAGTAATTTGCGGATGGAAGATAGAAGATCAAAGCAGATTTATAATTCCGTTATATCGAAATAGATGAATTGCATTAGGGGCGTAACGGAGGCAAATATTGCTAAATGCTCTCGATTCAATTCTCCGTGTCCTGGATCAAAACGTTCTTTCAATTGTAAAATGATTGAGAATTATTTATCACCGTTTAATCTCGTGTCATCATCTATCCCCAAACAGTACGTCCACTTTAGGAATAATTTGGCATCAACTCTCTTCCTTCTCCACCTCCTACTCCTCATCATTATCAACAGCTGTAACGACATTTAAAATATCCACCCCCTCTTTGAAAAAAGATTAAAGAAAGAAAAATAACAGCAAGAAAAAGAGGGTGCACGTTCCCCTTTCCTCGCATTTTATTTTCTTTATCTTTGGTGTTGCTTGTCATCTTCCTCACATGCAGCAGATGCACATTTGGTCATTTTATTAGAAACCTTGTCAGTCGTTTAACATGTTGAAATGGTTCCGAGATTATGATGCCACGTGTAAATCGTACATATTGAACATGAAATCAGGGTGAAACGTATTTGATAAAAAGAAACATATCGATCAGGTTTACAATAGAGATATTACAATAAAAGATAAATATAAATGTAAGGAAAGAAATATAGAATTGTAGAAATAATGCAAGAATGCCTATATTCTAGCCAATGGCTCGATTTGAAAGTATTACATGTACGCTGTATTTAGTGTTCTGGATTCTGAGACTGGTACCTTGCTCGATTTACAATAAGTGAACTTAGTCCTATTTTCACAAAGACATATGGGCAGCCATAGCTCATACATTTTACGAACGGCATTCCTGTGCGTTGAATGGTTGGTCGATTTTAGTGACGATAAAATAGAGTTTCACCACATTTTGAGTCTTTCCATGACACTTATTAACGTACCAAAAAGATATATATTTCATATTTGTCCAAAAATGTGAATATTCTTATTCTAACAGCTGAAAAGCTGGTTTAGAATTATGTGCGGTTTTCTTTCTTTTTTCTTTCTATATTTAATTTCGATGGGGTATTTTATGAACACCGCAAAACAGAAAACTATGTCTTATTCATGAAGATAGTAATCATGCCTTTATGAATGTGTCAAAGGGCTTAGTTCTTACAGTCATCAAATACTATCATTTGAAACAGGCACGGAACATCTGGAACTTGCACAATTGACATAGATTATAGGGATCGAAGGCGCCATCGTGCGACATGGACTATGCTTACGGTAAGAGCAATATGCTGTCAGCTTTGGACAAACTGCTTCAAAGTAGAGTGCTTTGTGAACTTCGAGCGCATTTAAAAGAAATATTTGTTTATGTGTTGTTGAATTGTGTGTGCAAAGTACACAGATGTGCTGCTTATCTAGAACTCTTATTACTTCCTTAATTGTAACTTCATGGCTTTTATAAAAACTTTGATAACTTCATATTTTTCCACAATATCCAGAATATACATAGATACATACATAGAGACATACATGCATACATACATTCATATATACTTACTCCTTGATTTGTACGTATATTCTCTTGCACGGCTTACTGCACAGAGAGAGAGAGAGAGAGAGAGAGAGAGAGAGAGAGAGAGAGAGAGAGAGAGAGAGAGAGAGAGAGAGAGAGAGTACGCAGGCAAACCTTTCATGTTCAGTATTTCATTTCTATGTCTCTGCCACCAAATTTGAAAATTGGTCTGTTGGTGATTTTGGAGAGGACACATATTAGCTTGCAAAGTTATGGAAATGATAGATTCGCAATTGTTTTGGTATTACACATTAAAATACAAGTGATATGTACTGAATAATAGTTTGTATGTGTTTAATAGACTGTACTTTTGAATCCTTTTTTCTTACTTCATTGAATTTTGTGGACGAATTACTACTACTTGAATTGTTTATGTTATGTGCGTAAAGGCGTGTGACAGGTGCATGTGTAACTCCATGGTGGCCACGTGCTACTGAAAATGTATAGCAAAAATGTCAGGCTCATTTCAAAATTTGTTAAGGGACAAGACTCTGACAAAATAATGCTGAAGAATTCGCATGAGTTATGACGCCTACTACATTTGAGGCAGTAGTCTCCTTTTGTGATAATGGCACAGACTTCCTGGTGTAGGATGTTAATTTTTCTCGAGAAGAAATTATAATGTACGTTTTTAATATTACTTTTCTGTGTTTATGCAATTGTTTTGTTTCTTTTCTTTCGCAACGTGTCAGTTTTGTAGGCAGAGGACACGTTTGGAGTAGTTTCAGATTATTTACGAAAAACTTTTCCTCTGTAATTCGGCCGGGAGTTGTGGCGTGCTTGTGTAATCCAGTTACTTGCAGGCCGGGGTCGTTGGACGCCTTGCTCTGCTCCTCGGTGCTCTATGTCGATTGGGCGTCCACACTAAGCTCGGCATCAATATGGATCCCTCGGGGGAGGCTAGGGGTCCAGGTTGTCTAAGGAGGGACGTACCGGCCCAAGGTGGAAACACAGCAGGCTAAAGTCCACGTGTCGTGCAGTAGTGGGATCGCGCCTGTGAATAGGCATCGCTGCGTAACCCGTCTAATAGAGTCGGACACGATCCCTATCTCTCATTTGTGTTTCTTTTATTAATTATGTAATACTTCAAAAATCGATTTTCAGCCTGTATGATTTAGGAGCTCACAATCGACTCTTTACCCTATCAACTATACACAGTGTTCGAAAGCCAGGAAATGAAGTGATGTTGCTCCTTTCTTCCCTTCGTTTTATCTTTCTTCAAATTTGTATTCGTAAAATATCCTGCTGAAGATATGATATATGTCCTCTAATACACTATGAATCTCTTTTCTGTACGTATAAAGATCTGGAATCACGGTACCAATTATTTTTCAATAGACCTTAATGTTAACGTTTGGTAAAATAAATATATCTTCTTTTCTACTTTAGCATGCGTATTACGCACTGTCATAGAGAGCAATGTTAGATTGTCAATTTAACAAGGAAAAGGCCAGGTACTCCATTACACTTAAGAGAGACAACTCTGCTGGAACTAGACGGGGATAAGATTTATCCAGTCACAACAGATACATTTTCAATGATGTGTATGACATTTTCAACAAAATCATAAAACATACAAAACAGGATGTAGATATGAATTAACATAATCTCACATGTTGCCAAGTGATTCGACCTTGTTTTAAAGCCTAACATAAAACTACAACTCTTATGTAATGCACCAATTGCAGCTAGGTTTGTTGTTTATTTCTGAATACATTGTTCCCTACACATTAAGCTCCGGCCCCCCCCCCATGCTTGTGCAATTGGTACCGTTATACCATCTACATTATATATACAAACGTTTGAGCTGTGACTTGCAGTCGAGCAGGTGAGTATTCTAGGTTCCAAAATTGCCTCCCTGGATCTGAGACTGGTAAATGTATGTATGCATGTACTATGTCCCAACGTCCCCTCTCTGGAGCTGAGACTGGTAAATGTATGTATGTATGTATGTATGTATGTATGTATGTATGTATGTATGTATGTATGTATGTATGTATGTATGTGTGTGCGGATGTATGTATGCTACTTGATACTTTTAAATTGTTCTGAAGTGGTTAAGCATGCTAAAATTATAAAGTTAACCGGACTTTGCTTTGTTTGTTTAATGTTAGAAGAAGACAGGTGGAAACCAAATACAAAATCTTATTCAAATAGAGAATCATACAGTGACAGGCATGTGGTACCTAAATTTACTTAACGCACGGCAATTTTAAAATGGTGACTGTGCGCCAGGCCCTGCTTTCACTAAATGGATTAAAATTTCTTCTCAAATTGAGATTTGACATGAACCTTCTGATAATAAGAACTTTTAACTGACGTATTATACGAATGTAGTACGTGTAAATCTTTATCATGACTATATGGAAGATTAGCATTTAATGCTAAACATTTTAATCTCTTAAACTAAAGATGTCATTATTAGTATTATTATTATTAGTGTTGTTGTTGTTGTTTTTGTTGTTATTGTTGTTGTTGTTTCAACAATACTGGGATTTTCGTATGAAGTAGGAATACTTGACAAGGTAATAATGACAACCTTTAAGTCTTAAAAATGTTATACCTATAACTAGAAATCTCTCGAAGAAATTCCGATAGGAAATCTGATTGTATTGCAAATGAATATTGTGTTTTTCTTGGAAAGTCGTATGGGGATATTAAAGCTATTAGAAAGGACCTCGCACTAAATTATACAAAATCCTTCATCAATGTGTATCAGATATTATCGAGTTCAATTAAAGAGACATGACGTACATGAGAAATCGACATGGGCAACGGTAATACTCAAAGCGTTGCCATGTTAATGCTGTATTAGTAGTGCACACTTTTCACGTGCTCTATTCGGAGTGTCCTTTGAATTTATTGTTTGTATGGTCATAGATTTCTTTTGCTTAACTGAACGTTATTCACGATTGGGAGAAAGGACCCAGTTGCGTATGACACATTATTCATTGACGTTAATTAATAAAGGTCAAGACTAAAACTGAAAATCTACATCCGAGACGTCTTTTCGGTGGCGGATAATCTAATTCCTGGTTTCTTTAACTCTTTTTGGGGATGAATTTATTCTTCCCTTTGAAGCGGAGATATTGGAATAGAGAGAGAAGTAGCTCCGCCTGCATAGAGAGTGTTCGGGTTAGCGTTTTGGAAGTAAATTGTCACGTTTTGACGGCCAGTTCCGTTCCCTGAATTTACAAATGCTCTGGTAAACGTTTTAACTTTACTTAGTGACGTCAGTTTTCGTCAGCAAAATTGATGTGTGTCCCTGAGAGCTACTGTACAGGTAGGTATGACAATAAACTGTGCATAGGCCATGCTGAAGTAGAGACAACATTCTGCACGAGCACAGGCAGACAGAATTTGATTAACAATAATGCTAATCCATGACTACCTCTTTCTATCATCTGAGTAGTTTATCTGACGAGTAATTTGCGGATGGAAGATAGAAGATCAAAGCAGATTTATAATTCCGTTATATCGAAATAGATGAATTGCATTAGGGGCGTAACGGAGGCAAATATTGCTAAATGCTCTCGATTCAATTCTCCGTGTCCTGGATCAAAACGTTCTTTCAATTGTAAAATGATTGAGAATTATTTATCACCGTTTAATCTCGTGTCATCATCTATCCCCAAACAGTACGTCCACTTTAGGAATAATTTGGCATCAACTCTCTTCCTTCTCCACCTCCTCCTCCTCATCATTATCAACAGCTGTAACGACATTTAAAATATCCACCCCCTCTTTGAAAAAAGATTAAAGAAAGAAAAATAATTGCAATAAAACGAGGGTGCACGTTCCCCTTTCCTCGCATTTTAATTTCTTTATCTTTGGTGTTGCTTGTCATCTTCCTCACATGCAGCAGATGCACATTTGGTCATTTTATTAGAAACCTTGTCAGTCGTTTAACATGTTGTAATGGTTCCGAGATTATGATGCCACGTGTAAATCGTACATATTGAACATGAAATCAGGGTGAAACGTATTTGATAAAAAGAAACATATCGATCAGGTTTACAATATAGATATTACAATAAAAGATAAACATAAATGTAAGGAAAGAAATATAGAATTGTAGAAAGAAAGCGAGAATGCCTATATTCTAGCCAATGGCTCTTTTTGAAAGTATTACATGTACGCTGTATTTAGTGTTCTGGATTCTGAGACTGGTACCTTGCTCGAGTCACAATAAGTGAACTTAGTCCTATTTTCACAAAGACATATGGGCAGCCATAGCTCATACATTTTACGAACGGCATTCCTGTGCGTTGAATTGTTGGTCCGATTTTAGTGACGATAAAATAGAGTTTCACCACATTTTGAGTCTTTCCAGGACACTTATTAACATACCAAAAAGATATATATTTCATATTTGTCCAAAAATGTGAATATTCTTATTCTAACAGCTGAAAAGCTGGTTTAGAATTATGTGCGGTTTTCTTTCTTTTTTCTTTCTATATTTAATTTCGATGGGGTATTTTATGAACACCGCAAAACAGAAAACTATGTCTTATTCATGAAGATAGTAATCATGCCTTTATGAATGTGTCAAAGGGCTTAGTTCTTACAGTCATCAAATACTATCATTTGAAACAGGCACGGAACATCTGGAACTTGCACAATTGACATAGATTATAGGGATCGAAGGCGCCATCGTGCGACATGGACTATGCTTACGGTAAGAGCAATATGCTGTCAGCTTTGGACAAACTGCTTCAAAGTAGAGTGCTTTGTGAACTTCGAGAGCATTTAAAAGAAATATTTGTTTATGTGTTGTTGAATTGTGTGTGCAAAGTACACAGATGTGCTGCTTATCTAGAACTCTTATTACTTCCTTAATTGTAACTTCATGGCTTTTATAAAAACTTTGATAACTTCATATTTTTCCACAATATCCAGAATATACATAGATACATACATAGAGACATACATGCATACATACATTCATATATACTTACTCCTTGATTTGTACGTATATTCTCTTGCACGGCTTACTGCACAGAGAGAGAGAGAGAGAGAGAGAGAGAGAGAGAGAGAGAGAGAGAGAGAGAGAGAGAGAGAGAGAGTACGCAGGCAAACCTTTCATGTTCAGTATTTCATTTCTATGTCTCTGCCACCAAATTTGAAAATTGGTCTGTTGGTGATTTTGCAGAGGACACATATTAGCTTGCAAAGTTATGGAAATGATAGATTCGCAATTGTTTTGGTATTACACATTAAAATACAAGTGATATGTACTGAATAATAGTTTGTATGTGTTTAATAGACTGTACTTTTGAATCCTTTTTTCTTACTTCATTGAATTTTGTGGACGAATTACTACTACTTGAATTGTTTATGTTATGTGCGTAAAGGCGTGTGACAGGTGCATGTGTAACTCCATGGTGGCCACGTGCTACTGAAAATGTATAGCAAAAATGTCAGGCTCATTTCAAAATTTGTTAAGGGACAAGACTCTGACAAAATAATGCTGAAGAATTCGCATGAGTTATGACGCCTACTACATTTGAGGCAGTAGTCTCCTTTTGTGATAATGGCACAGACTTCCTGGTGTAGGATGTTAATTTTTCTCGAGAAGAAATTATAATGTACGTTTTTAATATTACTTTTCTGTGTTTATGCAATTGTTTTGTTTCTTTTCTTTCCCAAAGTGTCAGTTTTGTAGGCAGAGGACACGTTTGGAGTAGTTTCAGATTATTTACGAAAAACTTTTCCTCTGTAATTCGGCTGGGAGTTGTGGCGTGCTTGTGTAATCCAGTTACTTGCAGGCCGGGGTCGTTGGACGCCTTGCTCTGCTCCTCGGTGCTCTATGTCGATTGGGCGTTCACACTAAGCTCGGCATCAATATGGATCCCTCGGGGGAGGCTAGGGGTCCAGGTTGTCTAAGGAGGGACGTACCGGCCCAAGGTGGAAACACAGCAGGCTAAAGTCCACGTGTCGTGCAGTAGTGGGATCGCGCCTGTGAATAGGCATCGCTGCGTAACCCGTCTAATAGAGTCGGACACGATCCCTATCTCTCATTTGTGTTTCTTTTATTAATTATGTAATACTTCAAAAATCGATTTTCAGCCTGTATGATTTAGGAGCTCACAATCGACTCTTTACCCTATCAACTATACACAGTGTTCGAAAGCCAGGAAATGAAGTGATGTTGCTCCTTTCTTCCCTTCGTTTTATCTTTCTTCAAATTTGTATTCGTAAAATATCCTGCTGAAGATATGATATATGTCCTCTAATACACTATGAATCTCTTTTCTGTACGTATACAGATCTGGAATCACGGTACCAATTATTTTTCAATAGACCTTAATGTTAACGTTTGGTAAAATAAATATATCTTCTATTCTACTTTAGCATGCGTATTACGCACTGTCATAGAGAGCAATGTTAGATTGTCAATTTAACAAGGAAAAGGCCAGGTACTCCATTACACTTAAGAGAGACAACTCTGCTGGAACTAGACGGGGATAAGATTTATCCAGTCACAACAGATACATTTTCAATGATGTGTATGACATTTTCAACAAAATCATAAAACATACAAAACAGGATGTAGATATGAATTAACATAATCTCACATGTTGCCAAGTGATTCGACATTGTTTTAAAGCCTAACATAAAACTACAACTCTTATGTAATGCACCAATTGCAGCTAGGTTTGTTGTTTATTTCTGAATACATTGTTCCCTACACATTAAGCTCCGGCCCCCCGCCCCCATGCTTGTGCAATTGGTAACGTTATACCATCTACATTATATATACAAACGTTTGAGCTGTGACTTGCAGTCGAGCAGGTGAGTAATCTAGGTTCCAAAATTGCCTCCCTGGATCTGAGACTGGTAAATGTATGTATGCATGTACTATGTCCCAACGTCCCCTCTCTGGAGCTGAGACTGGTAAATGTATGTATGTATGTATGTATGTATGTATGTATGTATGTATGTATGTATGTATGTATGTATGTATGTATGTATGTATGTGTGTGCGGATGTATGTATGCTACTTGATACTTTTAAATTGTTCTGAAGTGGTTAAGCATGCTAAAATTATAAAGTTAACCGGACTTTGCTTTGTTTGTTTAATGTTAGAAGAAGACAGGTGGAAACCAAATACAAAATCTTATTCAAATAGAGAATCATACAGTGACAGGCATGTGGTACCTAAATTTACTTAACGCACGGCAATTTTAAAATGGTGACTGTGCGCCAGGCCCTGCTTTCACTAAATGGATTAAAATTTCTTCTCAAATTGAGATTTGACATGAACCTTCTGATAATAAGAACTTTTAACTGACGTATTATACGAATGTAGTACGTGTAAATCTTTATCATGACTATATGGAAGATTAGCATTTAATGCTAAACATTTTAATCTCTTAAACTAAAGATGTCATTATTAGTATTATTATTATTAGTGTTGTTGTTGTTGTTTTTGTTGTTATTGTTGTTGTTGTTTCAACAATACTGGGATTTTCGTATGAAGTAGGAATACTTGACAAGGTAATAATGACAACTTTTAAGTCTTAAAAATGTTATACCTATAACTAGAAATCTCTCGAAGAAATTCTGATAGGAAATCTGATTGTATTGCAAATGAATATTGTGTTTTTCTTGGAAAGTCGTATGGGGATATTAAAGTTATTAGAAAGGACCTCGCACTAAATTATACAAAATCCTTCATCAATGTGTATCAGATATTATCGAGTTCAATTAAAGAGACATGACGTACATGAGAAATCAACATGGGCAACGGTAATACTCAAAGCGTTGCCATGTTAATGCTGTATTAGTAGTGCACACTTTTCACGTGCTCTATTCGGAGTGTCCTTTGAATTTATTGTTTGTATGGTCATAGATTTCTTTTGCTTAACTGAACGTTATTCACGATTGGGAGAAAGGACCCAGTTGCGTATGACACATTATTCATTGACGTTAATTAATAAAGGTCAAGACTAAAACTGAAAATCTACATCCGAGACGTCTTTTCGGTGGCGGATAATCTAATTCCTGGTTTCTTTACCTCTTTTTGGGGATGAATTTATCCTTCCCTTTGAAGCGGAGATATTGGAATAGAGAGAGAAGTAGCTCCGCCTGCATAGAGAGTGTTCGGATTAGCGTTTTGGAAGAAAATTGTCACGTTTTGACGGCCAGTTCCGTTCCCTGAATTTACAAATGCTCTGGTAAACGTTTTGCCTTTAATTAGTGACGTCAGTTTTCGTCAGCAAAATTGATGTGTGTCCCTGAGAGCTACTTTACAGGTAGGTATGACAATAAACTGTGCATAGGCCATGCTGAAGTAGAGACAACATTCTGCACGAGCACAGGCAGACAGAATTTGATTAACAATAATGCTAATCCATGACTACCTCTTTCTATCATCTGAGTAGTTTATCTGACGAGTAATTTGCGGATGGAAGATAGAAGATCAAAGCAGATTTATAATTCCGTTATATCGAAATAGATGAATTGCATTAGGGGCGTAACGGAGGCAAATATTGCTAAATGCTCTCGATTCAATTCTCCGTGTCCTGGATCAAAACGTTCTTTCAATTGTAAAATGATTGAGAATTATTTATCACCGTTTAATCTCGTGTCATCATCTATCCCCAAACAGTACGTCCACTTTAGGAATAATTTGGCATCAACTCTCTTCCTTCTCCACCTCCTCCTCCTCATCATTATCAACAGCTGTAACGACATTTAAAATATCCACCCCCTCTTTGAAAAAAGATTAAAGAAAGAAAAATAATTGCAATAAAACGAGGGTGCACGTTCCCCTTTCCTCGCATTTTAATTTCTTTATCTTTGGTGTTGCTTGTCATCTTCCTCACATGCAGCAGATGCACATTTGGTCATTTTATTAGAAACCTTGTCAGTCGTTTAACATGTTGTAATGGTTCCGAGATTATGATGCCACGTGTAAATCGTACATATTGAACATGAAATCAGGGTGAAACGTATTTGATAAAAAGAAACATATCGATCAGGTTTACAATATAGATATTACAATAAAAGATAAACATAAATGTAAGGAAAGAAATATAGAATTGTAGAAAGAAAGCAAGAATGCCTATATTCTAGCGAATGGTTCGATTTGAAAGTATTACATATACGCTGTATTTAGTGTTCTGGATTCTGAGACTGGTACCTTCCTCGATTCACAATATGTGAACTTAGTCCTATTTTCACGAAGACAGATGGGCAGCCATAGCTCATACATTTTTACAAACGGCATTCATGCGCACTTAATGGTTGATTCGATTTAAGTGACGATAAAATAGCGTTTCACCACATTTTCAGTCTTTTCATTACTGAAATAAATATACCTTTTATCCTACTTTAGCATGCGTGTTACGCGCAGTTAACAATGTCAGATTGTCAATTTAACAAGGAAAAGGCCAGGTACTCCATTACACTTAAGCGTGATAACTCTGCTGGAACCAGACAAGGGTAAGAGTTATCCTGTCACAACAGATACATTTTCAATGATGTGTATCACATTTTTGACAAAATCATAAAAATATAAAACAGGTTCTAGATGAAATAACATAATCTCACATGTTGCCAAGTGACTCAACTTTTGTTTTTAAAGCTTAACAGAAACTACAACTCTTACGTATGGACCAATCACAGGTAGGTTTGTTGTTTTATTCTGAATACAATGTTGTCTACACATTTAGCTCCCCCTCCCCACCCCCAACCCCAAGCTTGCGCAATTGGTACCGTTATAGCATCAATGTTCTATATACAACAGTTCTGTGGCTTGCAGTTGAGCTAGTATATTATTCTATGTTTCCAAGTCCCCTGCCTGGATCTGAGTCGGGTATATTAAAGTATGTATGTATGGATGTATGACGGCACTTAATAACCTAGTTGTGTTGCTGTGCCGCAAACAAGAAATCATATATGTTTGTTTGTCACTTGTAAATCTTTCTTAAGCGGTTAACCATGATACAATTTTTAATTTAACCTGACGTTGCTTTGTTTTTTCGATTTTAGAAGAAGACAGGTAATAACTAAGTACAATATTTTATTCATATAGAGAATCATACAGTGACAGGAATGTTGTTGCTAAAATTACTCAATGCAATTGGATTCTAAAAGCAGCGCTGTGGGTTAGTCCCCGGTTTCACCAAATTTCTCTAACTTTCTCCTTAAATTGTGATTTTGCTTGATCTTGCTAATGATGGGACATTTTATCTGACGTATATACGAATGTAGTATGATAAATCTGACGTATATACGAATGTAGTATGATAAATCTGAATGTATATACGAATGTAGTATGATAAATCTGATGAATATACGAATGTAGTATGATAAATCTGACGTATATACGAATGTAGTATGATACATCTGATGTATATACGAATGTAGTATGATACATCTGATGTATATACGAAAGTGGTATGATAAATCTGATGTATATTCGAATGTAGTATGATAAAGCTGATGTATATACGAATGTAGTATGATAAATCTGATGTATATACGAATGTGTATGATAAATCTGATGTATATACGAATGTAGTATGATACATCTGATGTATATACGAATGTAGTATGATAAATCTGATGTATATACGAATGTAGTATGATACATCTGATGTATATACGAATGTAGTATGATAAATCTGATGTGTATACGAATGCAGTATGATACATCTGATGTGTATACGAATGTAGTATGATAAATCTGATGTATATACGAAAGTAGTATGATAAATCTGATGTATATACGAATGTAGTATGATACATCTGATGTATATACGAATGTAGTATGATACATCTGATGTGTATACGAATGTAGTATGATAAATCTGATGTATATACGAATGTAGTATGATACATCTGATGTATATACGAATGTAGTATGATACATCTGATGTGTATACGAATGTAGTATGATAAATCTGATGTATATACGAAAGTAGTATGATAAATCTGATGTATATACGAATGTAGTATGATACATCTGATGTATATACGAATGTAGTATGATACATCTGATGTGTATACGAAAGTAGTATGATAAATCTGATGTATATACGAATGTAGTATGATACATCTGATGTATATACGAATGTAGTATGATAAATCTGATGTATATACGAATGTAGTATGATAAATCTGATGTATATACGAATGTAGTATGATAAATATGAACGAGGACAATAAGAAAGGGTAGCATTTCAAAGCTCTTAAAATGAAGACAATATTATTTTATTATTTTTATAGTTTCAACAATACTGGGATTTTCGTAATAAGTAGCAAATAACAAAAACTGTAAAGACTTCGAAATTATACACCTATAACTATATATTTTTTGTTGTTGTTGAAAAAAGAGTTGTATAATTAAAGTATAAAAAAAATGTCCAGATTTCTTTATAAATAAAAAAGCTCTTCTCAGAAGGATTTAAAATATTATAACTTTATTTTAGACCTTGACAAATGACAACTGTTCAGTGAAAAATTACATATTACCAACTGAACAATAAGAAATGTGTACAATAAATCCCAATTTTAAGAAAAAAAATTGAGACTGTTAGTGACACTCGGGTCTGATTTATATACTGATCACATCCACACGGTCAAGGATTTGCCATTCCTGTCTGTATTACATATTGGATAAAGAAATGCATGTACACATACACGAGATTAGTACAACCACAGTAATTGCAAATAGTGTCATGTTCTGGTTGTTGTCTCTCTAAAAGTGTTCTTTTCAGAAAAGTGTTGATGTTTATATTTACCGTGTTAGGACTGGACTATCGGAGAAAAAAGGGATGGCAGATTAATATTTTAAATGAAACAAATAATCATAGAGGCATATATTAGATAAAGAAACATACGTATGCAAACACGAGAAATTTGAAATTGTGTAGCTAGAACAGTCCTTCAATCTTTGGAGCCGTGTGTAAAGACCATCTTACTTTTTATACAATATTCAATGTCAACACACGAGATTTGGAATTCCAGTTTACAGCAAAGGACGATTAAATGTGGATTGGAAGACAATGAGGTACCGTCGGCAGACGTTTTCTTATCGTATGAAATTGTATTTAGTGTGTAATTACTTATATGTACATATCTAATGGCAGATACGGATTGACCACGAATATAAATAGATATGCCAACTAAAAATATGGACTGGCCCAGAAATAGGGTGTACAGCTGGCATTCATTCAAACCTATGAACGATTTTAAGATGCATTTGTAAAAGGCGCTCTGACCGATTAAGGTTCTCCAAGGGTAGTGGCGTAGCAAGAAATTCTGCCCGCCTCCCAAGCAAAACTTAATTATGGGGCACCCTCCCAATAAAAAAGTTGTTTGATGGGAATTTTGGGTGCCCACTTGTCCTGGCTGCCACCCCACCCAACCCGGGAAAGGGGGGAGGGGGTAGTGTTTGCTTGGGCATTTAGCACGCCATTGTCGAAGTATATATAAACAGGTGTTTATCGACATGTTTAGGTTTTAGAACCGGCTAATATTAGCGCAATGGATGGTCAGTATCTTATATAAATTAAATTTTTAAAGACTGGCTCTTTCTTTGGGCATTTTTCTTCGGGTGGTTTCTACACCACCAGGTGAACAAATGGACTGCACATAGTTTAAGGCTGCGAGATTTTTGCACATGAATTTTAAGTCACACGGTCATAACTGTTTTGCATGTTGCAAGTTGAGCTCGCATATAGGCCTGGCTATAGATTTTGGGTGAGCTATATAGAGTGCAGGAATAACTCATAATGAAATCTTGTGTTCGTGACTGAGACTTTATGTTTATATTTTGTCTACAACCAGAGTCTCCTGTTGATATTTGACTCACCTATTGCTAGCTCATCAGGCCATGTGACCGTCGCCCATCCATTTGCTTGTTATCACTCTGGAGGCCATATTTTGGTTCTGATTTTGGTCGAACTTTGAAATATATATTTATATCGTTTGATTCTCAGCAGAGTTCAAATCTGAGCGAGATCTATGGAAAGTAATGAGATGATCTTGCACCAGATCGACCGGATGTATTACCACCCTGGAGGACATATTTCTGATTAGATTTTGATAAAACTTGGAATATAGGCTATTTTGATTAAGATCACCGATGACTTCGATAACGAGCAAGATCCTCACATGTCAATAAAGTAATCTTGCATCTGACTGACTCAATTTGTTACCATTCAAGAGACTGTATTTATGATCCGATTTTGATTAAAATTGGTAAATACAGTTAAATCATTGTTACGACTCTATGGTCTAAGAAAAATGTAACAGAAAGAAAGTGAAACCAACAAATCAAGTAAAAATCAACAAGCAATTTATTACTAGATAATTAAAATGAAAAATCAAAAAGTCACTTACAGTAATGTGTTTTGAAATCCTCATAATCCAATAAGAATGATTGTTCTAATCACAAGTCCTAAATATAGAATGTTCCGAATTCACGGCTGTGTCCTTGAATGTACTAGTAATCTTGATGTGCTGATGTCAAAATGAAGTATTCCAAAATCTCTGAAAAAGTTCACATAAATTCCAAAATCATCAATTAAAAATCCAAAATCCAAAAGTTTGTGAGCACTGTTATAATCCAATGAATATTTAAAATAATTCCTCTCTTAGAATTTGGAATGAATTTTCACAACTGTAATAGCTCTTTACAAGACTGATGGTAATGTCAAAACTGAATAAATGTCCACCAAACATGGCATATATAAAGATTGGTCACATGACAGAATGTTCTAGAATGTGTGTCATCTTAATGGAATTTTACTTGTAAACAAAAATTCAACCTTGACCTTCAAATTGAGAAAACATATTGATCAAAACAACCTAATTCAAGGACACTAGTTAAACATGTTTTTCCTGATAAACATTAAGATCTAAGCAAATATTAAAGTGAAGAAACATTTATAATTTCCTAAAATATTTATAATATTATATAAACATCATACATAACACCTCCCCTCATAAAGAAAAAGAAAGATTTATATAATAAAGCTTTCTTTTGAATATACATCTAATACTATAATGACCAAAATTACATAAGAACATGTTTTATGATACTGGACTTAATTACATCAAGCAATATTACATTTCTAGGTACGTGAGAGTGCATCTGCAATCACATTGTCTTTTTCCCTGATGTGTTTGATGTCAATGTTATATTCTTGCAATATCAAACTCCATCTCAACAATCTCCGATTTTTATCTTTCATTTTGTTGATGAAAGTAAGGGGATTGGGATCACTGTACAAAATAATTGGAGAAAGAGCTGAGGTGACATACACTTCAAAATGCTGTAAAGCCAATATCAAAGCCAAACATTCCTTCTCAATTGTGGAATAATTTTTCTGGTGCTTGTTTAGTTTTTTTAGAAAAATAACACACAGGGTGATCCACACCACTTTTGTCTTCCTGAATCAATACTCCACCAACCCCTACATCACTTGCATCAACAGATAATTTAAATGATTGACTAAAATTTGGTGCAGGAAGAACTGGTGCATTCTTAAGCATGGCCTTTAACTTGTCAAAAGACTCCTGACACTAGTCAGACCAATGAAATTTGGTTTTCTTACTCAATAAACTTGTCAAAGGTTCAGCAATTTTGGAAAAATTGGAACAAAATTTCCGATAATATCCAGCCATACCTAGAAATCGCATCAGTTGCTTTTTACAAATTGGAACTTGAAATTCAGAGATAGCTTTGACCTTAGCTTCTATAGGTTTAACTTGACCTTGTCCCACAATATGTCCTAAAAATGTGACACAAGCATGGCAAAACTCACTTTTGCTCAAATTAATTGTCAGATTCGCATCGCTGAGTCGATCGAAGAATTTTCGAATGGTTTCCAAATGATCTTCCCAGGTGTTGTTGTAGATAATGACGTCATCGATATAAGCGTCGCAATTATCAAGACCAAATGTTATCATGTTCATCAGACGTTGAAACGTTGCAGGCGAATTTTTCATTCCAAACGGCATGACTTTATATTGATAAAGTCCATCTGGAGTTGCAAATGCTGAAATTTCTTTTGCTCTTTCCGTCAGTGGAATTTGCCAGAATCCTTTTAAAAGGTCAAACTTGGTGACATATTCCGCATTTCCAATTTTATCAATGCAATCGTCCATTCTTGGGATTGGAAATGAATCAGTTTTGGTGACACTGTTGACTTTTCTATAGTCAGTACACATACGGAATGTATTATCTGGCTTGGGAACAAGAATACATGGTGAACTCCAGTTACTTTTACTTGGTTCTATGAAATCATTCTCCAGTAAATACTGAATTTCTTTCTTCAGATAGTTCTGTTTGAGAGGATTCATCCTATAAGGATGCTGTTTCACAGGCGCAGAATCTACAATGTCAACGTCATGATAAATTTTACTTGTTCGTGTTAGAACATCAGGAAACAAGTGCTCATATTCATGTAATAGCTGTTTTAGTTCATTTCTTTCCTGTTGTTGTAGATGTGAAAGTTTCTGGTCTAGGTTGTTCAATATTTCTGAATTCCGAAGATTGGTTATACCAGAGTCACTATAGTCTGATTGTACTCCATCGTTGATATCTTCACTGTGTGGGACATGTACAACTAAATTAACTGAATAATTAGCTGGGCTATCTCTGTCAAAATATTCCTTTAACATATTTATATGACAAAGTTGTTTATGTTTCCGTCTCCCAGGAGTGTTAATGATATAATTTAAGTCATTTACTTTCTTTTCAACGGTATAAGGACCATAAAATTTAGCCTGAAGAGGATTCTGAGGTATGGGAAAGAGAGCCAGAACTTTGTCACCAGGTTTAAAACTCCTTTCCTGTGAATTTCTGTCATACCTTAATTTCATTTTTGACTGGGTAGTGTGAAGATTAGTTCTTGCTACTTCACAGGCCTTTGACAACTTGTATTTGAAATCAGAGACATAATCAAGAAGATTAATCTTTGAGTCTTCATTTGAAAGAAGTTTCTCTTTCAATAATTTCAATGGTCCACGGACAGTATGACCAAAAACTAGTTCAAAGGGACTAAAACCCAACGACTCTTGAACTGATTCCCTAACAGCAAACAACAACAAATGAACACCCTCATCCCAATCCTTTTCTGTATCAAAGCAATATGATCGAATCATATTCTTCAAAGTTTGATGAAATCTTTCCAAAGCACCTTGACTTTCAGGGTGATAGGCAGAAGATTTAAACTGTTGGATGCCTAATTCATGCATAACTTGTTGGAAAATTCCAGACATAAAATTGGACCCTTGATCCGACTGGACAGATTTGGGAAGGCCAACAAGTGTAAAAAACTTCACCAAAGCTTTCACAATAGTTTTAGTTTTTATATTTCTCAGAGGAATTGCCTCTGGAAATCTTGTAGATGCACACATGATGGTCAACAAGTATTGGTTGCCTGACTTGGTTTTGGGTAAAGGACCAACACAGTCTACTATTATTCTACTAAATGGTTCATCAAATGCAGGAATAGGTTGCAGATGAGCCTTAGGTATCTTCTGATTGGGTTTTCCTACCATTTGACAAGTGTGACAAGATCTGCAGTATTTAGAAACATCACTTTTGAGTTTCGGCCAATAAAAATGATTCAAGATCTTGTGATAAGTCTTACGGACTCCTAAATGACCAGCCAAAGGAGTTTCATGGGCTAAATTAAGAATTTCCTGTCTATATGACTTAGGAACAACAATTTGATAGCTCACTGACCACTCGTCACCAGCGGGTACATCAGGTGGTCTCCATTTCCTCATAAGGACCCCATTTTTCACAAAGTAACACACTGGAACTTGTGTGGCTTCAGTTTCACTAATAGCCCTCTGAAACAAACAAGATATCTCGGGATCTTGCTCCTGTTCAACGACAAGGGATTGTCGTTTGTCATCCTGATTAGAACAAAGAGAATGAGTTGCCAAAAGAGGATCACTGTGATCAATACCATTTGATTGATCAATATCTGAGGAAAAAGTGACCTCATCAAAAGACTGACCAATACATGTGTCAGCTAAAGGAATAATATCCTGATCAACATCACTCTCAAGAGCTCTTTTTGCCATAGCTCTAGTAACTGCACAAGCAGGGTACAAATCAGGGATTTCAGTTTCGACAGGATCAACTTTCTGATCCAAACAAGGCTTGTCAGTTACAAGTGAATTAACCACAACCTTATCTCCAGCTAGGTCATTGCCTAGTAATAAATGAACACCCTCTATGGGTAAAGAAGTCACTGCCCCAACAGTCACAGGTCCAGAAACTAAGTCTGATGCCAAATTTACACAATGGAGAGGAACATTTACAAAGCCGCACTCTACTCCCTGAATAAGAACACTTTCACTTGAAGAAGACTCCTCAGACAGAGGCAAAGTACCTGATAATAAAAGACTCTGAGAAGCTCCAGTGTCCCTTAATATTTTAATTGGGATAGGTTTGGCAGAATCACCAATAAGTGATATAGAACCTTCTGACATGAATGGTTCATAAGCCTCCAAAATAGAATCAGACTGGGGTTTGTTTGACCCAACAAATGTATTGCTTTCAATACAAGACCGTGACCTTGACCTCGTAGAAACAAGAGCATTTGGAAAAGCTCTGTCTTTATTCTGTTGCTTATTTTTCAACTTGAAGCAATCAGAAATAACGTGCCCTTTCGTTTTACAATAAGTGCACGTAGGAAGAGATAAGGATTTCTGATCAGTCTTATCAGATGTTTGATTCCCAACAGTTGTGCTGTTGTGAAATTTGGAAATACTCGAATGAGATTGAAATGGCTTTTTACCAGAAAACTGCTGAGAGGACGACTTATTGCCAAATGAAATTTTGTGAGTCAAGGAATAATCATCAGCCATACGAGCAGCATTTTCCAAAGTTTCCACATTCTGCTCGTCAAGATAGGTTTTAACATCACTATGGATACACCTTTTGAACTCTTCAATTAATACGAGCTGTCTGAGGTTATCATAAGCTTGATAAACTTTCTTGGCTGAGCACCACCTATCAAATAGTTGTTCTTTATCCCTTGCAAATTCGACATGAGTTTGTCCAGTTTCTTTTCTACAATTCCTAAACCTTTGTCGATATGCCTCTGGTACCAACTCATAAGCTTTCAAGATGTACTCCTTAACCACATCATAATCAGTGCTTTGTTGTACTGACAGTGAAATGTAGACTTCACGAGCTTTGCCAATAAGTACACTTTGTAATAACAAAGTCCAATGCTCTCTGGGCCATTTCAAGTTTTCAGCTATTTTCTCGAAATGAAGAAAGTATTTATCTACTTCTTTTTCCTGAAAAGGGGGTGCTAACCTAATATATCTAGTAACATCAAAACCTGGACCTGTGTTTAAAGGAGTGGAGTGTGCTCTGTTTGCCAGTTCTAATTCTCTTAATTTAAATTGCATTTCCCTTTCTTCTCTTTGCATCTGCATCTGTCTCTCCTCTTTCTCTCTCTCCCTCTCCATCTGCATTTGCCTCTCTTCTTTCTGCATTTGTATCTGCCTCTCTTCTTTCTCTCTCTCCATCTGTATCTGGCTCTCTTCTTTCTCTCTCTCCATCTGTATCTGCCTCTCTTCTTTCTCTCTCTCCATCTGTATCTGCCTCTCTTCTTTCTCTCTCTCCATCTGCCTCTCTTCTTTTTCTCTCTCTCTCTGAATCTGAAGCTTTGCTAACTCTAAATCCATCTAGTTCTTTAACTCTAATTCCCTTAATTTCCTGTCAGAACCAGATACAGGCTTTCTCTTCGAACTTAAAGCACTATTTTCAAAAATTCCCTTTCCTACTAAATACTGAATTAAAATAATCTTTATTTCCTGTTTTGTCAATGATACTTTTGCCTCAGATAGACTGTATTTTCTGGCAAGCTCGAGCAACTCATCCTTTCTCATGCACTCTAACCCCTCCTGGGTAGGTTTTGAAATGAAATTCTGAACATTAGATGCCATTGTAAATGCTTGTTGGTTTCACACACAAAAATTTCTCTATTTAAAAATCTTTGCCAAAGACAAAAAAAAAAAAATTCTCCGAGACAAAATCAATATGAATTTCAAAGATAAATTTAATATCTCTAATATGCTTTAAAGAAATTCAATCCCGGAACGACGAGCCCCCAATTTCTGTTGCGACTCTATGGTCTAAGAAAAATGTAACAGAAAGAAAGTGAAACCAACAAATCAAGTAAAAATCAACAAGCAATTTATTACTAGATAATTAAAATGAAAAATCAAAAAGTCACTTACAGTAATGTGTTTTGAAATCCTCATAATCCAATAAGAATGATTGTTCTAATCACAAGTCCTAAATATAGAATGTTCCGAATTCACGGCTGTGTCCTTGAATGTACTAGTAATCTTGATGTGCTGATGTCAAAATGAAGTATTCCAAAATCTCTGAAAAAGTTCACATAAATTCCAAAATCATCAATTAAAAATCCAAAATCCAAAAGTTTGTGAGCACTGTTATAATCCAATGAATATTTAAAATAATTTCTCTCTTAGAATTTGGAATGAATTTTCACAACTGTAATAGCTCTTTACAAGACTGATGGTAATGTCAAAACTGAATAAATGTCCACCAAACATGGCATATATAAAGATTGGTCACATGACAGAATGTTCTAGAATGTGTGTCATCTTAATGGAATTTTACTTGTAAACAAAAATTCAACCTTGACCTTCAAATTGAGAAAACATATTGATCAAAACAACCTAATTCAAGGACACTAGTTAAACATGTTTTTCCTGATAAACATTAAGATTTAAGCAAATATTAAAGTGAAGAAACATTTATAATTTCCTAAAATATTTATAATATTATATAAACATCATACATAACATCATCAAGATGTACAATGCATTTTATTATGAGTGAGATCTGCGTATATTAATTAAATCGAACGCAGTTAAAATAGTGTTCAGATCGTATGTAATTGAAACATTTTTGTGTGCATTTAAGTAGCTATTCTCTCTGCCACTAATCAAAACAATGAAAGGGAAGTAACCCATTATACTGACTACTGAGAATCACAGGTTTGTGGTTACAGAGTTCTTCACCATGCAAAAATTTTAAAAACCAGTTTTAGGATACAAGATGCATACATTTCAGGTGAAGAGTAGATACAATTAGGAAATTAATACACCCTAGATTAATGTGAATAGTTTGTTATTTATAAGTGAAGAAAACCTGGAAAATAGAAAAATTATTAGAAAAATGTACAATTGCAGAATAACATAAACTAATACAATGTTGTAATTAAGAATAAGAATTTCTTGACACAATTATAGATATTTGCTTGCAAGTATTTTTTTTATTTTTCTGATATTCATTTTGCTCCAAAAGGAATATATTTCTAGTAAAAACTATGTCTATAAAATTATTTGTAGATATATATTTCTAAAACTTTGCCATATTTGAAATTCTTAAATATTTAGAAGCAAGTTTGATATGTTTAGTGAAATAGAGTTTGAGAGTTGCTATTATTGCTACATTATGGCACCTGAAAAAAATTTGTCATTCATATGTTATCACATGTAATGTACATTATTTTATAGCATTTTGTATATTCATTACCATTACTCACAAATTATTTGGAATTTATATTTTTATATCTAATTTTTAATTTAAAAAATAATACCCAACACGCTTTTCCTCTGAATCAGTTTCAGATTTACTTACCAACAACTCTGAATTATAATTTCAATTAGAGTGAAAGACGTGAGTCCGTATATCACAAATTAAAGCTTCGTCTGTAAACTTAACTTTTAAAGATCTTGGATGACTTTGATTATGGGCAAGAGACCATGCATATTAATTATGGCTTTATCTTTGGAAAAATTTGTATCAGACTATAGTAAAATACAGGAAGAACTGACATTATGTAAGGTTTGGGAGATGGTTTTCATAGGTTGTGTTCCTACAATACTACACAGACCTGTTTAGTGAAATGGTCAACTTTTAAGTTATATAAGTAAAGTGAGAGATTTCAGATCCACATGGGCCTCTTGTATTAAACAGTGTGCCATCAGATCTGTGTACAGTCTGCACCAGACAGTGTATAGTAGGTATATTACCATACCTTCAGACTCTGATAGAGGCAGAAGAGTTGAACAAGGAATGTAATTTATACCAGGACGATGTAATGGTATGTAATTACATATTTCAGAAGCGTAATCAAAACGTGCAGACTAATATAGAAACTTTTATAAAGCGTATATAGGTTTATAGTATGCCGCAATACTCAGTACCTTTAAAACAACATATACATACGTATGTACATTCATTCATACATACATGCCCATTAATTTGTAAGTATATTCACTTCTACAGCTAAATACAGAGAGAGAGAGAGAGAGAGAGAGAGAGAGAGAGAGAGAGAGAGAGAGAGAGAGAATTTCCTAGTGACTGAGGAAGTCCATTGTAAAATATCAGTCATCGTGGTATCCTAAGGAAATGGGAGCTAAGTGCCATTCCCAAATGACACACCTTGGCAGTCGCCCCGAACTGGCCTGGGGGGGGGGGGGGGTATCGTTTGATTACGAGTCCGACGCTCTACCAACTGTGCTACCGCGGCTCCCATAGGTGAGAGAGAGAGAGAGAGAGAGAGAGAGAGAGAGAGAGAGAGAGAGAGAGAGAGAGAGAGAGAGAGAGAGAGAGATGTTACTCGGTGATTGTTAAAGTCAGTCTATTAATAATAATTGATTGGCCGATTTGTATATGAAGTCGGTCGTCAGCTCAGAATATACATTATCGATCACGCTTAGTCATCTTGGCGTCCTCAAGGTACGATTTTAGCACTCGCTAGAATATACATCGTAGCTAGGACGAAGGTAAATCTGGTCTAGACCCCATCTTGTTTCCAGATTGTTGACACTCGTGATTGACAGGTATAGACCAACAAGAAGTACCCATTAGTTTGACCTTTAATTGGAATATTCAAGAGAGTCTAATCCACACAAAAAAGAGTGGGGGGGGGGGGGGAGGAGGTAAGTATTGATGTGCATGCATCTTGCGCTCATTAACTCTTGCGCATCTAGTTTGCACGATGCATGCACATAACTGCAACGTTTTCTCAAGAGCAATAGGCCCTATTATCTATTACAATGTCAGGTCGAATACACAGACTTCATTATTACTGGGATACATAGGCGAACAATAATAACCTGTCCATTTGACCTTTCATTAGGATAGGTAATAGAGCATGGCCTACCGGAGAAACAGGTGTAATGGTATTTATGGATTGTAGCTGCTGGATATGAACGAGAGAATTACTTTAAGATCACGCACGCATGATGTATGCACTGCAATGCGTATATTTTGCTGAATTCTCCTTTTGAATATACTACTGAGACAAAGAACGGAAAGGCCCGTCATTCTTGTCGGCTGATACTAATCACAAGGTCAACGACTTAGTGAGTCAACACTTTGTGCATTCATGAGTGTATTTTTGCGGTGTGATGAAACAATTTTTGTACCTTGAATTTGTTCCTCAGGTGTGTTAATTACCTTTATTATGATGAAAGAAACGGATTTATGTTTAGAACTCAGCTGAACTAAGGGCTATTAAAACATATGATTTAGGAATTAATGAACTTAATTTGCATTTAGCAGATTGGCAATCAGCAAGTATATACATATACATTTAAGTTTGTTAAAAAAATGGATGGTGGCACGTTTAATACATACAGTAAAACAAATCTATCGCATGTACAAACATTAAATCAATACAAAAGATATATACTTACGTATACATACACACATTCTCCTGCACACTCATACATGGATATATACACTTACACATTATATATGTATATGCATATACCCATACACATACATAACAATGTATATATATATATATATATATATATATATATATATATATATATATATATATATATATATATATATATATACATACATCTACACATATATAGACACATACATGCACATAAACATATATACCTGCATGCATATATACGTGAATTATGATAACAAAATAAGTATTCAAGCCGATTTTCTTAGTAGTATTATAAGAATATTATACATGAAATATGATAGACCGGACCATCTTTCTGGCCACAAGTACCAAACACACACCACGTGTGTATATATTTGTGTCGTCCTCGAGTTGACGCGTAAAATATATGATCACATACAATTACTCTTCTTCACTAAAATCATTTGTAGGCTTTCACGATCACACAGCTATGCATATAGCGCAAAGAAAATATGACCCCTGCGGTATAACCTTGTAAAAGCTAAATATACCCATTCTACACAATAGAATCTTCGATTTGAAAGTTTGACATCGGAGTCAAATCGTGGTGCAATGGTATGTTGTTGTTGTAATAATCTTGACATATAATGCCTGGTTGTGACGATCACTGAAGCATGACTGAATACCTTTTTCTTGATGTCCCGCATGCTGGTATTTATACTGCGTATTGTACTTTATATCTGACCCAGACAACATAGCCGTAGACAGTTAAAAGCAGGACGTTCTCTTGAACAACGAATAACTCGGTCAACGCTAGTTGCGAAAGTGCAGTTCTGCTGGGCTGGGAAGGTTTTAATGGCTACACAGCGGTAAGTTATGAAGATATAGAGGTAAGGTGCGAGAACACAACATGCTTCAAAATGTACATCGAAGAGGAAAATATTCACCTATTTATTCGACAATCGCATATTTACAAAGTCTAATTTCGAGCGATCATATGACCTCTGCGTAATAAGTCACAGGTGGGTGGGGTAAACGGGAAGACCTGGAATGTCAGGTAACTGCCTCGATCCACTCAACCCCCTGCACATTCAGGTCTCTAACAGATAGTACTCGGAGGTGTCTAGCCTTCTAGTTAAACAGATAGCTGTTTTAACAGTGTCGTCTGAAAGTTTTCCGCGATTGATCCCATTTTATGAAACTAATGAATTGCGAAAAAAGGTTGCATGGTTTACAAGACGGTCAATAGCCTTCTACCCGAGTATGTATCGCATCTCAACAAAACGCTAATGTATGAATATATCCTTCGTTCGTTTTTTACAGTGTCTTTTTATTCCACGATCTAGCCCTTCATATTTCGAGAGATCTCTCGCTGTATGGGTCCAACATTTTGGAATACTATTCCTACCGAAATGAGAAATTCACCTTTATGCTGTAAATTCAAGTCCTTGCAAAATAACTACCATTTGAATCACCGCTAATGATATCCAGACTTATATTCCGATTTTATTGTATATACACATTTCCTCTTCTTTTATTGTTTGAAATAAAAGAGATCATCCTTTAGTCTGGTACATGTCATTTATTGTTAGGATTACTAGTTGTAACTATGTAATTTGTATACGTTCTTATGAGGACCATGTGGCAGATTAGCTTTAATGCTAAATATTTTATCCTCATAAAATAAAGACATTATTATTATTATTGTTATTATTATTATTAACAGTCGACAGCTCAGTTATCTATATTTTGGTATGTCCTGTGTCAGTTGATTGATCGATCAATAGACTGTGGATAGATGGCTAGATAGGTAATTTAAGCTAAATAAGTAAAATTGGTTGTAAAGCTAATTACGTTTTTGGGTAGGAACGGTTGATCTCTCTCTCTCTCTCTCTCTCTCTCTCTCTCTCTCTCTCTCTCACACACACACACACACACACAGTCAATATCCACAAACTTTCACCTAAATCTCTAACACTGGTTCTACTGGTCATAGACCAGGCCCCTGTTTCACAAAAATTCTCAATATTTCTCCTCAGATTGAGGTTTTATATTATATTGCTTATGGTCCTTCAGACAATATCAATATTATATTGCTTATGGTCCTTCAGACAATATCAATATTATATTGCTTATGGTCCTTCAGGCAATATCAATAGTATAGTCAGAGGCTGAGATCAATACATGTGACAGAACCAGGAAATCAGATCAATAGATTTCAAAATTTGTATCAGTCTATTAGCTTCTAAATCAGTAGGATTTCTTATCGGCATAAATTGTGCGCGTTTAAAGTGTATCGAAAAAAAAGAGCATTTTTTTGCATAATAGCTTCTTTTTATAATAAAACAGCAAGTTTTGAACATGAATCAGATTTTGATGGCAATGTGACAATAAAAGTTGTATATCTCATGGTTCACTGGAAAGATTTTTTGAATAAAATCCACAAGCATATTTAGTTTCCTTCGCAGGTTTACTGCCTGTTGTTCACTGATGACATTCATCGTGATTAGTAAGTTTCACACTGAACAGGCTCTCAATAGTTTTCTGGTCGAGAGTTCCCCTTTGTCATGGTGTCTGCATATGGCTAAGTGATATAATTTCTTCCCACATATACTATCTTAAAATCCACTTTGCACGAAACACACGATGGAACTCATGACCTTTGTCACTCTCCTGCCCCGACTTAAACTCTGATTTCCAAGCATTGTTGAACTCGTAATATTTTTTTTAGCCGATATTATTTTTAGCATTGGAAGAAAACGCACATTTCGGCATTTTGGCATAAATTGACCCCCAAAAGATTAGAGTTTCCCCTAAATATTAATATTAAAATATCATGATAAGATGATAAGAAAATCCAACATAATAACAATTAACAAGACAAAAATCAAAATGCTTACGCTAGTGTTTCTGCCGAAATAATATTTGGTAGGTCTCTCCAATAGACCCCCCCCCCCCCCGCCAAAGGTCGATCTTTTTTTTAATGAAAGACTCGCAAGCCTTCACGAACCACCTTTGATCCCTTTATTACTTATATCACCTCAATAAATATCCCGCCTTTTGTGTGTACGCATGTCTGCCGTTGTGTAAACAATTCTATTAATCGGATACTCAGCACACATAATTGAGAAGACAGTTTAAATTTAAAACAATAAAATAAATTTTGCAATTCCGATCCTGTTTAAACTTTTAACTAAGGAACAATATCTTATGTCGATTTACATTATATCTATTATATCCTATAATATGCATGAACCAAAATGCCTTATGTAGAGAAAGATATCGTATCTCTCCAGAGACCAGTCTTCAAGTTATGAAGTTCTTTTATGGCTGCCATGGTGGCCATATTGGAAAATTTGTATCGCTACTCCTTTTGAACGGATAGACGTATCAACACGGATTTTTTTACCAAAAGACTGTGCTGATCTGACATCTAATATGGCCACCATCTTGAAATCTTACTATCGCTACTCCTCATGGGCATGTCGATGTGCGGTTTCCACCAAAAGTCTTCTTACGATGTCTAAAATGTATGACGATGTACCACCCGATACAACAAATCTTGGACTCTCTATACAACAAATTTTAATCATGTTGTTAGGATTTTACATGTGTTACCTTTATCTCTTATTTTATATACATTTTACACACTTTTAACATCTTTACGTTTCATGTCTTATCTTGTTGCACTTAATTATACATTTATTTGAAAGGCTTTATGTTCCTCAGTGTTTGTGCAATTCAGTATTACATTTTTCGAACTTAACCTTTCGTTGGTACTACATAGCCACGTCTGTGCTGAGGTGCCGCAAACACTATGTACGTACATACATACATACATACATACATACATACATACATACATACAAAAATACATACATACTAGTTGGTCCTAAATGAAAATGATGCCTATCTGACATCCAATAGCCACAACAGCGGCCAGCTTTAAAATCTTGTTATCGCTACTCCTCCACAACTGTTGGTCATATCGACAGTTAGGTTTCACTAAAAGACTTCTTATGATGTCTAGTTGGTTTTGGGGTCCCGGGTGGCCGAGTGGTCGAAGGCGCTTTACAGATCACTCACACATATCACCTTTACTAAGGTGCGTATGAGAGCAAGCTTGCCAGTAGCTTCACGTGGGCCGGTGGTTCTTCCCAGGTTCTTCCTCCACCAAATATACTGGCCGCCATGTATAGCCTATCATGTACTGAAAAATGGCGTTAAATCCCACAAAACAAAACCAAACCTAGGTGTTCCTAAATGAAATAGGTGCCCATCTGCTTCCTCTTTATAACACTGTTCACATGGGCGCCTTAAATGTGATCCGCGCTATAAGTGAGGACACCTTGTACTGGGGCAGATTACAACAAGGCCGTGCCATTAGTAAATAGATATCACAAAAACATGTTATAGTATTAAAATATGCGAAAACTGGTTCTGGTTAGCCAATAGTTAAAATTACAGTAAAACCGGTCAACTTCGATTCCTGAACAAAGTAACATATTTTCGAACTTCCGTTATTTGTAAAAGTCATAGATGTACACACACACACCAACCCCCCCCCCAAAAAAAAACCTCATTTAAAGATCATTTGCTCCAATATTCAGAATGTTTAATTTATTAGGCGGAAAATCAGCGAATTGTGTTATAAATATTACATTTTATAGGATATATCGAATGTGACTTCGCCATGGAAAAGCGTCTGATGAAAGTAGTGTTTATTGTACAATATGTACAACGGGTATAGTTGGTAAGAAGCAGTTACTTACGTGCCATAGAGTAGTAGCGTTATTATGGACGTTTGAGATATTTTGACCAATTTTATTCTTCCTAGACCAAAATCCCTTCTAGATTCCTCATACTTTTTTCCCATTGGGAATTTTTGGCACACGCGTGCATTCGCGTGGAAGCTTCGCTTGTCAAGTCCGCTTAGGGAGCGGTGATAGGTAAGTGTTGTCTCATACACGTCCATTATGATACTACTCACTGAAACAGATTAGGTTTCAGCATACGTTTACTCAATTTTTACTGCCTGTAAATCAATTACCTGTTTTGGGTCGCTAGCACCCTGGTTTCGTATCTGTGCGCCGAGACGTCGGTGGTTTTCGGCCTTTTTAGCGATTTCATCTCGCAGCTGTTGTTCCGCTTCAGTTATTTTTTCGCGTCGGTAGCTTTGATGGTCCACCACAGATCTTCTATTAATAATGTTATCGCGAAGTATAATTGCTCGACAGACTGGCCTTGTTCAGCTGTAACATGCACACGCACTTCCAACCAAGTATTTTTTGTTACTTTTACAACTGCCATGCAATCATATAAAATATCTTCCCGGATAATATTTTTGTCTCCGGTGATTGTTTGTAAGCTTTTAGGGTTACCTAGAACTACATAGATTTCACCCCGGCTTGATGTTGTCAACGATCGTGCTCGTTTTTCTCCTAGAACTTGTACACGGACAAGCGTGTCCTTGTTGAATATCAGTTTGGGTCATTCTTTCGCATGTTGAGTTGTTGTTGGTGGTTCAATATAATTGACGAACAAAATTTTCCCGGTTGTTTTGTCGGTGACTATTACTTCATCTTTGTATAAACAAACCCTGGATGGTTTCACACCAGAAGTGGCCACCGACTGGGTTTTTTCGCGTGCTAATGCAGTGATTCCAAGCTGTCTTCGAGTTGGTATTGACACATCAGGTGGTGGCAACGGTTAATTTCTATTTGGCCCTTAGCAAAATTATATTTGAGTGTATATGAGGGTCTGGTAACGTTGTAATTTATCACGCATATATTGGTCGACAAGAGGCACAAAATCGCCATCGATGTTGGCATCACCGGTCAACCGATCCAACACCTCATCTATGAATTTCGCAACATCATAATCGTGTGGCTGTTCAGAATCCATCACGTATATGTAATGATAAATCTTAAACTAAAACACTAAAGACGGTCAAGTATACGTCTGGATAAACGTTGAGTCCTTAGAACTGAATTTCATCACCGTCGACCAGGGATCGCGCTGTGCATCGCCAATGTCGCAAATTGCGATTTTTTTTCCTGATTGGCGACAAAATATACCATCTGGCGATTTTTTTGGCGACAATGTTTTTGGCTCTTAAAACTTGTATATACAATCTTGGGTTTGGAGTGGAGAAATTCAAAGGCACCACGAAAGGAAGCCGCAAACTTGGGTATACAATGCACTGGAATCTCTCTATTGTTACATAAACAAATCATTTGTTCATATCGACCGCTTATACTGACATTTGGCCTGAGTACTGTATGAGGTGATACACTCCAATAATCATGCTACCGGACTTTAGTATGGGCCCGTTCCATTCTGAATCGTACACCACCTTCGGTCTTCGAAAGTATTTACCTAGGCCAGTTACTATCTAGCTGAGGATTATTTAATCTCTTTATACCTTACAAAATTTCAAACCAAACCTTGTTCAGTCTACGCATACTTTTTTAATTTGCAAAAATAAAGTTGTTAATGGCGAGTGCAATGTTAAAGAAAATGCTATTTATAGTACAAGCACTGCCTAAAACACGTTGTACGGTGCATGGCTGCGACGCGGATCCTCGCGCGGATAAAACTAAAAGTCGGTACATTTATACTGTATAAAACGTGCACAATATCATCCACTATAATCAGTCAAATTAAAATAAAGGCTACGAAACTAAAGTGAAAAAAATTATCTGAATCATAAAAATGTAATGTAAGTAGAATATAGACTTTATCATTTTTTTTTAATTATATGCCACACATTCCAAAATAATGAAGTCTGAATAAAAATAGCATTATGCTATTTTTAAAAAAATCATAATTAAATACATTTAAAATAGCAAGAAATTTGTACATTATTATTATTATTATTATTATTATTATAGAAGACCAAACAAAAAAAAAAAAAAAAAAAAAAAACAAACATACACATGCATGCAGAATAAGTAATAATTCAAATAATAATTCAAATATTCAGATGACAATACTTTTTTCCCAGATCAAAAATGAATACAAATAAAAATAGAAATAATATTGTATAATAATGCTGATATTTTGTATCACAATTTTAAAATTAAGAAATTGAATCAGATTGTAAAATAAATAATTTTAATAATAATGATTTATATGTTTATCAGACATTTATACTTATATTTAGGAATTATTTGTATTTTCAACAAGATCAATAATAATAATAATAATTATAATGTCTACATTACTAGCTCTTTTTAAATGTTAATAACTCGACTAATGATAGTGGTACTGCATATGTGAAAAGTTCTGCAACAACAGTGTCCCGGGCTGTCGATATGTGAGATTGGTGACAAAAAACCAAGATGCCCCTTATCATTTATCAGTATTATCATTCTACCCTACCGGCCTTTAATTCCGGTTAAGATAAACAAGTATGATCCGGACTTGCGCACCATCAAGATGTGAGGTTTAGGTTTATCAAATCCATTTTCAAGAGGAAATAATTTCCCAGTGAGAAAAAGTTATGAGGAATCTAAAAGGGATTTCAGCCTGGGAAAAACAAAGTTGGTAAAAAAAATCTAAAACACCCATAATAACACTACTAGGGCAGATTGTTGTCGCTAACTGGGCTGCAGAATACCGAGATACATAAAAAACTGAATGTTCACTATATTACATTAACCACAATTGGAAAAAACATAACCACAGTTGGATAAAACAATGTAAAATTAAATCTCTGGAATAAAAGAGAGAAAGAAAGAACAAAATGCGAAATATAAGTCATACAATTCAGGAGCTCAAGTCGTGTGCGCGCGCAGTCTTAATATTATGAAAATACAATATCAAGTACTCAAGAATTTATTATCGGCCAAACATCAAATAAAAACAAGAGATGCAGAATTACCAAATGCACAACTAGAGTATGTATGTATGTATGTATGTATGTATGTATGTATGTATGTATGTATGTATGTATGTATGTATTCATGCATGCATGCATGTATGTATAGGGTTAACGGAATCCTGGCTGTATAGTGGCTGTTTAGTGCTGATTAGGTTATTCCATATATATATATATGAATAGACATACATATAAAGGTAAAATTGATATTACCCTTGTTGTCTTGCAGCCGAATGCAGTGTATGAAACTTGGTGCAATATATGACATAATTTCGTGAATGCAACTACTCTTGGAGTTTTTAGTGGATTGCTGTGAAACTAAGTACACATTATGGTCATCATTAGTACACATTATGGTCATCATCAGAGGATATATGTTGACTAATTATTGTACTCACACCATTTGCAGAAGTATTATGCCCTTTTTTAAACTACAGATTCATCTTCATCAAGTGTTCATACCCTATCAACTGTGCAGGGTTGGGTGAGATGGGGGAGAGGCTGCGATGTATTTAGGTTAGCAAACTGTTCAACATTCCCTCTTTTTAAAATCAGAAATCACTGTATGACACAAAACATTTCACAAAATTAAACCACAAATTTACCTCAGTCATATCTTTTCTTTTGCAGATGATATTTTGATGAAAAGTGAAACTATTTATGAAAATCGACCACATAGTACAGGAAAAAAATGAAGAAACTGACCTTTAATCTGTGTGGAATTCTTCTTTTAATGTACTCAATAGAGACCTGTGTGGGAAAGGTAGGTGAAAGGGTATTTCGCGTACCTCTTGACGACGACACTTTTCAGACATTACTTTACCAAAGCGAACCATATTCAGAGTGTATCTATAGTAAACCTGCAGACATACTTTATTGCATGGATACAAGTTATAGATACTCCCAAGTTACTTCGGTTTGGACCAAAAATGCTTCCAGTATACTATACATCAGCGTCAATTGCCTTTCGCAGTCAAGTTTCCAGTACATGAAATATACTTGTTTCTGCAAAAATGCCTCCACAGCAGCAAATCCTAGGCGCTCAAGGGACGAAGACGAATTTATGTTTTGCCACTTGAATTATATTGACAGAGAAGTGTTCGCACCCCTATCAGCTGTGCAGGTCATTGATTTGTCTAACAACAAGATTTTATCAATTCAAGCCAATTCTTTTGCACTCTTGGAAAGTCTGATTTACATCGATTTGAGTCGAAATCAGTTGATGTCCTTTCCTCGCGGCATGTTTTGCGATGTGATGAATCTAAGATATGTTTTTCTAAGAAAATTACCCTTGACATCATTTCCGAGTGATGCATTTTACTGTGGTACAAGAGGAACCAACATCACTGTTCTAGACTTAAGTCAGTGTCTAATAAGCAACATACAAGATGGTTCGTTGCTTGGTCTAAACGAATTGAAGATTCTGAATATTTCAAGAAATATGCTAACCAATGTTACTAAATCACAGTTCCTAGGTGCTCAAAACTTACGACAACTGGATCTTTCCTACAACCAATTGGAATATGTTTTTGAAGACTTTTGTGGAACCTTTCCCAAAATAAGCTTGATTTCTTTAAAGGGAAACAGATTTAAAGTTTTTGACTTTATGCAAATCTCAATTTGCCAGCACATTACAGAAATCGATTTATCATTCAATCAACTAGTCACAGTGAGTACTAGCGTCGCTCTGCTGAGAAATCTAAAAATACTTAACTTGGCAAGTAATAACTTAGGCAATATCACATTAGGTTCTTCATCTAATTCGTCCATTGAAAATTTAGATCTGTCAAACAATACAATAGACTTTTTAAGTCAAGACAGTTTACTGGGCATGGTGAAACTGAAATATCTGAATCTCTCTTACAATTCTTTAGACGTCCACGAAAATTTCCACAGTGTATTCAATCATACAAGAAGCTTGGAGAGTCTGGATTTGAGTTTCAACAACCTGACTTCTATTGCAGCTGTAAGTTTTGTTTTTATGCAAAATCTAACCCATCTGGATGTCTCACACAACCAGATTTCAAACATAAGTGAACCTAGTTTTAAAGGATTGTCTTCTCTGCTGTATTTGGATCTTCTTGGCAACCGTCTCTCGTTTTTGCCATCTGGATGCTTCAGTGATATGAATTCTTTGGAACACATGGATCTTTCCAATAATATGATAGAATCAACGGATGGCGTTGGATACTGGCCACCACTAGTTTTGTTGAAGATGAACAACAACAGACTGAAGGCAGTGCCAATACGATTAAATGGAAGCCGGGTTACTGAGCTATACCTCCAGCATAATAACATTACAAAATTAAAACAGGCAGACTTTGACAATATGAAAAACTTGCTGCATTTGGATATTAGCAACAATAATTTACTATCCATTGAGAATGGAACATTTCTGTCCTGTGTAAGCCTTATGAGTTTAACTTTGCGCGGGAACAAAATTACAACCCCATTGACAGAAAGTACCTTTGGCGGGTTGACTAGTCTGGTGTATTTAGACATGGCACAAAATGAGATAGCCACAATATCTGCCATGATTACAGAGGATTCTCTTAAAAATGTGGAAAAAATAGATTTATCTCATAATGCCTTAGAAAGAATAGTTAACCCCTTAAAGTTTGGCATTGGAAACAGTTCTCTTAAGGAACTCTTTCTTCAGAACTGTAGGATTTCTCAAGTAAGCCAGACAGCCTTTGCAGGTTTGAAGAGTCTTCAAGCAGTAAATCTTGAGCGAAATAATATCCAGGTGTTCCAACCATTTGCGACTGACGTCGATGTAACCTTCCTTTTGTTTGAAAATCCTTTACAATGCTCTTGCGAAATGTCATGGATAGCTGATAGTTACACAGAAGTTTCAGGACGTAAGGTTTCAACCCAACGATTTCGAGTTCCAGACTGTGAAGTCTTAATTCATAACTTCACGGCACAACCTCACTATCTTCAAAAGAGAATGTTTCTGTGTGCCGTAAAAGAAAATTGTGACAACAACTGCACATGCTTCAAAAGCAACAAAGATGGTCATATTGACATTGCTATCTGCAGAGGTGATTTAGTCTCAACACCAAAAATGCTACCAGACACTGCAAAACTGATATACTTGGATGGAAATAGTTTTGAAAGGGAGGATTCTTTAAATACAATTCTTCAATTGGATGACAGCGAAGCAGAAGAACTATACTTGAATAACAGTAAAATTAAAATACTCAACACAAATCTATTCCTTGGCTTCTTCAAACTGCGGATTCTGGATCTAGAGAACAATAGACTTCGAACATTACCAGCCGCGTTATTTAATTATCAGACAGAATTGAGAGAATTGTACCTTGGAAACAATCAAATTGGGAATGTGCCAGGTAATTTGTTCAAAACCCTGTTACACCTGGAAGTGCTAGACTTAAGAAGTAACAGGCTTGTCTACATTGAGGCGACAGTCATTTCTCAGCTTTCATCCATTTCTGCTTGGAGGTATCTCTACTTTTCCGAAAACCCGTGGAAATGCGATTGCTGGAATGTGGATTTTAAAAAATTTGTGATGCAGCTTCAGAATAAAGTTGTTGATCGGAGAAGGATGACTTGCCATAATGGAAAGGTATTTGGAATAGTATCACCAGAAGAGTTCCAATGTCCAGCTACTGACAAACCCGATACTGCAAAAATAGCCATTGCTGTTGTTGTATCAATAGTTGCATTTGCCATTATCAACACAGCCATAATATACTACCGTAGAGAAGTTTGCGCTATATTGTATAAATGTTTTGGCATACGAAGTTGCCAAAGAGGGTTTGAATCTGATAAGCCGTATGATGCTCTGATTGTTTATGATGTCCAGGATCAACAGAGTTTGCAATACACAGAAGAATATCTTTTGCCTAAACTGAAATCTGGAAAATGTCCATATAATATAGCAGTCGCAAAAACAGATCAAGCTTCTCATTTAGATGAAACAAGAAAAGTGATGGAAGAAAGTAAAAGCTCTTTGTTCATTATCAACAATGGATTTTTGAATAACACGTGTTGCAACATGACAATCGAAATGGCACTTGACTATTCCAGAGTGAACAAAAAACACAAACTAATTTTACTCGTGTTTGGTGATATTGATCCATCAATGTTAAATGAAAAACTTGGGAAAATGTTCAAAAAGGGGGCTTATATAACAGCTCGATCACGTGTTGCCTGGACTAGACTGGTTTATGAATTACCAGAACCAAGTAAATGTGATAATACAGCAAGGGATACAGACCAAGTTACTGAATCTGATGTAATCATTTTCAGTGCCTTATCTGAAGAATCAGATTACGAGACAGATCAGATATAAATAATATGCACTATTCAATGAATTTAAATTTTACTTCATTAGGTAATTCTTTAAGTGATATTTTCCCCAAAGTATGGATAATTTACAAAACACAGAGGATATTTGCTTGAAACGAGCGAATAACAGATTGACAATATTTACCTTTTTTACCCACGAGATGGAATATATCCATTATTCACTCAAAGCAAGCACATTTTATTTTTATTTTATGCTCAAACGTATTGGCTAGCAATATGTATAACAGACTGAAGTAGCAGATTTCTTACTGTATCCCACACGATAATGTCATCGGTTTGCACTTTATGTTCTGTGTTTTGTGTATATTCGCCCTTAAAATGTGTTTTCCATTTCAGTGATATTTGACATGGAAGTATTTTTTGTAAATATCTGTAAAACAAATATTGTAGAAAATGGAAATTTGGCACAAACTGAACACATTTTCTTAAAATTGGATACATATTGCAAAGTATTTATTTCAGAATGAAGGAAGGGAAAGTCAAAATACTGTCATAGCATCCACCAGAAAACAATTACGAAATCTAAGTATATTCAAGGCCAGTGTTGCAGGTAATGAGGTTGTATAATTGAAACAATGCAAGAGAGACTTTTAGAGAGAGAGACAGAGAGCTACGAGTCCTGTTTAAATAAAGTGAAGTACACGAGTTACCCCACAAATGTGGGCCTGTGAAATTGTGTAATTCAGCTAGACAACATTAACATCAACGGGTGAGTGTAGTACAACAAGTGCCAGAATAACACTGGCATTATTTCACTGAACTGCACTCATTACCACTGCAAAATTACTAGCACAGAAGGGTCAGTAATACACTATGTATGTACTGTATCAAGATTTCTTTAAATGACTTGTCTTATGGTATGCATCAAAAGAAAGCTTACTAATACAAAGTTTCAGACTTAAAGGATAAAAATGTGTACAATTCATATTTTTGTGTTGAATTTGATCACATGTACATATTATACAATTTGTAAAATATGCTGCCTATTGTAATCAGAACGTATATCACTACTAATGATATGTAATCGGAATCTCAATCATGCAGAAGCATGGACAAGAAGTGTATTTCTTTTAAGTGCCATATGTTCAGTGTAATCTGAATGTCAGAATTCAGTCATATCTTGAGAAACTTTTAAATCTGTATGTGCAGATATCAACTATTTGTTCATATTTTGTCAATTGTAAGACAGTGATGGTTATTGCAATCATAATTAATATGTGTGCAAATAACACATAATCAAACTCTCAATTATGCAGAATAGTTATCAAGAAGTATGTTTCTTTTGTAATTATCCTCACGTTTCTTTATAAAGAAAAAGCAGAGATTTATAAATCTACTTGCCCGACTCCCGGGACAAGCTCAAATGCGGCTCAGGCAAGCTCAAGTTTCCAAGGTACGTGCCCATTAGCAAGTCCAAAAAATTTAGAGAGAGGGAGAAAGGGGTCATGTTCCATTGCTTTATGTTCTGCACATTTTATATCCTGCAATCTCGCTCCAGTATATATATTAGCACCTTTATTTAGTGGTTATATGTACCACATTATTCTATACATAACCAGCAAGTTTCTTTCATCTATCATGTCATTTCCATCTTGTAGTCAATGTCAAGGTCAGTCTCGCATTTTCTCGCACAGATGTGATAATGTGAATATTTACTATTTAAAGCAAGTTTTGACAAATAAGGAATAAATATTTAAATTTTAAATTATCAGTTACATTTTAATTGTAATATTTGTACATATCTGGGATTTGCCGACATTCAGTTCCTACCCTAGCCTCGGGTAGTTTGTGAGCTTGCCAACTCTAAACAGTTGGCTTGTCAAAGATTGTTTTGATGCATGTCACCCATTTTAATAATATAACTTGTGAGGTTTCTTTGGCAGGTGTGTTTGGAAATAAAAGGCACTTGTTTTTAATGATTAACCCAACAGGAGGATTTCGTTCAAAGTGTGATTGATGTACTGAAAATGTAGTAACCGCAAGCAGTGTTATGATCTGTTGTTTACATGATAATTACAGGAGACCGATACATACTTACTACTTGGCAAACAATTAAATAGATAAAAATAAGTGTTCTCAATCTCAAAAGTCAGCTTGTCAAATATTTTGAGGTATGTCGCCGATTTCAAGGTGACTAGATGATAATTGTTAAGTAAATGTATAAAATAAGTGTTCACGTATCCTTCAGTTGTGAGTATAAATAAATCATTACCGTCTTGCTTTCATTATTGTTCATGTACTTGATGAGATGAGTCTGCTATCTTATCAAGGCAAAAAAAAGAAAAAGAAACTTGATGAAGTTTCTATCTCTAATGCAGATATTTACACATTTCACAAAAGTCAGCTTATCCAGGGCAAGCTGACTGGAAAATTAAACTGTTTTTACATTCCTAACTATATCTGCATTCTAACCATTTCTCATCTATGTATCTGTCTAGTACACTGTATTATTTACATATATATTTTTTTTATAATTTTAGTTATAGGCATATGATTTTAGGGTGCCAACAAAGATAAAATGAAAACAAAAATTAAAATTAATATAACGTGATTTCCTTAAAATTGCCCATATTTTATTTTTTGTAATTTTTTTTTCACTCATGTTAGGATACTATGTTTGGGGCAAGTTCAATTTTGCAGTCAGTTTGCCCTGGGCAAGCTGACTTTTATAAAATTTGTAAATCCCTGCAAAAGAGATATTGTGACACTCCATCTGTCCATTCATCAGTCTCTTTTTCTGTTACCACATCTCCTAAACCACTTGGTGGAAATTCATGAAACTTTGTGAGGATGTTGCCCCAGTGATGAATGTTGCATTATGGTTCCTCTACAGATCACGGTCTTGGGATGTGAGTAGTCGGGGGGTGGAGGGATGGGGTGGGTGGGTTGGTGCAATATACAGTGAAAAGAATGGGGATTTACAATGGTGAGCAATTGCAGATACTCTAATTTATTTTTTTTTAAAAGCAACAAAAAAAGAAGAAAAAAAATCAAAAAGTCTCTTTAGAAATCTGTAAAGTTTTACATTGAATTCTTAAACTGACTTTCTTTTGGGGTGGTGGTGGTATTTAACCAGTACATCTTGTATGAGTATGTAGATTACAACAATGAGAATAAATTTCAATGTGCAAAAAGTTAGGTAATCAGAAAGTAAAATGGTCAGAATTAAGAAGTCTGTTTCTTCATGCACTATGGTCTAAATTGTGTAATTGTATTTAATGTGTCAGAATTTAGGCAGTGTTATATGAAACTTATTATTTTGTCAGTCTGGATAAGTCGTTATGAAAGTAAGCTCTCCCTCGTTATAACATGCTTTATTTTAATACGATTCAGAATATATAGTGCTACCACTATGTTCCCCATGATAAAATTACACCAATGTATTTGAATTGATTTATCAAATGTTGGGTTGAAAGAAAACAAAATGAACCTTAGTATTATATTATTTAACTCAGTTTAAAGCATTATTATTTGATAAAATTTTATCATTCCCGCAATACTGCAGTTTGGTAATTATGCCGTTCTCAATATATTGCACTTCAATACATAAAGCTGTTCTCACACTACCTCGGTTCTGCACAGAATGCTGTTGGTGGCTATGGACTGCAACTACCACATTATAACAAGGGAGAACTAAATGGCTTTGATTTGCCTTTCCAATGCAAACTGTAGTATGGACCTGAATTACAGCAAGACTACTGTATATACTCACGTACAAGCCGATACCAACTGCAAACTGCATAGATCCAGATCTGCCGGCGCAGTATGCGCTGGCATATCTGGGTCTATGCAGTTTGTAAGGACTAATCAGCAGAGCAAACAACATAGACACTGAACTGCTGGCGCATTATGCTACGGCAGATCAGGGCCTATGTTGTTTGCATTTGGAGCTGGGTTATACGAGAGTACAGACGGTATTCATGTTTTCGTTCCCGATCTGTTGTAAGAAGATATACCATATCTGGCTTTTCATCATTACATATACAGCAGAACCCAAGTAATCTAGCCATGAAATGGTATTGAGCCACTCTCCGTAACAAATGCACTATGTATCAATGAGAGGTAATGGCAATGATGCAAATGCTATGTGTTATAGAAAAAGACATTAACTTCAGTACACAGACAGGCACATGCAACTGCTTTTGATAATAACTGATGCTATCTAAGTATCAAACATATAGCCACTACTGTTATCTGCATCAAGAGCATTAGCTAGCTACCATGTCTCTGTGTATTAATGTTCACTCTACAGTAAGTGTTTGCATTGTTGGCAGTGTATACCAGGATACCGATAAAAGTTCAAGAGTTGTCTGTTTAAAATAAATCTATCTGAATCTCAGAATCATAAGCCTCTACCCTTGTACAATCGTGTGTGTGCTGTTACCAGCAACAACAATGGGCACTGTATTCAATCACCCCTCAATCTGTCCAACCATTTTTTAATTATCCTTTTCAACCACAACCCCCCTCCCATTTTTTAGTAGAATTTCCACAAATTAGGCATAAATCCACAGATATTGATAGCCTTTGGGATAATATCAATAACTGGCATTTCAGTAAATATTTGACAGATTTAGTTCTTTTCAACAATACTTTGCAATTCTGTGCTATTTTGCAGCCAATCTTCAGCAGGTTCTTTTTTATTTTTAATAAAACCACTGGTTACTTCATCAAAGACTCCATTCAGTTTGCAAAATGCCCTGGATAATTCACAGTTACAATGGCTTCGACTGAGTCCCTGATACTACAAAGGTTTAGCTGATCATCAACAACATGATAGGAAACAGACAAGAACATTATGTTACATATAAGATTGCTATACCTATCACATTTTCACCACTCAGAACTGGCATCATTGATATTATATGCAGTTGATACAGATAGCTTATTTACTATATACAGCACTGGGGAATAAAAATTTGGGTAAGACTGGATAGTACTCTGACATATTCATTGTCAAATCTCTCATCCGTATGCTAGGATGGGCAGACATCAAGAATACTTATTAGGGACCAGTTCTGACACATGCCTCACTGAATACGGAATCTTTCAGAGTAATTTGTGCAAATGCATAATCATCAAATACAAAACAGCAAACTCATCAGTAAATGATTTAAGACAATGTATTTCTAATCCTTACATCACATGTGCATTGATTGAAGAATATACAAAACATATCCTTGTTTTATAACATATAACAAAAAAATTCTTTCATCTAATATCTAACATCTCAATGAATACTTACTGAAATGTATCTATACACATACCATCTTGCAAAAGAAGCCCACCCACCCCTTCTAATTTTACATGCAAAATTTGTGTACCTGTAATTAAATTGTAACTAAATTGTCTGTGAGCCCTATTTGTTCTCCAGAAATAAAACTTATTGATTCATTCCCTGGATGTACCTGCATTCCCATATAAGTAAGCAATGAAAGACTGATATGTGAGAATATTTAGAATATTTCCAGTGTATATTTTACATTTCTTCTGTAAGACGGTAAGTTTACAAACTTGACATATAAGGAACTACAATTCAGTGTTCCAGTCTGATATGTGTTGACACGTGGGTCACTGGCCACATATTCCAATTCTGTGAGACATACAACTCGGGAGTTATTTGAAATTTGTGTATAATCAACTCTAACCCCAACCCCCTGGGGTGTGACCAAAATTCCAAATGTGTGTCTAGCTTTAATGTTGTAGGGGAGTTAAAGAACATTACACACATACAACTGTTTGTACATACAGATGGATGGATAAACTGTATCACAATATCACCATGCTTCTTTGAAACCGCAAAGTTGCAAGTCATTCAAGTTGTATAAACAGCCAGAAAGTAATAAAAAACAATTCAGCCTGTATACAGAGTATTGGACCAGGAATCATGGCAGGTAGGAGGTGATGGTTTACAGCTGTAGTCTTATTGTGCAATTTATTTATCACAGCCTCGATGCACTATGTGCAAAAATATTCAAAAGATGGCATGATTCAGTAACAATATAAGATGTGTCATTTTCAAGCCTATTTTAAATAAAAGAAATTGCAGTCAAAGATAATACAAGATCATGTTATTTACATTAGAGTTATTTTTTTTTTAAAAAAAGCTTGATTTCTTGGGCAATTTGCTTGCCATTTTTATTAATTCAAAAGAGAATCCATAATATTGTGCATTTACGAAATATGCATACATTAAGTAAAATATTTGTTACTATTATTATTACAATGTTCAGAGACTTTATCATCCAACTAAGGCATAACTGATATAATTCAAATTGACAGTAGAAAGGAAAAAGACAGTATTGAGTGGGTGATGAGTGAACAAACTTAAAAAAACACAAAATATTGGGGGGGGGGGGGGGAATTGTTATTTTGTTAAAACCAAATTTTCAGAGGGTTTGACTGAAATAACACATTTGTACTGGCTACACAAATGTTAAAGACCTATTTACCATTTCTTCGAGACAATTTATCCAAAGACAATGAAATGCTGAGTACAGTGAAAGAACCACACACACCTGTAACTGTGTTTGGATAAATTACTGTACCTCATATAATTTTTCATTCTACATTACACTCTCGATTTTTCATATACCTAACAATGCAAGTACAGAGTTAAATGAACAAGGACATGTATATGTAATGGACGAAATTTCTTGCTTCTTGTGTGCATATCATATAGATAAGTTTCACTACAATTCAGATTTTCCTCCAATGCAAAAAGTGTCAGTCATCTTTTGGTGTAATCATCTCTAGCATGATTTTTGAAGGTGATAGCATTTTTGGGCAGTATTCCCAGCATATAATTTTGGTATAATATTTAGCATAAGAGTGCTTTCTTCGACAGCATCTGTACATTTTTATATAAATGGCTGACAGTGGTTTCAAGAGAGGTAAATGTGAAGGTATACAATTTCATGTGAAAACTATAGAAAACATAAGAGATAATGCCCAAACAAATCAATGATTCTGTCACATAATGTTAAAATCTTTTCAGTTTATAATGATAATACCACAAACACTAGCTTTCCATCTATCCATGTGAAATGATGATCTTGACATGTAATTTTATCAATTCAGTATTTACATACACCTTACCTTGTTTTTTTTAAAAGATACCTTTTGCATTATTTGCAAAATGTTGACATTCAGTTGCAAGAAAGAAAAAAAAAGTCATTACGACAAAATCGGCCTTTTGTGTTCATAGATTCAGTGAATGGTGGGTGTTCTTAAAGTCAGAGGAAGAGGGGATATGGAATGAAGGGGAAATTGGATCAATGCTTTTGGGTTTAACATTTTTTAAGTTTTAAGTGTGCACCACTTATTACCTCATGTACTTTAAAACTAAGAGCTTTTATGCTGGATATAGGAAGCCATAGTGGCTCAGATGTAAGTGTGCCAGATTTACAATCAGTGGGTAGTGGGTCAGAAAGCTGACCGCATCAACCTAGGTCAGCTATATCTGGGCAAGACATTTTACTCCCATTCCCTTGATGTTAGTCTTTGATGTGCTGATGAGCAAGCAATCATCAATCATTCATTTCATTTTGGATGTACAAGAGCAAATTAATGATCCAAACAATATTACTACTATACCTTGAAATAAGCAGTCTGTCCTTGAAAAACAAAAATAAATCACAGTAAAAAATTGACTTAGTTTACAAAATTATGCTGTTAAAAGAGGTCATATTTTAATGTTGTACATTAGAGATAATCATTTAAAAGTTTCAACTTATTATAGAAGATGTGATAATATAATGAAAAAATATAGGTGCATACACCCAAGTTACACAAATAATGTAAATATTTTTCCTAATAAACTCTAGTTCTTCTACCCATGAGTACTTCATTTCATTGAGACTTAATTTGAATACAGCACACATCAATCAATCAGCATAAACAAAATACTGCAAAGTGATTAATGTTTGTACCTTTAACTCTTCTTAAGTTTGTTCATTTTTTCTCAATGTTGAAGCTTAAATTTAAAATTTGTGGTTTCAATTTTTGCATTTTCTTAGTTTGCAAATTAACAGCTTCAAAACAAAGGAATATTTTGCAATTCTAATTTTTGCATTCATGTTTAGACTCCAAAAAGACCTGTTACATTTATAGAGTATATACATGATGAAATCACATATTACAGTGTGATGAGCCACTTTTAAGTTACCGTATATTCTCGCGTATAAACTTATACCAACTGCAAACTGCACAGACCCAGATCTGCCATCGCATAATGCGCCGGCAGATCTGGGTCTATGCAGTTTGTAACAACTAATCAGTAGAACAAACAACACAGACCATGATCTGCATGTGCATTATGTGATGGCAGATCAGGGTCTATGTTGTTTGCATTTTGACCCGAATTATACGAGAGTATATACGGTATTTGATAAGTCTTAAAGATCATCCAAAAATATATAAAATATTCTATGGAATGCTATGTCTTCCATGCTTACTTATATATTAAGTCAGCCACACACAAAAAAGTCACTGACTTATTTTGGTTATGATATTAGTCCTTGACTGCACTTGTTAAGTGCCTTGATTGCATAGGCAACAGTATTGGCAAATTAGAGATAAATGCCAAAACTTTATGTGTAAACATAATTGCTGGAGCCTGAAAAGAAGGTCACTATAAACAGTAAGTATGCCTTTTTAAGATGCACGCACCCATCAAGTTTCATCAATACACATGCAGTGCCTTCAGAGAAAGGGAGATAAATACAAAAATATTAGTGTTCATACCTTTGCCTACAGCAACACTTGGAAAAACTTTAAGTGATACCAATGTCAAAACTATGTGAAGACAAAAATACCCCAAGAATTTCTTTATGTTACATATTTTAACTTATTTTGCTCTAGCTATGCAAGATATTTTAAATTAAAAACTTAACAAAGTGTTATTTATTCACAGAGTTAAAGTCGGTTAAATCAGATTATTAAAAGCTAGTACCAAATAACTTCAATACTCAGATTTCTGGGTCAGTTGTTTCATATTTAAAACTAGTTGTTTTGTTGAGGATTTTTGTAAATTAAAGATCTAGTTAATTTATTATAAACTTTATGTTCTTGAATTATGTACATAATAATACATGATGCATGTATATGATTTAAAGATTATAAAAACCTGATTTATTCCAGTTGATTACCAATGGCAGCCTACCTCTGAAAAGACAATTTATCCTTCAAATGCAGCAAATTATTTTGTGCATGGCAGCTTTCTGTCCATCATTGGTAAATACTGACTTTTCATGGTATGGAGAAAGATATGTGTGAGTTAATGCTGAAAATTTAACTTGCAGGAGAATGCGAGAAATATGAGTTAAAATGAAATTCTAAAGAACAAAAAAATGACATTCATTCATAACTTTCAGTGAACATTACCAAGTATCATATACCTTTATAGAAACTATATGGTTGAACTTCAATGTTATAATCATAATTTCAGAACTCAAGCTCAACTATTCAAAGAACAACAGATGGACAACAGCCATATTATCATCATATTCCATCCCCATGTATCATAATCTCACCATAAATAATGTCTGCAGGGGTAGAAAAATCTATTGCCCAGGACAACCAAAAATTCATGCTATGCAATCCTTTCTCCCAATTAATAAACCCAGTTGGGGAACCAAAAAATATTTTTAAAAAATGAGAATGTTAAAAATTATAACTTAATTTTTTTTTTCAAGTGATCAACATTTGATCATTAAATTGTCCCTCTGGGTACCTTTAGCAGGGTGCCTGAATTATCTCCATATAATTTTGTACTTGAGTGCTGAGTGATTTCTATTAGGAAGAAGCCACACTAATCCATGTGTCTGCTACTTATTTTCTGATTAAGTAATCACAGTCCATTGTACTAGCCCCTTGGGGTGAACCCTTAAAGAAACTAAGACTAGCAAATGCACTTCTTCTGTCAACACACCAACATATGGTAGCAATATCTTTCATATTTGACTGGACACACTGAATGCCTTTAACCTAGTAGTATTCATTCTCATTGGTCAGTTTAAGAAATGGGCACTTGCTGTACAGAATGTGACAGTTGTTTATGTTGGCTAGCTTTAGCTATAGGAATATGGTAAGTATCAAGAATAAAACCAATCACTATTGTTGCTGCATACTATATTGGTTTCTATGGTAATAACAAAACAAAAATCACACATGAAAAGTTTACACTTACCCGACAGTTTAGACACAGGGAAACTAGTACTGGATAATGTGAATGGTAATTTAATTCTAATAAACCTAAAATAAAGATACGTTTTGGTCAGTGGTGGCCAACAACTGGAAAGCTGACGGACAACAAGACACCAAGTCTAGTTACCCATCAATACCATTATAGGTTTGAGGCTGATTTATCGGACATCAAAACACCATCTAAAAAAAGGAAACTGTTCAATTATCTTTTATTTGCTGATCTCAAACAGATTCAATAAGAGTGTATATACCAGAAAACCATAACTAGTTTTTTTGGTTCCCCAGGGACACCCATGGATTTTCAAAATTTTTCTACACCTGTGTCTAAGATATTAACTTTAATACAAAAGTTAACTAAATCCAGTCCAATTATGAAACTCAGATCACAATGACCTAATTTGGGATCAATGGGGCACATTCTTGTGGAAATTAAGGTTAGCTTACATGCTACAGTGAACCAGTCATTCCAACATCAATGTAGGCCATTTGATATAATGATGTAGTAATCATATATATGCACCCATTTACCAAGTTTCATGACTCTCTGAAGTTATTGAAGCATTAAAATATAGGTCACAGTGTCCTTCTTTTGATTTGATCACAAGTTTCTCATACTGATGCAAGCTCCCAAAAATAAGGTTGTTGTCTGTAAAACTGTGCTAAACTTTAACATTACCTTTAACACACTTGCCTCAGAACATTAATCAAACCGGATGCCTGAATATTATTTCCTATTTTATACCCTAACCCATTTGAATCTTTGTTTAAAGTTGCTTAATGAAGACAATAATATGCAGATGCATTAAAACTAACACTCTGTTATGAATGCAAAAGAGATAGAACAACCACAACAATTTGCCCCAATACTTTAATCAAGCGGGATATCGAAACTGATGTTTGGATAACTGCATAAGTTCTACCCATTCTTCAAATAATTGAGCTAATTAGAGCTGGGGTAAGAAACGTAAGGTACAGTGAAATCTAATGAGAGAAATATTTTATGTATATTAATATAAGGTTTAACTTCCGACAGTGGCTTTCACTCTAAGCAAATCCATTATAAATCACCTCCATGTGAGATCTGTTTCATGAAGTGATTAGAACAATAGAAGCACTTTAATCCAGCAATAACTGATCATCTCTTATGAAAATAACTTTATCAACTGCTGATAAAATCTTCATAAAAATATACTGAGGTCTAGGATGCTTCATGGAAGACTGGCATTTTTCTCAGCCATCTCTGTGTGATATCAAAAGTAGTAAAACTAACTCCAACTGCAATGGGTCCTTTAATCCAGTTCATACTGAGACCTTTATACATTCCTCTCCTGAATCCTTCTTCCCGAATCACCTCAGTTGCTGTAGAAATTATTCCAGTGTAGTCTTTCGTGTGACCCGTAACACCTGTAACATAAAGCTAAAATTCACCTTTCAATATCCCTTGGTGATTTTTTTCCATAAATACCTATACATGTTTTGTAGCCTGCTCCTTCCACCCCAACCCCCAACCAAAATATTAAAAAAATGCAAAGTTCATTAAACAAAAATGATTTAAAAATTAGAATTATTACCTGCAAGTAGAAGTCATTTAATAGCTTGATTTTACCAATGATGCATCATAAGAAAATAGTTTCCATCTGTGATAAAATGTGAAAAAATACTGCAATACTAATTCTGCCTTTATTGGTCATCTTATTGTAACAAATTCATTTTACTAGTCTATTCCAACATTTCATTTTACACTAGAATGATCATTTTGACATTTGTGATACATAAAACACATAATTATAAATGCCAACAACTGTTCCATGAAACAAGGGTTTCTAATCTTTGAATGGTGTTATGATCATGTTGCTTGCCTGAGCAACAGAAATCATAGCATAGGTAGGTATGAACTTTGGACATATATCTATAGCAATGCTGGGTATAAACTTTAGACATATGTCTATAGTAATGCTGGGAATCAACTTTAGACATATGTCTATAGTAATGCTGGGTATAAACTTTAGACATATGTCTATAGTAATGCTGGGAATCAACTTTAGACATATGTCTATAGTAATTCTGGGTATCAACTTTAGACATATGTCTATAGTAATGCTGGGTATACACTTTAGACATGTCCATAGTAATGCTGGGTATACACTTTAGACATGTCTATAGTAGTGCTGGGTATCAACTTTAGACACGTGTCTATAGTAATACTGGATACCAACTTTAGACACATGTCTATAGTATTGCTGCATATCAACTTTAGACATGTCTATAGTAATGCTGGGTATCAACTTTAGACATGTCTATAGTAATGCTGGGTATCAACTTTAGACATGTCTATAGTAATGCTGGGTATCAACTTTAGACATGTCTATAGTAATGCTGGGTATCAACTTTAGACATGTCTATAGTAATGCTGGGTATCAACTTTAGACATGTCTATAGTAATGCTGGGTATCAACTTTAGACACGTGTCTATAGTAATGCTGGGTATCAACTTTAGACACGTGTCTATAGTAATGCTGGGTATCAACTTTAGACATGTCTATAGTAATGCTGGGTATCAACTTTAGACATGTCTATAGTAATGCTGGGTATCAACTTTAGACATGTCTATAGTAATGCTGGGTATCAACTTTAGACATGTCTATAGTAATGCTGGGTATCAACTTTAGACACGTGTCTATAGTAATGCTGGGTATCAACTTTAGACACGTGTCTATAGTAATGCTGGGTATCAACTTTAGACATGTCTATAGTAATGCTGGGTATCAACTTTAGACATGTCTATAGTAATGCTGGGTATCAACTTTAGACATGTCTATAGTAATGCTGGGTACCAACTTTAGACACATGTCTATAGTAATGCTGGGTATCAACTTTAGATATGTCTATAGAATTGCAAGGTATCAACTTTAGACATGTGTCTATAGTAACACTGGGATTAAACTTTAGATATATGTCTGTAGTATCAACTTTAAACATCTCTATAGTAATGCTGGGTATCAACTTTAGACATGTCTATAGAAATGCTGGGTATCAACTTTAGACACGTGTCTATAGTAATGCTGGGATTAAACTTTAGATATATGTCTGTAGTAATGTTGGGTACCAACTTGGGACATATGTCTATGGTAATGCTGGGTATCAAGTTTAGATGTATGTCCATAGTAATGCTGGGTATCAAGTTTAGATGTATGTCCATAGTAATGCTGGGTATCAAGTTTAGATGTATGTCCATAGTAATGCTGGGTATCAACTTTAGATGTATGTCGATAGTAATGCTGGGTATCAACTTTAGACATATGTCTATAGTAATGATGTACCCAAGTTTCAGCTGAATACAGCTAATCATGTAAAATATCTACACCTTTGAAAAACATTAACATTGTTGACAACGCCACCATTGCTGTTGCTGTGGTTACCATAAAAGTGAAGCACATGTCTCACCATTCTTAAGCAAGACAAAAAAAAAAAGAAAACAAATATTCAAATACACCACTCCCTCGCTTTAGCGCATCCTGATAAGTTGCAAACCTGCTTATAATGCAGAAGCAGGAGTGAATTCCATTCTTTTTCTTTTAGAAAATGCAAAAAATAGTCTCCTATTTGCCTAACATTAAATAACTGCTATTAAAATTGGTAATGGAAAGTTTGATATATCGCTTACTTTATCACTGAGAATGGCATCATGTGAGTGGAAATTTATAATTTGTATATAATTAGTAACTTTTTCTTAATAAAAAACACATTATTCAATTCAATTAAATATTAATGAATCAAAATGCTGGGAAATGCCTACTGTGGGTAATACAAGAAATACATACCAATCAAAGAAGTCTTGTCAGGTGATATTTGTATTTTAATTTTATTTTTTAATTCAGTTTTACTGTGTAATCATCATTAAAGTGATATAACCTTTTCTATTCAAACATGAAAGGAGTCAATTGACTGTCATGGTAATGCTCATAAGAGCTTTCATGGGAAACCATTTAAGTGCTCACTCCGTGGTTATGCTGGTCATGCTGGACTTATTTTGACAACTGCTGAGAACATAATAATCCTTTGGCATGAAGACACAAGCAAATTAACTGATTCATTGTCTGAGCCAATTACAATACATGAAAGATGCAAGCATCATAGTAATTTCTCTGTGTAGGGTTGGTCTAATTTCTTGCCAAAATCACACACCGTAATTAACTCACTAGTAATTTGCCTTTGGTTAATCTGTGGATTGTTCTTCAAAACTGGCAGTGATGCATTCAAAAGCATTTAAAAGTTTTTAATAAAATGCAAAATTTGTCCTTGCTCTTTCTCTTCAATCAATTTTCTTCCCTGTTCTGGATGTTGTGTTCCGTAACTGTGCAACTGCCATGTGCCGATTGTTTTTATACAGTAGGACCTGCTATAGCACGATGGTCGGGGTCCACAAAACGAGATCGTGCTATGTCCCGAACCGTGCTATAACCAACCTAGACAAAACCAAGTCATTTAGCTGAAGAAAATGATGCATGCACCAAAAAAAGGGGGGGGGGGGATTGTGGGCTCAAAACAACGTGCTTCATTGGCACAGTTACCATCTTAAATCAATGCATATTAAATGAGAAATACACATGCAGTGAAAACAGAGATTGCACATATAATATTTTACTTTTTTCAGAGAACCATGCATTGGTACATTTATATGTACATGTCTATTGTATAGCATGAATAGTTAAAGGATCAATACATGTTCTCACCAACCAATCTCATGGCATGCGTAGGAGTGAGTCCATAATAATTCCATCGAAAATATGCACACAGAAGTATAATATCATTGTCTGATAAAGTTCTGAAATCCTACATCGTCGTCTAGTCATTGTAAATCATCGTCGTCTAGTCATCGTAAATCATGTCCAACTCCGATTCCTCAGCTTTACTGTTATATGCGGGTGCTTATGCAGAGAATGAGCTTAGGCTCTTGCAAGTAACACTTTGATCATAAAGTCAGAAATCTATTAAAGGATGCAACTGGACACGTGTCAATTGTGCGGCAAGATCACAGGGAGTTCAAATAACCACCCTCTGTTACTTGGCACTGAAAGTATCAAACTCGCAGCTTGATCAAAAGGTTGTCACATGGGAAAACAAAGAGTGTGGTGCCTTTACCAGCTAAGGGATTAAGGTCAAAGTATATGCACAGGAAGTTGTAGAACTCTACTTGGCACTGAACAAGTACTAGAATCGCGTCTCGATCAAAAGGATTGTCAACTTGAAAACAAAGTGAGTGACTTTACTAGCCAAAGGCTTATCAGCCCACGTGCACTGGCAGATAACTTGGGAAATATCACTTTGGAATTAAATCTGACTTGTGGAAACACCGGACTTAATCCTGTCCATGGCTTCAAGCTTCTCTCTAACAGTAAAAGCTATACGTTTCCGTGTACTGTTATCCATTGTAAATAATTACTAATTAAAACTCTGACACCTATTTGTTTGAACGACTACAGCAAGAATAATTGTTAATCAACAATGGGGTCATTTTTGTGGGGAATGTACAATATTATTCACTGGTCAACTGATTGCGTGGCGATTGTCTAACAACACCGCGAAGCCACGTGTGTGCGTTGGTGGCTTTTGTTTTTTTTTTTGTTTTTTGATGTTTTATAAATCATTGCCGCATGGTTTGAACAACCTTTAGCTTTGAGATTGACTTTGATGATTGTCAATGACTTAAATTAATTGATTTATAACTTCAGGTGCGAATCTTTTATCAACCACCGCATTGTTTGGTGCTTGGCTGTGTATGCAGTTGAATGAGCAAACATATGTCGGCTATTGTTTGAACAACGATTGTACACAGAATATATTGAAGACAAACACAAAGAAGACTTAATAACTTTATTGTTGATGTATCAGTAGTAATAAGATTAACACTTATCAGCTTTAAAATGAGCTGACATCTTTCAAAAATAAACTAAGATCAAAGTGCAGTGATGGACTACTGACACATTTGAAATGAACATTCACAAATAGAAATGTTCAGCATCTTTATTCATATAATGAAAGATGCAATCATAAGACACTTTTTCTTCAAGAATACAATACAGCTTGCCAAATTATTAAATCAAACTCTTGCTTATTTTGGCACAAAACTTTGCAGTAGTTCAAGAAATTGGCGAAATTATTGTAAAAATCTTGGTAGCCACGCCACGATCGTATTATATCCGAATTCATACACGATGTCTTCCCCAAAATGATAATTAATTTTTTACACATTATTTTTCGTACTTTGAAAAAAAAAATTTGTTTTTTTTCATGTACGAAAAAATAGATGAAATTTCGGGAGCCATGCCACGATCGTGTTATATCCGAATTAGTACAGTAACAAAGCGTGCTATAGCGGGGTCCTACTGTATTGTTTTACAAACAATATATGGTTGTACTCAGTCATTGCCATGTGGTATTGATGAAAAAGAATACGGTTACAATTAAAATCGCTATCTTAAGGAATTCACCAGTACAAGCATATTGATGCATTTCACTACAGTGGCTTATGAGTTTAATTCTAGTTCTGAAGCTTTGGTTTGTTAGTGTTTGCTTACAATTGAAACACATGTTCTGACCTTAAAAGGGAAGCAACTCCAACTTCACTGACCTATGACATTGTGAGTACTGTTTGTCAATTTGATTGATACAAAAAATCTCATCAATTTATTGAATTTAACTGACTTCTTCAGCTCAGATATCCTTAATTATTAAAATCCATAAGATGAACATTTGTGTAGGACAATGGAGACATACCTGTGACAGAACCAGGATTTCAAACCAGTAGATTTGCAAATTTTGATCAGTAGATTGACTTCTAAAAAAGTAGATTTTTTATTGGCATAAATTTTACGTGTCATAAGGGGATTGAAAACAAAACAAGTTCATTTTGTCACATAATATGTATTCTCTTCATATTATAATAAAACACAAATTTTGAACATGATTCCGATTCAGAATCTGATGGAAAATGTTGCAATAATAGTTAGTTAATATGAGCCAGTATATTGTTAATTAAATGAAAAAGGAAGAGTTGTACATCTCACAGTTCACTGCAAAGATTTTTTTATAAAATCCACAGGCATTTTTAGTTTCCTTCACAAGATCACTGTCACTAGTTTTCTGGTCCAGACTTCCCCTTGAATCACTCTGGATTTTCCGAAGAATGGAGAATGTCCTCTCTGTGTCAGCATTGGAATGTGGCAATGATAGGACAACTACACTCAGTCCAAAAATCTGTTGGCAAGTTTCACCACTGTAATTAATTTTAAACAAATTAGATTTAGACTTGAAATAAAGAGTTAAAAAACACATGATTTTAATAATTTATCCCAACTTCAAAATTAAATATTAAGTAATACATTTTTAACTCGCGGATATATTTTATCTAGGACTTGAACATAATTGTTGTGCTTTGATGCTGATTTTCTAGAAGTCTGAACTTCACATTAGTAATATCTGATTCACTGGTGATGACCTTGGACCAAGGCACAATGCAAAGTCAGGACTTTTGCTACTCGCCTGCACACACTTAAATTCTGGTATCCAAGTGTTGTTAAACTTGTTGTAGTATTTCTTAGCTAGTGGCTTCTTAGAGTTGGGAGAAAGCGGATGTTTCTGCATTTTGACATGAATTGAAAAAAAAAATATACAAGCTGCCCTTAAATATTCATCTTAAACCATAGTGAACAATACAAGAACAATTAAAAGACATCAAATCAAAATACTTACTCAAGTGTTTCTGCCAAGATCATTTTTGGTCGGTCTCTCCATTTTATCTTCCTTCCATGACAGATCGGCCGAGTTTTAATCAAAGACTCGTGGATTACCTTTGATCCTTTTATTACTTATAACACCTCAAACAACATCCCGCATTTGGCCTTTAACTCTCCAAATTACAACAATAAGGCAGGGATGGTGCTGGCTTTAAAAAAGTTGTCGCCCAAAAAATCGCAAATCTCAACATTTTGTCGCCAATTTTCAAAAAGTGTCGCCAAGCAAAGAGTAAGTATTTTTCCATGTCTATTAATGTGGTAGGCAATGAAAATTGAAAAAGATGGAGTATTTATTACTTTATTGACAGCAAACAATACAATACCACAATATTATAGAATAAATCATTGCATGACTGTTTTGTATGCTTATTGTTTTGCACTATTAAAATGTTGTTTCATAAAAATAATAAAATCGAATGTCACATGAGTATGCATCGTGCCCACTTGCTGAATGCAGTTTCAAAGTCGAAGTCTCCTTCACATTCGTACGTGCCGATTCTCATTAGGTTCTCTCTATTTGATGTACATAAGACAAATTGCGTTGTTCCACTTAGTGTACTTTACCTATGCAATTAACCTAATGGGCTCTTCCTCAGCAGTGCTCAAAGGATTTGATATGACACATCACCCTAGCTATTGTGAGTCAATTCAATAAATCTCTGAAAGGTGTCTGTTTATCGCTGACCGCCTTACCTTTTAATTGTCTTTAAACAGTTGTATAAACTGAACAACTTTTTATCATATTAAATGATACACTGTATTCAGTTTATTACAGACTCAGTATTTGTAAATTTCTTGTGTCGGCTGAACAGTATGTACATGTTGTATGAGAATAAAGGGTAACCTTGGAAATATTCAATTGGGAAGGACCTAATTGTTTGAATGTAAAATTCTTGAAGATTGTCCGAAAAGTATGAAACGCATATCACAGAACATCAGTTCTAATTTTCTATCATATCTCAGCCACGGACGCCCAAATTTCCACAAAAAAAAAAGGATTAACGGTTGTTTGGTCGATTGGAGCTATAGTATGGGCCCGTTCCATTCTGAATCATACACCACTGTATAAAACTTGCACATGCTAAATGCCATGTAAATATGAATTACATATTTTTTACACCTTTTTTTTTAAATTACCAAATCAGTGATTAATACAAATAAAGATAGAAATGTAAAATCAAATAGTTAATACTTTTATTGTAAGGTGCACGGTTGTGATGTGGATCTATACTGTATTACCATACAAGATGCCTACTACTTTAATGACTATGACTATAATAAATGGATACAAAACAACATTAACAAAATTCTCTAAATCATATGTCAAACTCCAAATCATAAATATGTCAGATAATTAGATTATAGAATTTTATCATTTTTATATCATATGTTAAACATTCCACAAAAAATGCAGTATGAACATAAGTGTCTTCACTATCTAATATATTTAATTCATATTTACATGGCATTTAGTATGCCAGCAGTTTGATTAACATTAAAAAAGAGCTTGTAATGTAGACATTATAATTATTATTATTATTATTGATCTTGTTGAAAATACAAATAATTCCTAAATATAAGTATAAATGTCTGATAAAAATATAAATCATTACTATCAAAATTATTTATTTTACAATCTGATTCAATTTCTTAATTTTAAAATTGTGATACAAAATATCAGCATTATTATACAATATTATTTCTATTTTTATTTGTATTCATTTTTGATCTGGGAAAAAAGTATTGTCATCTGAATATTGTAATTATTATTTGAATTATTACTTATTCTGCATGCATGTGTATGTTTTTTTTTTTTTGTTTGTTTTGGTCTTCTATATTAATAATAATAATAATAATAATAATAATAATAATGTACAAATTTCTTGCTATTTTAAATGTACTTAATTATGATTTTAAAAAAAATAGTATAATGCTATTTTTATTCAGACTTCATTATTTTTGAATGTGTGGCATATAATAAAAAAAAAATGATAAAGTCTATATTCTACTTACATTACATTTTTTTGATTCAAATAATTTTTTTCACTTTAGTTTCGTAGCCTTTATTTTAATTTTACTGATTATAGTGGATTATATTGTGCACGTTTTATACAGTATAAATGTACAGACTTTTAGTTTTATTTGCGCGAGGATCCGCGTCGCAGCCATGCACTGTACGACATGTTTTAGGCAGTGCTTGTACTATAAATAGCATTTTCTTTAACATTGCACTCGCCGTTAACAACTTTATTTTTGCAAATTAAAAAAGTATGCGTAGACGGAACATGGTTTGGTTTGAAATTTTGTAAGGTATACAGAGATTAAATAATCCTCAGCTAGATAGTAACTGGCCCAGGTAAATACTTTCGAAGATCGAAGGTGGTGTACGATTCAGAATGGAACGGGCCCATACTAAAGTCCGGTAGCATGACTATTGGAGTGTATCACCGCATACAGTACTCAGGCCAGATGTCAGCATAAGCGGTCGATATGAACAAATGATTTGTTTATGTAACAATAGAGAGAGTGCATTGTATACCCAAGTTTGCGGCTTCCTTTCGTGGTGCCTTTGAATTCCTCCACTCCAAACCCAAGATTGTATATATAAGTTTTCAGAGCCAAAAACATTGTCACCCAAAAAGCGCCAGATGGTATATTTTGTCGCCAATCAGGAAAAAAAATCGCAATTTGCGACATTGGCGATGCACAGCGCGATCCCTGTAAGGTAATCAATTAGCCGCTTCTTGTGTACACATTGCTAACAATTGTAATCCGACTACTCATATCATAGGTCGAACATTTCCGGTTCCCAGTAGACTGGTTCTGGCTGGTTTATCTAATGTGTTGATAGAACGCGTAAAAAAAACGGGGTTTTTTTTTAATAAAAAAAATTGTCCTTGAAATTTTCAAAACCGGTAGATTTCGACTACTAAACGGTATGTGCGGTAGACGGTCTTTAAAACGGTATTTTTGGCCTACCACCGGTAGAATCACAGGTATGATGGAGATAATAATTCTTATGTATCAACGAAAGTTGCTAGCACACCCCCATTTATAAAATGTGATTGTCCTTTGCTATCTCACACCCTTGCCTATGTGGTTGATGTTTATGGACCCCACTGTTCTTGAGTTATCGAAGGACAGGTGTGCATGGAAGGTAATTTAATCTGAACATGGATTTAACAATTTTATTTGCTGTCAGATATGGAGACCTATAATGCCAAACAAGACAATAAAGGAGTTTCAGTAGCAGATCATAAGTGAGCAGTCACTTCACATGATGTTATTGATGTAATATTGATTTTGTTGTAATTTTAAATCATGGTATCAATGAAATTTGGATGTATTTTGTAAATGATCCCTTTGTTTTTATGACTTTGGTAAAGACCCATATAGTTGTCTTATTTGAGCCTGATCCGCTGACTGCCAAATATCCACGATGACACTGACATCACCTCTAGTTTTATTTTCAGTCAACCTTACCTTAAGTTTTCTTTTAATTGTTATCCATACATTTTCAATGATGTTTTATATCTGGTGAGTGTGATAGCCAAAGAATAATCTGAATATTCTGTGCAGTTTTCCACCGAGTTGATCTTCTTGAATCATGCACAGGACAATTATCTTTCTGAAGAATCCACCCCACATTTAGAAATTATTTGGCCACAACAGGTCATAAATTCTGATCCAATAAATGTTTGTACCTCTCTGAATTGATGATACCTTCAAGGTGTCAATATGCCGATCTAATTAAAAATTATACAACCCTAAAACATAGCAGAGATGTTTTTATGGGTAGAATGACTACTGTATATTCCTGAGCATTCCAGTTTCCCTGTAGGTTTTCACCACACAATAACTTCTTTTCCTGGTCTCACATAACCATCCTCGTGTCACTGAAAATAGGACTGGACCATTTCTCTCAAGAGTCCAGTTTCATTGCTCACAGCACCATCAAACATGGTAATGGTGATTTTGTTAGAGATTGTGGTCCTGTTCCAAACTCTGTATCTTTTTTAAATTCAAAAGATCTTAATTTCATCTTGACAGTGCTTGGTGAAACAGGTATTGGTATTCTATTATTAAATTCCACAGTTAGATCAGCTAAAGTCTGTCTACGGTTTTTGTGCACCAGCTGACAAAATATATAATCATCTCTCTCACCACTGATTGTTTGGTCTCCTGCTTCAATTCAGATTTTTGCTATTACCATGTTCACCAATTTAAAATCTTTTTAAAATTTCCGGATTGCAGACTTGGATGTACCTGTTACTTTAGCTATCTTCCTGCCAGTGAAATTATTCTCATATAAATGACATATTGTGCGTTTCTGCTCATGTGACAGCTCTTTGCTGTGCGGCACCGAGGTACCACATTGGATGCATGCAGTCTAAATAGCGCACTCAGCTACCATGTAATTATTTTACTTTAGTTATCTGAAACCGACTACATTGTAAAATTCACAGGCCTGCATGCTATCTTTATGGGCAAAGATCCCAACTGCTACTGACTGATGCAATATACAGTAAAACCTGTCATGAGCGACCTCTGCTATGAGCGACCACCTGTCATGAGCGACCACAATCATAATGCACGGATCGATTTTATTATATAAATGCACTGTCGTGAGCGACCACCTGCAGAATGCGACCAGCGACCGTGATTTCTTGGCAAAATATGCATTTTGACACTGCTATGAATGACCGCATCACAAAAACAGAGATAAACACAACTGACCTTTATTTAACCCTTTGTAACCACGACCGCTTAAGAAGCAAAGACGTTAAAAACAAAATCAAAAACTTAAAAACAAATTAGGCTGGCTACCAGTTTCTTAAATTGTACAGGTTATGCATGTAGTGTCACATGTTATATTTTGTAAACCGGACTAGAGTACATGCCGATTGCTCATTCGGAAATACCTCGGCTATTTCTGCAAGACTAAAGTATGATCCATAGGATTTCCCGCGAAGTTGCATATGGCAGCTGTTCTAAAATAATACTGCTATGAACGACCCTATCGCGAAAACTGAAACAAACACCACTGACGTTTATTTTATCCTTTGTAACAATGACCGTTTCCAAAGTAAAGACTGTCCTAAAAAAAAAATAATTATAAAAACAAATTAGGCTGGCTACTGGTTTCCTAACCTTTGCAGGTCATGCATGTAGTTTCTTTTGTTCTAGACTGTAAACCAGACTAAAGTACATATCACTTACTGCCATTGTAGTGCCAAAGTCAATATAGTGGTCGCATACATCATTTGTCTTAATCCGTAATGCCTGGGGTGAATGAGGTCTTTGTCTTTGTCTTTAATACCAGTAGGTGAGAATCGTTTTCCGGATTCGATTGTCATTGTGAAAGACTTGTGTTGTTTGTTGGGGTGTTTCTGATGTTACAGTGATTACAGCCCTCACACCAAACCGTAATATGTTCACCTTAGTGTAGCCGGTTACACCCTCTGTTTATAGAGTTAATCCTTTTGGGTTGTCGGTGAATTAAGCCTTTGATTTTTGTCTCTAAATAAATTTATTCTGTTTCTGGACAAATTAATTGTCTTTTTATTTCGTTCATTGGTACATATACATTGTAAATGTATTCCATATTTACCCTAAGCCTGATCAAAACCGCTAAAGTCGTTATTACAATTGATCCCTTATAACCTTAACACCTAGCACCTTAATAACAATGGCAGAACCTCCAACGAAAAATTCTAACATTGGAGGAAAGAAATAATGTAATTGAAAGAAGTGAAAAACGGGAGACCGTTTGCAACATAGCAGCCACTTGAAACGTCGGTAAAACTCAAATTCAGGGTGTTATAAAAGACAAGGAGTCAATTAGAAACGAACTCATATGCTAATACTAGTACATGTAAGCGTGATCTTCAAATATAAATGTGATTCATGTTTAATGATAGATGTATATCTTTATTACTATTTAAAATTATTTTCAGATTAATGCATGTAATATTTGAACAAGAACTATGAACAAAGAATGCAATAAATGTGCATGATTGTGCTTATTTTTCCCTCTTAAACAGTGCTGAGTTTTGACCTTGGAACTGGTCTTTTTGTACAAACCTGTTATGAGAGACCACCTGTCTTGAGAGACGACTTTTTTCTGGCAGAAGGGGCGGTCTCTCATGACAGGTTTTACTGTATAACCAAAATAACATACCTACTCATGACTCATTACTGTAGGTGCTACTGAAAGAAAGATATTAAGCTTTTATTAGTGTATGAAAACGATCCAAAGAATTTACCAGCAGTCTGCATTCTTCTGCGTACAATATCCAATGGATAGGAGGCTGACTGTCCAAATAGGCCAGCTAAAGCACCAAAACACAACCTTTCTATGGGAGTAGGTTCCTTTCCTTTTCCATACTCTGAAGAAAGAAATATACAAGAGATAAACTTCAGACCGTTCCAGACTTAAATGTAAAAAGGAGTGAAATGGCTCTTGTACAGACATCATTACACTAAATTCCTCATATATTTCCTTCATTTTATGGCATTTTTCATGAAATCTAGTACATCAGTTATAAGTTCAGATGCACAAAATAATCTTATGTTATTCAGTAGAGGCCCTAGATGGCTGAGCGGTCTAAGGCACTCGCTTTTACAAATCACTCGCATCTCACCTCTGTCCACATGGATTCGAGTCTCAACTCTGCCAACGTGGGCATGTGAGAAAGCTTGCCAGTAGCTTCCTGTAGGTTGGTGGTTCTTTCCAGGTTCTTCCTCCACCAAATATACTGGCCACCATGTATGGCCTATCACGTGCTACAAATGGCTTTAAACCCATATAAACCTAAAAAAACATTATTCACCAACTTGGACACAGCATATACAAAATTCAGCTAAAGATGTTGCATTGTCTGGAAACAGCTGCATTGAAATGAAATAATTGTGATTTTAAGTGCAAGTGATCTTTCTGGAACCAGCCAAATCACACCTGTTTGTACTGTTATCCTATGTAAAAGCCAACAGACAGAATTCAACAAACTTTTTATTTTCTGTTTAGTCAGTAATGATGCTTTCTACTGAATACAATAAATACTCTTCACTGCTCAGCAAATCTCTAGGAAAATTCAGAGAAAAAAATATTAACGATGTTCTTAGGACCTACTATAGGATACAATAACAGCTGATTGGTTCAATTATTGTAGTGAAACCTCACAAGGACTCTACCAACCACTAAATTTAAACTGGACTAGTGAAAAAACACACAGAACATCTGGATTACTCTCACCAGCCATATTTAATTAAAGTGCGCCCTCCCTTTAATTCTGCAAGAAAATTTGTATTTAAAAACAATTTGTATGAATTGAATTTTAAAAACATCATGGATTATTTGATTTTTGTTTTACACAGAAAAAGCTTAGCTACTATCAAAACAATAAACTTCATTCATTGAAATATAGTCAAATTTTGTCATCTTTTGAACCCATTTAAGTCATATTGGTAGATAATATACAACTGAAACAACAGAAATGAAACAGTCTTAAGAGTTCTAATTCTCAGTTATCTGGTTTTTGATATAGATAAAACCATGAGTTCTTGATGCTTGCATATTTTGCCACTTTTAATGAAGGTAGCCATCACGTATATTTAACTGGATAAATTGGTATATCACACATCTTTGATAACACAAGTATATCACATCTTTGATAAATTGGTATATCACACATCCTTGATAACACAAGTATATCACATCCTTGATAAATTGGTATATCATACTTCCTTGATAACACCAGTATATCATATCCTTGATAAATTGGTATATCACACATCCTTGATAACACAAGAACAATGAATAAAATTCAAAGCTCTGGTTCTGGTTTGATTTGTTACTTTGATCCCTCTGCAGGCACCAGGAAGTAGAATAGGCCCAATGCACCCTCCTGCTTGTTATGAGACAACCAAAGGAGGCAACCTTTGACATAGATGTGTCCCATGATGATGTTCACGCTGAAGTCTTGAACTTTTTAAAATTCTTATGTTTATGTAAAATATTTGACTTAGTATTTTAAGGATTTTACCCATTTTTGCCATTATCTTTCTTTTGAATGCCTTTTTTGGGATACCTAAACTTACTTGGCACTATATAGCCAGGACTGTACTGATGTGCCATTAAACTCTATACATACATACATACATACATACATACATACATACATACATACATACATACATACATACATACATACGTACATACATACATACATACATACATACATACATACATACATACATACATGCATACATACAATTTACAGTTGCTTTGATACTGAAAACTCTATATGATGGATCAGATTATTATCCTTGAATCTGTACAAATTGTACATGAAGAATCAGGGAATGATATTTATCTAGGTGCAGGTATGACAAAATTCTTTACTGGCCATGTGAGATTTCATATAAGTTGTCCAATTTTTACTTAAAAAAAGAGAACACAAATTCAAAGACCATTTTTCCTGCATCATTCTTGCCAGGCTAGAAGGTAAAAGTTGGTATTGTTACCCCCTAAAAATTGAATGGCCATTTTTCACTCTTGTCCATGTAGTTTTCATTCATGTACACACCATTATGCAGTGTTATTATCAAGGGGTTACAAGAACAGTACACAAGGTAATTCATAATATAACCTGTCTAAACAAATTTTATTCTTCATCAGTTTGTGTGTAATTGAGCCTGGTTTATCTGGTGCAAGTAATGCAACCAGTGGCTGAATTATATTTGCCTGAGTAAACCACATATGCTCAGCATCACACTACATGAACATGCATACAGCATGCTCAATAGTGTGTCCATATGTATAAAATTCGGGAATATTTTGCATATATTAAAAGCTTCTAAGTTTTCATTTTCAACTGGGACAAGAAAAGATAATTTATTTACTATTATACTGGACAAGGTTAAACAAAGATGCATACGTACCCGCATGTAACTTCTTTAATGTTTCATATGTGAAGAAGCTAATGCCCGAGTATGGTATTGCACCTAGTACTGTTGGTGTGAATCCTCGATAGAGAACCCTAAAACCTTCTTCCCGATAAATTTTCATGAATACTTCAGGTAAATTATGATATCTGAAAGAGGAAAAAGTCCATGGAAATTTCCTTACTCTAAACATGTTAATTCTACTTTCAGATAGCTCAAGCTAAGCCTTACTCCAAGTAGTTAATCCTACTTTCATGTACATGTAGCTCAAGCTATGCCTTACTCCAACGATGTTAATCCAATTTTCAGGTAGCTCAAGCTATGCCTTACTATAACCGTGTTAATCCTAATTTCAGGTAGCTCAAGTTAAGCCTTACTCTAATCCTATTAATCCTACTTTCAGGTACCTCAAGCTATGCCTTACTCCAACCATGTTAATCCTACTTTCAGTTAGCTCAAGCAAAGCCTTACTTTAACCATGTTAATCCTACTTTCATGTACCTCAAGCTATGCCTTACTCCAACCATGTTAATCCTACTTTCAGTTAGCTCAAGCAAAGCCTTACTTTAACCATGTTAATCCAACTTTCATGTACATGTACCTCAAGCTATGCCTTACTCCAACCATGTTAATCCTACTTTCATGTACATATACCTCAAGCTATGCCTTACTCTAACCATGTTAATCCAACTTTCATGTACATGTACCTCAAGCTAAGCTTTATCCTAAAACCATGTCAATCCAACTTTCATGTACATGTAGCTCAAGCTATGCCTTGTTCATAATGTTCATCCAACTGCAAATTGTGTAGATCCAGATTTACTGTTGCATTGAAGTTCTGCACCAGCTGCACAGAACCAATTACCACACAATCATCAACTGTGCTAAATTATATGAAGTATTTTTGCTAGCTGCAGTTACAAAATGTACCTTGCATTACATGTTAATGTTTTTCTCTGCATGGTCAAAATATACTCTGCAAAATAAAGAACAAATAACGATCATGTAGTAACAAGTAACGATCATGTAGTAACTGGTACACTCTGCAGAAAATGTGTCTTATTTCTATTGATTTTGTGCAACTTTTGTCATTTATTTTCCAACAGATTGTCATTAACACTGGAAAAAGTAGTACAGATCTACTGTAAATAAGAGAATCCAGATGTACAGATTATGACACTGTGTATATTGTGCTGAGGGAAGTAAAGTGCCTTGCCCAATGACACACATCAAAATCTGGGCTGACCCAAAAGTGGTAATCAAATCTGGTTACTAGTCCAATGCTGTAATCCCAGAGTCACTGCTACTATTCAGATAAAATGAGAATGTAATCAACAATTACATAGATTGCCTCTACAAAGCTTTCTGAAGTCTCCAGTAGCTATTATAAACATTCAGTACTATCCTGAAAATAAATTCAGACTAAAGTGATCTTGACAACAAAATGTTGGCCCTATGGTAGAGCAAGAAAGCCATAAAACATCAGAAAAGAACATTCTTTTCTATGATATAAAAGAAAAGATACTATCATGAATTGAAATATACCAGTGATTAATATTTTATTTTACAAAAATCCTTGTTCTTCAAATTTGTTTCTGAAGTTATTATCAGTGCCCAACCCTAGAAGCCAAATTTTACTGAGTGAAAGACAGGCAGGTTTTGAGTAACTTTAGAGTGACAGCAATATGACCACTATTAGAAGCATAGCTCATGCATCAGTAATTATGTGATTAGCAACTACAGCTGATGCCTCTCATTAAATTTAGTCCACACATCTAATTCCTATATGCATACACATGTACAATACACAGTTAACCTGTTGAGGTTAATCTGTCACAGTATCCAATCTATGGTCATTAATAACACACATCTAATTTCTATACCCATACACATGTACAATACACAGTTAACCTGTTGAGGTTAATCTGTCACAGTATCCAATCTATAGTCATTAATAAGAAAAGTTTACCACTGAATGAACATATTTATTCCTACTTCAAACTGTACTGGTTAGAAAGGATCTTCTGTGAAGGCTAGTATATATATATATATATATATATATATATATATATATATATATATATATATATATATATATATATATATATATATATATATATATATATATATATATATATATATATATTGTAAAAAAACTATGTGGTCATGAGCTAAACACAAATACTTAACCTATGTCAGTACAGTATAAAATGTAGGTCACAGTGATCTTTGTTTGTAAGGGTGTGGTACAAATAGAGATTCATCCAATTAATAAGTTTCTTGATTCAAACATTAACACCCAATAACTGAACTATAAACACAAAATTTCAACAAAGTCACTGAAGCATGAATATAGGTCCCATAACCATCTTTATACAATAAGATATTTTATTTCACCAAGTTTAATGATTCTCAGTAGGACACAATGTATATAGCACTGTAAAAACTCCTGTGTCAACAGCTTAATACACAAACTTAACCAAATCCAGCAAAAAGATGAAATATAGGTCATGATGAGCTTCTTTTGTTGTAGGGGTGTTGTACTAACACAGATGCATATCATCAACAACTTCACAATTTTAGCATGAGCAGAGCCTGAGAAATGAACACCAAGTACACTATTTAACCCAAGCAATTTAAGTGTAAATATGGGCCATAATGATCTACTTCTATAATGAGGAAGTAGTGCTCATCAAGTTTCATAATTCTAGATATGATAGTATGTACACAGCATGAAAAAATCATATGTGGTAATGAGTTAATTGCAAAAACTTAATCCAAGCCAAAAAAATGTTAAATTTTGGCCAGTCACCTTTTTGTTTTGCATGGGTTTGGTACTAATAGAGATGCATAAAATCATCTAGTTTAATGATTCTAGCATGAACAGTTAAAACACACAATGTAACCTAAAGTCACTGAAACATGAAATATTGGTCACAGTGACTAACTTTTGTGATGAGGGTGTAGTACTCATCAAGATGCATCCCTTCATCAAGTAGAATGCGAAAAGATCTATGTGGCCATGAGCTACATGCAAAAACCAAACCTGAGGATAATAAAATGTGATATCTAGGTCACTGTGACTTTTTTTTTTATAGGGATAAGGTCCTAAAAGATGTATGTACAATCATCAAGTTTGATGATTCTTTCATGATTAGTACTTAATAACTTAAAACAAAATATTTTTAACCCAAGTTTGTGAAGCATGAAATATGGATCACAGTGACCCACTTCTGTGATGAGGGTGCATACCCTCACAAGTTTCATGATTCTAGGTAAAACAGTATGTATAATGGCACAGAAAACCTATGTGGTCATGTGCTAAATACAAAAAATGTAACCTAAGCCAGTAACATGTAAAATGGAGGTCACCGTGGCCTTCTTTTGTTGTATGGGTGTGGTACTAATAGAGATGCACAAAATAATCTAGTTTGATGGTTCTAGCATTAACAGAACTTACAAACAAAATTTAACCAAAGTTAGTGAAGCATGAAACATGGGTCAGTGACCTACTTTTGTGATGAGGGTGTACAACTCTTCAAGATGCATCAGTTCACCAAAATTTCCAGGTATAACAGTATTTATACAGGCTGCAAAAAACATCAGCTAAACATACAAATTTAACCAAGAATGTACAATTAATGTACATGTACAAAGTTAGCCCCCTTAGCCCACTCCACAATGAGTAGGTACAATGAAACCCATTCCTAACTGTTGCCTGTGACCTAGGAGAATAGAACATTTGCTATGCAGTGAGGCTGCACATATGTGAGGACATCAATGCGAGTAGTACAATAGCTCTCCTATGCTTCATAGAGATGAGCTACAAATTAAATAAAATAAGAGCAAGAAAATCAGACCCTGAAATAGCTTTCTTTTGCATGCACAGAATTCACCATATCAAACTCTTTGTATGCTGCAGTCATTACTCACTGCTGATTTGTTCTGTTTACTTAGACAAAGTGTTCTGAATACCTGAATCCATTTTACAAAGTCAACCTCTAATGATCTGTAAATGGTAATTACTTCCTGTGGATCTACCTCTGGTGTTATCATTTTACGAATATCATTACAGTACTTTGTTGCACTGACTTTATCCTGAGAGAGTGTCTTTATCCTGAGAGAGTCAGACATAAAAATTTTGACTCTGGCGTGACTTATCATTGTCGTAGCAAGCACCATGAAGCCTGCACTGCTGACTTTATTCAGACTATAATTTCTTTTTAAAAGTTCATTTTATTTGGTTCCAATGGTGAATAGGATGACGAGGGAAGCTTTTATACAAAATATCAGTTCAGCAGTATCGCTTTGATTTATTAGGCAATTTTCCATGAAAAATTGTCAACATGTTCACGACTCACCTCTCATGAAGACATTTGTTTGTATGTGGTGAAACTGGTTATCATTTATCGCTGTTAAATAGAAAACCACAGGCATAAGGCAGTGTAACCAGTCTAGCTAAACCATCAGTCTCTGTCAGTCAAATGCTCATGGATGTATATTTTAAATCTGAGTAGGCCATCAATAATTTTTTGCACCACAGACACAAAAAATCCAATCTAGATAGTACCTTACAAAGTATTGTAAGTCCTGATACACAGTCTTGATAAAATCATAAGGTTACTCTAGTTTATGTAGCTACTAATTTTTACTTGTCTTTTCCTGAAATAAATGAATCTGCATTTGTCTGAGAGAAAACCATTCATTTTTGCCAATCAACTCCTTGAATCAATATTCAAAAGATCGTTGAATTCAGGTTTGAGCTCTGTTTCAATTAACTTGAAAATAAAACTCATTTAAAAAAAAGTAATTTAGGATAATTTTAGGCCTTTTTCTAATCTTGCATCTAATCTTGCATCATTTTTGTGAAAATTTATAGATGATTCCCACCTTTCCTTAGCTGTGACAGCCATTCTAGCTCGCACCATGTCCAGGGGATATGTTGCAGACACTGAGGTAACACCTGCTAGAGAACCAGCCAGGAATCTCAAGTGAGGAGGAAGATGCCTGGAAAAAAATTTGAATAATATCCAAACATTGTAAATATTTTATCCAGCAAATGGCTACAGATCTATTAAAGATGCCTGAAATGATCTGACAAAAAGATCCTAACCTTTGATAATCTTCAAGTCATTTACTAAAACTTATAGAAAATCAGCATATACTGTACTGAAAAAAAATTGAGGTACATATATTAAAATTCCAATTATGTTCCATGGTTTGAAAAAAATATCCAAGATATATACTGAAGGAAGGACCTATAAACCACAGGGTAAAGCCCTCGATTTGCACCTCTGTGGTCCTGCAGTTGATACCTGGTGTCAGCAAGTCCATGCATGATGGTAAAAACTATTGCAAGATTACATCTTAGCTTCTGAGGGTATGCTGTACTATTGCTACAACTTGTAAAACTAACAAATCATTCAAAGTTTATAGAGAAATTACCAACACTCAACATACTCTAGCAACTGTTTATATTACCAACACTCAAGATACTGTAGCAAACAAATGTACATCATTTAAGTGATGTGGAGAATTTAAGTGACTGAAGTTCGAGTTATCAAAGTAGTGTAATATACTGAAAGAAAGCTGATGATAAAATTATCACCACACATTGATCGTGTCCAGATTGAGAATGGTTCAGCGTTTATACCATACATTTCTGATAGAGACACAAATTTTTTATCATAATATGTTAGGAGTCCTACCATTACCTCCAACCTCTAAATCCAACCTCCCAAGTAAAAAATGGATTCTTCTTCAAATCCACTACCCAATCATAATACGTTAGGAGAATAGGTAAGATGTGGAGGGAGCCACATACCCTTACCTGATAGATGGCCATGGCTCTGGTCCTATGAGAAGGAAAAGGAAAGTGCAGATCAATGAAGTGGTGTCTTTTGAAGAAACAATGTTCGCTCCAGTGTAAGTACTGTGACATGCATCCTTACAAAGCTGCTGAGTAACCTGGAAAGGTAGCCTGTTGTACTGCTGATACAGGCCCCAACAGATGAAATTTACCCTTTTGAGATGGAAGGTCTCTGACATAGAAGCCAGAGAATGTCCTATCAGACCTCTATCCCACGGTTTGAATAGTGTCAGTCTGGGAGCAATTTTGACAATGCTAGGCTGGTAGCAACTGCCCTACCCCCATCAGTTGATATGCATAAGAAATTCATAAGTTTTGTGTTAATTCCTTATGGGCTGAGCAGTCAACCCAATGAATCAAGGATGAAAGAGCCTGAGCATCAAAATTGCCTCGTCCATCTTTAAGTGATAAGACAAGTGAGATCTCCCTCTGCTGATTTGCTCAGTACATTTCAGGTACCACTTCAATGACCATTTTGAAGACACCCTTTGGAAGAAGGGTCCAGTCAAAATGAAAGACTGATATTCAATGTTCACAAGATTGTTCCTGCCAATGAAACCAGGAGAAATAATGAGAAAAACCAAACCATTGTAGTAGAACTGAAAGCAGTTTAGATTGATCAAAATGGTATGAATTGCATCAATTCTGCCTGCTCAGGTCGATCAAATGGGTATGAATTGCACCCATTCTGCAGTCTAAGAGTAGGTTTAATTGGAAGCAGGTCATATATGAGAGTTAAGTCAGCGGGACTATTGATAGTGATTCAATGGATGAAATGATCAACCATGTCAAAATGCAAGGCAGGTTCCATTTCAGACAATGGGCTAAAGTTTTGGTCAGATCAAATCAAAACTGGTTAGAATGTCAGAGAAAGTCTTTATTCTGGTCTATATCTTCCCTTTCATAATGGCAAAATATGTTGGAAATAATGAAATGGTAACCAATGATGGTCACTGGGGCTAACTTCTCCTCGAAAAGTCAAAGGAGGAAGTTAGCGATTTGTGGTATCAAGGCTTTTTAAGGAGTACTGTTTCTCTGTTTGCACCACTGGAAGAAGACTCTCCATTTCCCTTGTAGACTTTCAGAGTGGTGGGCCTTCTTACATTAACTATTCTGTCCACCATCTGTTTGCATAACTGTTTCTTACTGATGGCTAGTTTGACATGAGCCAGGCATACAAATTGAGAATTTATTTTTAGATCAGATGGAAAACCCATGTGTGGTTGTTTCAGCTGGCATGGAGATGGTTGGGTTTTCCTTGTGATCTCTGCTGGGTGATTCATTGGATTACTGATCCATGATTTTTCCCACTTGAATGAAGCAATCAGAATTAGTCTGTACTCAGATCACTCACCTTCTAAGTGACCTTGGAAATCAGTGGGGTGGCAGGAAAGATGCATTCATAGAGACTGTTCCAAATCAGTGGAAAGGTGTCAACTGACCAGACTTTCTGATCTGGGATTGGGCAGATGAAGATTGGGAGTATGGAATTCCACCTTATCTGGACTGAGAGTCCATTAGAATACTGAACCTACCTGGGATGTGACAGACTTGAATGTGGATTTGTCAATGATGACACCACCTGAGAAGATTCCAAACAAAAAGGCCGATATCCAAGGGTATGGTTCCCACTTGCCTTTTGAGATGATTAATGACAATAGATACGTCATTAAGACTCAGAATGAGCTTTCCTTATGGCATCTCCTGCCATGATCAAAAAGCATTCACTATGGCTTTCATCTCCAGGAGGTTGATGTGCATAAACTGCTCCTGAAGGTACCAAACCCTGCTCACTTAAAAGGAGGAGAGATGTGCACCCCAGCCAGTCATAATGATGTCCATGCAAATTACTATTTCCTTGAGGCAAATTCTAAAATGGAATGTCCATTGTACGCTATGAGAGGTCCACCAATCTGCTGATATTGCTCCTCATGTAATCTAAAACTTTAATCAACTGGTCTAGTTGGCAAATTTTCAGCTGTCACTAAGGTAGAGGGATCATCTTTTGGGGTATCATAAATGGGTGGCCCAAAGTGAGAAGACCAGCAGTTGCAGTGAGGAGACCTAACAGGCGAAAGATGTAATGGGCTAATATTACGAAAGATAGATGACACCACGAGGATGATTTTCAAGGCATGATCCTGATAGAGACAAGCTTGATTGCAAAAGGTTATGAACTCCATTCCAAAATGAGTGAAAAGCTATGACATTATAACAGATTTGGCCTTGTTTTTTTTTTTAATCCATGGCATAGAGAGAGAGAGAGAGAGAGAGAGAGAGAGAGAGAGAGAGAGGAAGGATTTCATGTCTTTCTTCAAAATGTTGGTCACCATGTGTATTTGGAATATGTTGTCCAGATAATTTAATGCCAGGGATGTGGTGTAGATCATAGAAAATGACACGACTAGGCCCAGGGACTGAGATCCAGAACAAAGTGGAAATCCCTGAACTGGTAAGCAAAGTCTCTGAAAGAGAACCTCAGGAATTTCTTGGAAGACCTGTTAGTGGGAATATAAGGAGGTTTAAACTGACCATAAAGTGTTCCCTGTTTGACAGTGTTAAGGGTTGCCCTCAGGGTATATATCCTGTGCTTGGGTGCCCATATGTGTTGTGAGTAAAATCCTGGTTGCAGATGATTTCTACTACCCTTTTCTGCAGGAGAGAGTCAAGGGTGAAAGGTTTATGTCCTCCCACCAGAATTTTGGAAAAGGGCAGCTTGACCAGTGTCATTATCTACATGACGGTGGTTAACAGGGAGAGAAATGGGGCCCTTGCCAAAGGGTAAGGTACGGAGGAGGGTTTTCCCATTGAGACTGACTTAGTGGGGTCCTTCCTATTTCTCTGGTCCCTCTTGGGAAATGAAGGTGGCCTGTTTCCTGATCTACTCTTTATGGCTATGGAACAGGACACTTGAAGACAAAGGCTAAGACCTGAGGGCTGCCTTGTGGTGATCTTTGAGCAGCATGGATGTGGAGAGGAAGGTTTCTTTTTATGGGAGCTGGAGATTAATGGAAGCAGCTATTCAAGTGGAAGACGAGTGTTGAACTGCTCAGTTGAGTACACAAGCCATGCACAAGACAGACCCCAAGGCGTGTCTATTGGAGAAGGTCTCAGTGGTGGGATACAAGCTAGGCTCAGATTGCTGAACGATAATTACAGAGACCAGGTCGAGAATGAAAGCAATAGCTACAATGTTGTGAAGCAGTTGTTGTGTGTCTTTGACGAGTTTCTGGTCCATGTGTATGGAAGATAACTTTGACATTTCCAGACCGGCAATATCTCTGTGGAGTGCTGGGACTTCAGTATGGAAAACTGGCATGCGAGTTTCGTTAAAGGCCAGGGTAAAGTAAGATGGGAGTTGTCGTTGTGAAAAGAAAGGCCTGTTGATGCAAGGGTCTTGCAGTTGCCTTCCAAAGCAGTGCAAAATATCAGTCTTTCAACCAGACTGTGGTCACTGTTCAAGGCAGGCTTGTTTTCTTTTTTAGGATGTGGACACATAAACAAATTCTGTTGGATGCTATCAACTTCATGGGTCCAGGACTGGGTATGTTGGGAAGATGAATCACTGTACACAGAGCTATTACACTGGCATAAGTCAAGACAATGCGGGAACTGGAGTGTATGAGATACAAGGCTGGCTAACAACAGGTCCAAATGCGCAGTACTGGCTATCTAGGGATAGATTACATGATGTATGGGGTTCTACAGGCTGGTAAACACGGGCTACTGTACCGCTTAGTACTGACCCAAAAGTCTGTCCAGTGCTGGTATGACTGGAAGAGAGTGGTGGCAAAGTAACTGATAATTACGCTGAAGTTGTGTGGTAGGTGATGGGCTATTTTCTTCATCTGAAACTTCATGGCCTTGAGTGATTGAGACATCAACTTTGCTACTGAGGCAGTGTCAGCAGCAAGGCTGGCAGTATCCACATCTCTTGAGGACTGTTTTCTGACTTTCCAATTAGCTCAGGACAAGTCTTCGGTTGAAATTGTTGCCCATCTCTCCTCTGTTCACAGATTTTACAAGTGTGGTCTGACTGGTTCCCCATTCAGGTACTGCAGGTGGGGTGGTTATCTTCTTATATCTTTGACAAGCTGTACATCCAATTGTGCCCATTGCTATGTGTTATTCACGAGATCAAAACAATCTTAAAATCAGTCAAAAATTGCTCTATGCTTACAGTAAAGTGGACACAATGAAAAGAAATAAATGCTTGAAAGAACTACAGAAATGATCTTATTACTGAGAAATAAACAATTATTAACCTGGAATAAAATACAATAAGTTTGAGTACTGAGATGTAGTGTAAGTACTATTGACCAGTAGAATCGAGAATTAAGATGGTACAGTGATTAGTTACCATATGACAAACAACAAACTGAGATGTGAAATAGTGTCCACAATGAGTAAAGAGCAAAATTCAATAAGATATTGATGGAGTGAACTTCTTGTGATGAGAAAACCTTGGATCACTAAAACTTATGAAATGGCACAAAATGTGAAGATATCTGCGAGGCCTCTTAAACAGGCATGCTGACTAGGCATAAACAGAAGTAGTAACTGGAGAATGATTGGATTTGGTGCTAAAACCGTTATCCAAGGGGAGACAACACTAATCTGATTTTTTTCTCAAAGAGCAGATAAAGTTTAGCAAGTTCATTACCAAACACATGACTAACATATTTTCTCACTTGGGAAGGCTGGATTTGTAAAGTAGTGGGAGGACTTAATGAAGAAAATAATAAATACAGTTAAATGTATCTAAACTGGACACTTTTGGGACTGAAGTTCTGACTGTTTTATAAAGATGGCCAGTATAAAGAGGTTTACCTAGTATTATAATGGCCAAATTGAGACTAAAATATAAGACCTGTCTGAAGAGGAAACCAGATAACAGAGGAGCTCCCTTTTTGGGAAGTTACTGTATACACATTTGCCGTTTCTCAAAATGGCTTACTTTTTCCTCTTATCTTTCAGAAGAATTCGTTTATATTGCTCATGAGCAGCATATTGTATGGCAGCATATGGGATAATTCTAGCCATGGTTGCAGAGTTCCCTCTCCACAAGGCTATGACCCCCTCTTTTTTCACAGTTTGGACTAAAAAAGCTACCACTTCTTTGGCAGAAAAATGCATATTGGAAGCTGGAAAACAAAGATGAAACATAAAAGTTGAAAATAGTCTCACGACAAAAATTCTTTGATAGAATAATTATGAAAGAATTACACTTGTAATCCACTGTCCAGCAGGGGATGAGTTAAAAAATGCCTGTCAGGATTTTATAGAATATGAACAGAGGTCACTGACCAGATTTGATGAAAATCTTATTCTGGACAAGTGGATCATTTGGAAATTTTTCAACCCCTGCAGTGGAGAGTGAAAAGTAAGTCAATGTGACCGAATTTGTATTGCACTCAAAAAACCCATCAAGATGAACAGTATAAAACCATGAACACAAAATTTCACATTGTCAGACATGCCAACCCCTCCGCAAACTTATCAGGAATTCAAGCATCATTTTTGTGGAATTTAGAATATTACATTTGTTAAAAGTTTAAAAACTACACAATTGTATTGCTGCTTCCTATAGGCCAATATATATCTGTACAGTCAGAAACAATAAAGGTCCAATGGTAATAAATGGTGAATCCATTCCCCCAATTCCAGAACCTTGAATTTCTTACACAATTTTTTTAACCAAAACAATAACCATACACATTAGTGCTTATGAATTAATTGCAGTTTTCTTTTCTCTTCATTTCTGTCATCATTTTTCACCTATTACAGTCTAATTGACTGGTTTCTTGTTATGTACATACTATTTTTATACTGAGAAAATACATTCTATGTGTCAGTCTATCATACTGGTGCTTAAGTACCTTTGATCCTACCTGTATCCACATACCAAACTCCTGTTCAAAGTTGTATCCTATAAAATACTGATTTTCCAGAATTCTGTTGAATATAATTCTGAATGCAGAATTTTCACAAAAAATTTGTTAATAATTCTGTAAGTCTGGAATGCTTGGCATCTCTGCATTGTTGATGTTGACAATGCTGTTACCACTGGAAAAGTGTTGTTTATATCACGCACATGCTTCACAGGTGAGACCATTACAATATGTGTACCTTTTAACAGAAGTGCATGTATACACATTCATGGCATTCTATCATATACCATTCAATGTTTCTGTCAACATAAACAGGACTTTCTGCATCACCGGATTTCAAATTGATTACATAAATACATCTAAATTTATTATTTCTGTTATTTGTGCTTTAGAATTGCTAAAGGTGTGATGCACATGGTGTGATGTCATTTAAGTGCTAATCAGCAAGTGTAACTGGCTTTAAACTGAAGGCACGATATTTAATTGATGAAAAGGACTTGACATAATCATTGCTCATTTCTACAAATAAATAATTAGATGTTCATTGATTTAATTGCAAAAATGCTTATAAGTGGTAAATATGTGATTTTCAGCTCTTAATTGAAAATAAGAATCATGTTCTTAATGTCAGCATGTGTTGGCCTCAACTGAAATCAGAATTTAATTATACAATTCCCCCCTCATACCCCCCCCCCCCCCCCCAAAATGAATGAGATTTTTCATTAATATAAATCACTTTAAACTTGATGACAATGCAACTGTATATTAGAAATGAGGTTTGACAAGCATATTATTAAAGACAGGTGTTACATAATTGTTTTAATGTTACTCATATAGTCTGATCTATCAAATGTATGGCAATATGGGTGTAAAGAAAACAAGATGAAGCACAGTATTAAATCTTTATTTCCTTTTCAAAACATTATTATTTGACAAAATTAAATGCACTCATAACATAAAGTAAAGAAAAAAAGTTATTTACATAAACTAACATTATTAAGTTTGACTGGTACAGCTCTCCCTCGTTATAACGCAGTAGGCGGGGTCCATCATTGCCGACCTCGTTATGTACCGAACCATGTTATACCGAGTACCACGATATATACGGAATATTGAGAATAGCGTAATATATGAAACCGTAGTATAACGGGGACCATCAAAATTTGTTTAATAATGGAATTTTTAAAATGAAATGAAGATATGAGACTAAGTTTCACCTTGTTTTCTTCCAACCCTTATTGTTATACATTGGTATGATTTTGGTTATGGGGTCCATAGTAGTACTGCATTATATCTGGAATCGCGTTATAATGAGGCATGTTATAATGGGGGAGAGCTGTATTTTGTTTATGCCCCCCTCCCCATTCATCAAATTTTCACTATACCAAAGGTCAGTACATAATGCAGTCAGCATTTTATGGATCCCCAAGTACCACGCTATAATGGGAGAGAGCTGTAGTTCTAAAATCATATTCACACTGATGATGCACCATGTTTTTTCCCAACACTACTTCCTAGCAAGAAATGAGAGAAAAATAATCCATCATATGCATTGATGTGGGACAGGGAAATCCCATCATTAGGTTTTAAATTTCTGAGGGCAGGGATAAGGCTTTGCCACTTTCCTGTTCACAAAAAATTCGTACCCTCTGGTGGGATTTCCCTATCCTACACCAATCCATATAAAGGGAGTTATTTGTTTCACAAATAATAGAGCAGATAATAAATAAGGAATCAAAAGTTGTCAGTGTCTTTAAATACAAATCAAAGCCAAGTGAATCTTTGAACATACATGTACTGAAGCCTTACTTTGAAAATTGATTTTTGTCCTATCCAGCGGTGCAATGGTGGTTTTGGCTAAAGCCCCTGCAACTGCTCCAGCTATGAGGGAAGTAACAATCTTTTTATGATTTGGAACCTGAAAACACAGAAAACAATGTAAATAATATTGATACAAGTGTCTGCTATAACAATGGTAATAGGTTTAACATAAATCAAGATGTTGATTTAAGTTACATACATGCTCTTTTTTGTATATATTATACATTACAATTACCCAAAAGCCGATTGCAGTAAAGTCTTTTTTCCCACTCAAATAGGTCTCATTTAAACTGTTAGATAAAAGCAAGCTTTTATATTTAAAAAACCATCCTCCCCCAAAAATCCCCCCCCCCCCCCCCCACACACACACACATGGCCCAAGTGAGATCACTCACCTGATTTAGCCAAGAAATCTGAGTCAGTAGGATGCTTTATAATGAAGTTTCTTCCAGTGCTGTTGGTCACATATGATATTAAAACAATTGTTTCATTTTTCTGTTTTTGTCTCTTCATCC